>CM040239.1:166455208-166971227 GCA_022545495.1 Chrysanthemum lavandulifolium | reverse complement strand
CCGAGCTAACACTTATCGAGGCACCACCGGTTTCAACAGAATCCTAACCGAATCGAACCAACCAAGAATGAACCAAGGTTATCAAAACCAAGGTAATTTCTATTCGGACCCAATCAAGGTTTCCAACATCAAGGAAATATTAATCAAAACACTTACAATCGAGGGAATCAATTTCGGGGAATATGAACCCTAATCAAGGAATTACGGCTATAACCGAACATACGGCCTCAAATTATCCTCCACCTCCTCCGTGTCAACATCGATGAGCTTTTAAAGCAATTCATGAAGACTCAAGAGGAGACAAACAGGTTGTTGAGTGGTCGGATGTTGAATTAAAGAAGTCTTTAAATGATCGACCCTCGGGCTCGTGTACTTTACCTAGCAACACGATCGCTAATCCGAGGGGCGATGCAAAGGCGATCACAACCGTAAGTGGTACTTCATATGATGGACCCGCTATTCCTACTACTTCTTCTTCTTCTCCCGAAGGTAGTGGAAAGTGAACACGAGGCGACAAAGGACAAGGAACTTCCTACTAATAACGGAAGTACCGGCAATGTCCATCCTCGGGTTGTCCGAACCAAAATCCAATCCAGAGTTGTTTTTGAACCTCCTGTAGCTCGATTGGTAACCCCAAATCTAAAACTTCTATTCCTTACCCATCACGTTTACATGAGCAAAGCTCATGAGAAAGCCGGTCAACAAATGGAAAAATTCTTTCAAATTTTCCAAGAACTACATTTTGACATAAGCTTTGCGGATGCTATCATGTTGATGCCCAAGTTTGCATCAACTCTCAAACACATGTTAAGCAACAAGGAAAAGTTGTTTGAAATGGATAAAACTCCTACGAGCGAGAAGCGCTCTGCAAGTTATCTTGAAGAAGCTTCGAGAAGCTTGGAGATCTGGAAAGTTCCTCTTACCTTGTGTATTTCAGAATGGTTGAATGCTTTGCCTTAGCCGATCTTGGTGCAAGCATAAACACGATGCCTCATTCGGTATGGAAGAAACTTTCTCTCCGGACCTTACTCCTACATGCATGACTCTCGAGCTTGCGGATCGTACAATATCCCGTCCTCTTGGGATTGCGGAGACGTATTTGTGAAAGTAGGAAAGTTCCATTTTCCGGTGACTTTGTAGGTGTTGATTTCGATCTTCGATCCACGGGTTCCTCTCATTGTTGGAAGAGGATTCACGAGAGCGGGCCGTGCTCTCATTGATGTATTTGAGCAAGAAATCACATTACGTGTTGGTAATGAAGCGTCACCTTTAACCTTGATCAAACTTGAGGTACTCCATGAAACTATGATTACGAGTGGTTAACCGAATAGATATCATTGATGTTGCTTCAAGAGTACTCGAGAAGTTCTTGGTTATTCTCATAATTACGTGAGTGGGGATCCCACCACATCTTCTCAACCTATCATAGCCAATTCTCCTTCTCTCACCCGTTTGAGGAAGCGACTTCATCTTGGAAGAAATTGAAGCATACTTGGCTAGTGATTACATTCCATGGGAAATTGATCACGCCCAACCGACATCGAGGGAACATACTTCTCATTGAGAAGTTGCTTAAAGATGATCACTCATCAACCCCTCACACTAGTGATGCAATTCGGAAGAGATTAATCACCATGAGATTAATCCGAGAGGAGATATTCTTATTCTTGAGAAGTTGTTAAATCAGACACTTCTCCTCCACTCCCTCCCGTCAAACTTCATAACAAGGAAGTCAAGTCATTGAGAAAGCGAAGAATTTCCAAGTCGAACTTAAGGACTTACCACCTCATCTTGAGTATGCATTCCTTGAAGGTGATGATAAATTGCACTGTAATTATTTCTCGAGATTTGAGTAAAGATGAAAAGATCTGCTCTCATAAAGGTCTTGAAGTCACACAAGCAAGCAATTGCTTGGAAACTCTCCGACATTAAGGGTATTAACCTGAATTTTGTACTCACAAAATCTTGATGGAGGATGACTTCAAACCAATGATTCAACATCGAGAGAAGAGTAAATCCAAAATCCATGATGTTATCAAACAGAGGTTATCAAACTTCTTGATGCGAGGATTGATTTACCCAATCTCGAGATAGTCCTTAGGTTAGCCCGATTCACGTGTTCCTAAAAAGGGTGGCATAACTGTTGTCACGAATGAAGAAAACGAGTTAATTCCAACCGGCTGGTTACGGGATGGTGTGTGTATTGACTATCGTAAGTTGAATGACGCCACCCGTAAAGACCATTTTCCTCTACCCTTCATGGACCGGATGCTTGAGAGATTAGCAGAAACGAATACTATTGTTTCCTTGATGGTTTCTCGGGTTACTTTCAGATCCCCATTGATCCACGGGATCAAGAGAAGACCACATTCACTGCCCATACGGAACTTTTGCCTACAAACGTATGCCTTTTGGCTTATGTAACGCTCCCGGCACGTTCCAACGATGTATGATGGCCATATTCCACGACATGATCGGAAACAATGGAGGTGTTTATGGATGACTTCTCATCATTGGGGATTCATTTCAGACATGTCTCTCCCATTTAGACAGAATGCTAAAAGGTGTGAAGACACCAATCTGTCTAAATTGGGAGAAGAGCCACTTTATGGTCAAAGAAGGCATAGTCCTTGGCCATAAGATTTCCAAAAATGGGATTGAGGTTGATAGAGCAAAAGTCGATGTTATTGCTAAAGCGCCTCATCCTACTACCGTCAAAGGTATTAGGAGTTTCCTTGGTCATCTCTGGGTTTTATCGTAGATTCATACAGATTTTTCTAAAATCGCCGCCTATGACCCATCTTCTTGAAAAAGAAGCTCCTTTTATCTTCTCTCCCGAGTGCATCAAGCTTTTGAAACACTAAAGAAAAAGCTACGGAAGCACCCATTCTAGTTGCCCAGGCGGGATTTACCCTTTGAGCTCATATGCGATGCAAGTGATTTTGCTATCGGTGGGTCTTGGGGCAACGCAAAACCAAGCATTTTCACCTATCCACTACGCAAGTAAAACTATGATCGAAGCTCAAACCCATTACACCACTACAGAAAAAGAACTATTAGGCTGTGGTGTATGCGTTTGAAAAGTTTCGCCATACCTCATCTTGACCAAATGCGTGGTGTATACGGATCACTCGGCTCTCAAATATCTCTTTGCAAAACAAGATGCAAAGCCGAGATTGTCCGTTGGGTTCTCCTCCGCAAGAATTTGATATCATTATACGTGATAAAAAGGAGCGAGAACTGGTCACGATCATCTGTCCGATTAGAGAACCTCACCAAGATGTGTTCGAGAGAAAGGAAATAAATGAAACATTTCCTCGAGACACTCAATGCGATTTCTTTTCGTGGAGACTCTTCTACCCCATGGTTTGCTGATTTCGCAAATTACCATGCGGGTAACTTCATAGTGAAAGGGATGTCGTCCCGGAAGAACAAATTCTTCAAAGATGTTAAACATTACTCGGGACGACCCTACTTGTTTAAAATTTGCGCGGATCAAGTCATCAGCGATGTGTATATGGTCGAAGCTATTGACATTCTCAAAGCTTGCCATTACGGACCTCTTGGGGACATCATAGCCCCAACTACACCGCCAAGAAGGTGTTTGATTCGGGTTTTATTGGCCCACTATCTATAAGGATGCCCACGAATTTGTCAAAGCTTCGTGACGCTTGTCAACGTCACACGGAATATCTCACAAAGAAATGAAATGCCGCAAACGCCATTCAAGTGTGTGAGATTTTTGACATCCGGGGCATTGACTTTATGGGGCCATTTCCTTCTTCTCGCGGTAATAAGTACATTCTCGTGGCGTTGACTACTTGTCAAAATGGGTTCAAGCTAAGGCTTTGCATACCAATGATGCCCGAGTTGTTGTGAAATTCTTGAAATCTCTCTTTGCTAGGTTTGGAACTCCACGAGCCATAATCGGTGATCGTGGTACGCATTTCTTCAATGACCGTTTGAAAGAGTCATGTAAGTATGGTGTAACTCACCGCCTCTCTCTGCGTATCACCCCAAACAAGTGGGCAAGTGGAAGTTTCCAACGGGGATTAAAGAATTGGAGAGGACGGTTGGCGAAAACCGTGCCTCTTGGTCGGATAAGCTAGATGACGACTCACGGGCCTTCCGTGCGACTTATAAAACACCCATCGGGTGTACTCCATACAAGCTTGTGTACGGAAAGGCATGTCATCTTCCGATTGAGCTAGAGCACAAGGCATACTGGGCCTTGAAACATGCAAACTTCGATATTCAGACAGCTGGTGATCACCGGAAAGTTCAAATGAATGAATTAAACGAACTCCGTGATCAAGCATACGAGAACTCTTTGATCTACAAAGAAAAGACAAAGAAGATTCATGACTCTAAAATCAAAAACCGCGTTTTCAACGTTGGTGATCGAGTCCTTCTTTTCAATTCAAGATTGAAGATTTTCTCGGGAAAGCTTAAGTCCCGTTGGTCTGGTCCATTTACTATCACTAAGGTTTATCCTTATGGCACCATTGAGTTATCTCAACCCGATGGTCCAAACTTTAAAGTGAATGGTCATCGGTTGAAGCATTATTTTGGAGAGACATTCCTCCGTGCTTGTCCCGTGATCTACAAACTTTCCCATGAACCAATGAATGCGGGATCGAGTCAAGCTAGCGACTCGGTAATCAAAAACAAGAGCATGCCGATGGGTTTTCACCCATATTTCGAAATTGTCTCGAAGTTTGTTACGGTTAGCCATTCACAAGTGGCTAGCTTGTGTGACAAAACTTGACAGTTTAGCCTCTTCTTTCTACTTTCTACCACCCTAGTGTGGGGAGTTGCCCACATGTTGTGTATATATATTTCATTAAAAAAATAAAAAAAAAATCCTTTCTAAATAATGGCCTTAGTATTTCCCTTTTCGTTCTATGTTTCGGCATAACCTGCTGCGGTACTTTGAATATTGAGGCAATATTCATTTCTAAGTGTGGGGAATTCTCACGAATTTTATCATGTAATTATACCGCCTAATTCCCCATTTTTGGCCAAAATTTTTTTGGAGTAAGTATTTTACACTTACTCATCTTATGGTTATCGATCACCTTGTCTAATAAACAAAAGGATTGGCTAATCAAGGAGCAAACGGCTCTTGGTAAAGATATCTCAAACCGTTGACGGCTTGCAATTTGCCCAAAATTGTATGGTATTCACCACCATATCCTTAAAAGTGAAGAGTTGGCTAGCCCAAGCAAGTTTATGGCTTGTGGTAAAGGCATTGGAAAACCATAATTGGTAATCGACTCACCAAAGATATTTTATCTAAGAGTTGGCTAGTCCGAAGCAAACGGCTCGTAAAGACAAATCAAATCCGTTGGAGTCGGTGATTTGCTCAAAATCATTTGGTTATCTGTACCAAGGTTCTTACTTGAACTCAAACACTTGGCTACTCCGTAAGTAATGGCTTTTGGTAAAGAGATGAAATCCATTAAATTTTTCTCAAAACATTGCTAGGGACTAGCAATATCTTAGTGTGGAAGATTGATGAGTGTGTAAATACTCATCATTTTGTACAAATTAGACCGCAAAACATCCGAAACACTCGAAATGCATCAAAATGATAATAAAATCACAAATAAGTGTTTTATGTGTTTTAAATGCAAAAATATCAAAATCTGGTGAAAACGATCAAGTTTGCATAATTGGCGCTTTAGTCCCCAAGTTTCAAAAGTTGTCAAAACAGTCCACTGGTAAATCTAAATAAAGAAAATATCATTTTAAGTCCCTAGGATTCCTAAGTTGTCAAAATTGGTCCTTGAGATTTAAAATTACAAAATTACAACTTAAGTCCCCGAACTTTGTAATTTGGCAAAATGGTCCTTTGAGAATTTGAAAATGTCAAAATGGTACTTGTACTATTAAAGTTTGTCAAATTCAGTCCTTATTTTAACTTTGAGAAATTGGCAGTTTGGTCCCTCATCTTTCAGAAAGTGGCAATATTAGTCCTTGTATTTATAAACTAAACCAAGCCTTGTCAAAATGAGTTGTGACCCCTGCCATTTCACCATTTGGACCCCCTGTCATTACCTGTTTTGGATCCCCCAGGTCAAACCCAAAGTCAAACCTCTCCTTTTCCCACCTTCCTGTACACTGCTCTTCCCACCTTCACCGCCCGCAATGTGCCCCTCCCATCACCTTTTCCCTTTCCCACCACCCTCATCATCACAAACCACCACATTAAATGCCACCCCCTACTAGCTATTTCGAAGCTACAACAAATTTAGGTCTTCCCACTAAAATTGATAAACGGTTAACCTGTTAGGAATTAGAAATTCCGGTATTAAAGAGTCGGTCACCTCAAGTATATGTAATCATTAGAAAGCTCGTAGTCGTAGTTATTTTAAGTTAAGTAGTATTTAGTTAAGTAACACCGTGGAGGACTGGACGGGTCTTTACCCATTGTATGCGATCCACACCGATGTGTGGCGATTTATGTAAGACTATAAATACTCTCTACCTTCCAAGGTAGAGAGTTGAGCTCATAATAATATCTTTCACTTTCTCTCACTAAGTTCCCTAAACCTCTAACTTTCTCTCTAGAATTCCATCTATATGCTACTTTGTGTTATGGTTTGATGTGTATGTGAAAAGTTATATCTTACAATTGGTATCAAGAGCCATGGTTTGATCATATCTTGCACATCTTTGGATTTATAGTGGTTTTAGGTGGTTTTGAGTTTGAAAAGGTTTAGTGGTTTTGCATCATTTGGTTGATTTCGTGTGTTAAAGGTTGAATTTTGTTGGTACTTTTGTGTTTAGAATCATCAAAAGTGTTTAGGTTTTCATTTGTAAGCTTGAATCATCTTGGTTGGATTGTTTTGGATTGAAAAGTGATGTTTATATGGTTTTCATGGTAGCGAGTTAGTTCACGGATAAGTTTTCTTCAGAGCGACTTGCTTCACAAAATTGTAGCGAAGTTACAAGTGTTAAATCTAGCGAGTTAGCTCTAGCGACTTAAAGTACAAGTAGTGGACTCTCCACTACGGCAGCGACTTGTGGTAGCGATTTGGTGCAGAGCGAGTTGCTCTTTAGCGACTTGCATTGTTGGCGACTTGAGTAGCGATTGTCGCCAAAATTTGGTTAGCGACTTGGTTCGTAGCGAGTTACTACTTAGCGACTTGTCGCTACATTAGCGACTTGGGATTCTAGCGACTGGTTGTGATCGGTTCCAAACAGTCAAGTCTAAAAGACTAAAACCGCTCAAAACCAATGCAATTAAGATCCGAGGAGTACAATGTTTCCCGGTCGTTAAGTCCCGTGAGTTGTGCAATGGATTATCAAACGTTTAGTGATCGGAAATTTGAGCGAAAAAGTGGATCGATTATGATATTAACTACCGAATAAGCCAACAAATTAAAACGGCTTAAATGCAAATTAAAGAAAATAAAAAATAAAATCTATTAAATAAACGCTATCACTATATTTAAAGTGATGAACGTTTAAAACCTAAAACGACGTTTAAATTAAAATAACGTAAACGTACAAAATAAAAAAGTGAAATCTAAGATATAAAAGTCCTAAAAATATGAAAATACATTTTTACAATCCTAATGATAAAACAAAATATATAGAAAAAGAAAAATATTTTTATAACTATTTAATTAATTATTATTAATTAAAACTAATTTAAACTATTTAATAATACTCTAAAATAAAAGAAAATAGAAAATAAGATTAGAAAAATAAAATTAAAACTTAGAAAATCTAAAATATGATAAAACTAATTTTAAAACTGAAAATATATTTTTAGACTTTTATGTATTTATTATTAATTAAAACTATTTAAAACTAATTTAAATTATTAAAAATACCAAATAAAAGGAGAAAAATATGGAAAATACTTTTTAAGCTTTTTACATTTATCTAAACTTAAGAAAATAGAAAAATTATTTTTGGAACCTTTTCTTAATTATTTGTATTAAAGCTAATTAAAATTGTAAAAACTAATTTAAAATAAGAAAATAGCTAAACACCTTAGAAAAATCTGAAAATTTAAGGAAAACTCTAAAATATTATTATGAAGCTAGGAAAATAGAAAAGATGGGGTTGTGTGGAGGATTAAGCAAATGCTATGGAAAGTGCTTAAAATAAGCACTTTGATAAGCTAAAAGCTACCAAATGGGGACCATACTGAAAAAGAAGCTACACTAAGCTAAAACAACCAAAATACAATAGCAAACAACAAGCTAATACCACTGATAAGCTAGGAATATGCAAATAAGCACTTGACTTTTATAATGAAAAATGGAAAATGGGACAATCTTTAAGTCAATTAGCGCCTCACCAAACAAGCTCCAAAGTGAAATCTAAGACTAGGGTCCTCAAGATGACCAAGTTGGCTTTCCAAAGAACTAGAGAACACTGGATTTGGACAAGTATTAAGCTCTATGCAAGCTTGTGAAGTTGGGCACAATTTCTGTGCACAGGGCACTATGGCAGAACAGTAGCTCCAAAGAAGCAGATAAATAAGCACTTAAACAGTAGAGAAACCAAGAACTACTATTTTGTATTTTCTTTACCAACAAGACTACAAAACCTCCAAAGCTCATAGGCTCAAACTCAGTATTAAACTCCTAGTGAAATTCCAAAGTTTATTCAAAACCACTATTCGAGATTTTTGACTTTTTGAAAATAATGGAAAGTTTGACTTATCGACTTTTGATCTTGATTTTGGATTGAAAATGATATGTTATGATAAAATAAAACTAAAGCAAGCAAGACCTATGACTTTGAACACAAAACAAGCTCTTTGACTTGTAAAATACCAACAATTAAATTGCTAAAGATCCAAAGAGATGGATTTTGACTTTGAGCTATTGTGAACACTAAATGTTGACTGATATTAACTCAAATGAACTTAACCAACTTGAAACAACAACAGACAATCACTGATGAGGCCTTTAAAACAGATTTCATACCAAATCCAAACACCCCTTATGTTGACAGATTCACTTAATGAACTAAGATTCCTACTGAAATTGCTAAAGCTAATACTGAGATTCAATCTAGCTATCCAAATTATAACTAATGAACAAGTTTAAACCATTTCAAAGTTCACAATAACAAATATAAGAACACACTACAAATTAGCTAAAATTGCAAATGAGGTAAACAAAACTCACTAGTGTTCTAGCTGTGATTGCGACTTTAAACCAAACCCAAACTAACTAATTGAAGCTATTCAAACCCACATCCAAGCTCAAGAACACCATTAACCCTTCCAATTCCAATATGAGTCTAAGAGTTGACTTTCGTTGACCAACATTCAAATTTGCTTAAACCGAATATATGCTTATACAAAGCTTATCATAGGCTTATAAAACTTGTTTGAGAGCAAATGCGGTCAATGAGAGCTTTAACATAAGAAATTGAGAAGGAAATTTTCAACAAGAAGCTCATAAGCATGAAACTAAATGAAACTTTGGATTAAGGATTAAAACTTGGTAACACCGCAAATTAACTTGAGTTTAACAATTTCAAACACAAAATTACAGTTTGAAATTAATTTAATACATTAAAGATAAAACGACATAAGGAAATTTAAAACTAATTATCTATCGCTTCTTTTCTTGCTTCACTTTCCTTCTTTTATACCCATTCTCTTCTCTCCCACTCGAGTGAATCCCATCGTCTTGTGAGCCATTGGATGGCTAGAATCAATTCGGCCTTTGATTCATTTTGGCGGGAAAATTTGATTTGACACTGCTAGCTCTGCTTTGGCAAGTAGGGGGTGGAGTAGTTGTGATGATGAAGGATGGGTTTTGATGAGATAAGGTAAGGTGGGAGGGAATATGTTGAAAGTAGCAGTTGCAGGCACAAGTTGGGGGAGACAAACAGTGGTGAGAGGGAAAGGATAGCGTTTGACTGATTTTGACCTGGGCAGTCCAAAATGGTTTTGACAGGGGGGTCAAATGGTTAAGTGGCAGGGGTCCAATTCATTATGACAAGGCTTATGTTGGTTAATGACAAGGACTTGTGTTGTAAATCTGCCAAACTAGAGGGACCAAACCTGTAAATTTCCAAACTTGTTTTAAGGGACCAAAATTGACAATCTTTGAAAGTTTAGGGACCTATGTTGTCATTATTGAAAGTTAAGGGACCTAAGTTGTCATTTTTGAAAGTTAAAGGACCAAAGTTGTAAATTTGTAAATTTAATTCTCAAGGACCGCTTTGACAACTTAAGAATCCTTAGGGACTTTAAAATGATATTTCTCTTTATTTGGTTTTACCAGGACTGCTTTTGACAACTTTTGAAACTTGGGGACTAAACCGCAATTTTGCAAATTTGATAATTTTTTCATCCGATTTTGATATTTTGCATTTAAATCACATAAAACACTAATTTGTGATATTTTGATCATTTTGATGTGTTTCGAGTGTTTTCGGATGAATTTGCGTTTATTTTGTACAAAAATGATGAGTATTTAGACACTCATCAATCCCCACATCGAGATATTGCTAGTCCCTAGCAATGATTTGAGAAAACATAATGGATTTTAATCTCTTTACCAAAAGCCATTACTTCGAGTAGCCAAATGTTTCAGTTCAAGTAAGAACCATGGTACACCGATAACCATGTGATTTTGAGCAAACCACCGACTTTCAACGGATTTGATTTTGTCTTTACCGAGCCGTACCCTTCCGGACTAGCCAACTCTTAGATAAATTATCAACATTATCTTTGGTGAGCCGATAACCAATTATGGTTTTTCCATCGCCTTTACCACAAGCCATAACTCTTGCTAGCCAACTCTTCACTTTTAGGATATGGTGAGTTGAGAACCATACAATTTTGGGCAAATTGCAAGCCATATAAACGGATTTGAGAAATCTTTACCAAGAGCCGTTTGCTCTGGATTAGCTAATCCTTTTGTCTTCTGAGACATGGCGGATCGATTACCAAATGAGTAAGTGTAAAACACTTACTCCAAAAAATTTTGGCCAAAACGGGAATTGGGTAGATAATATATGAAATTTGAGAATTCCCCACACTTAGAAATGAATATTGCCTCAATATTCAAAGTACCGCGGTTATGCCGAAACAAAGAACGAAAAGGAAATACTACGCCATTATTTAGCAAGGATTTTTTTTTTTTTTTTTTTTTTTTTTTTTTTAAACATGTGGCAAACCCCCACACTTAGGGTGGTAGAAAGAGGTGAGAAGACGAAATATGGGTGAAAACCCATATGGCGTACATCTTTTTTGATTTCGAGTCGCTAGCTTGACTCGACCCGCATTCATTTGTTCATGGGGAAAGTAACGTGGAAAACCAATCTCGATCGGACTTTCGCTCACAATGTTAATGAACATATGAACATCGAAAGTTCCACACCGACGAGATATAACGCGGTATTGTTAATAGTAGAATCTATTAGGAATGATACGGGATCAAAGATGGTGTCCTCATTCCTAAGAGAAAAGGAAAGAGCAACCACACCATCCGTGAAGAATGGAACAAAGATATGCATGACAATGCAAGTCCATTCCTCATCGAAAGAAGCAAATCACCATTTTGACATTTTAAGCTTACACTTGAAGCTTAGATGGTGATTGTCAATAAGATGTCCGGAGGAGGTGGGAAATGGTTCTTCATTCATGAGACTTTCCGTAAAAGGATGTCTCCTCCGGATCAAGGTAAGTGTTATCAATTCCCATTGAATTGACTCATCACTAAGAAAGTCCTCGACTTCATTCCAAAGTTATCATCTTCCTCATCGGGGTGAGAGAAGGGATGGAAGAGTCGGGAATAAGACTAGAGGATGATGGATCATTTTGAGCATTTCATCAATGGGAAGAATGTCTCCATTGGATCACAAACATCATCATCCAACTCGATGAAATCGAAGATAGTTTGGTTTCATCCACGGACGTAACAATCTCGATGCGACAAACCGATGCCGGAGGTGGGACAAGTGGCGTGCTCTTAGAGCTAGCGGCTTCCACCACTTCGATGAAGTCTCGATTCTAGATCATCGTTATCATCATCAAGAACACTCTTGACTTCCCCGGTACAACTTTCAAACCATTTGCTTGAACCGGGGTAATTTTAAAGCTTTGAGCTCAAGACGCTTTTGTTGAACACTCTTAACCGTGAAATTTGAGAGTGTTGCATTGATTCTTTCGATTTTTGATCAATTGTGGCAACACTCTTTTGTATAGAGGTCTCGAGTTCGTTGATATTTAACGTGAGCTCGCCGTTGTCAACCCGTATGGTCAACTCTTCCGCAAACACATCGATCGAGCACGACTGCTCTTAAGAAAGCTCTCCCTAAGATGAGGGAACTTTAGGATCGTGATCAAGTCTACTACAACAAAGTCGGATGAAAGTGGAATTTTCCCACTTTTAGCACAACATCCCCGGCTATCCCAAGTGGACGAGTTATGGTACGGTCCGCTAGCTCGAGTGTCATACAAGTGGATGAAAGTTCAGAAGAGACAGTTTCTTCCATACCGAGAGTGGCATGAGATTAATGCTAGCGCCAAGATCGCCAAGGCGGAGCATTGAAACATCCCCAAGAAATCACACGGATTAAGAACCGCCGTGGTCTTCAAGCTTTCGGAAGCTTATTAAGAATGGTCACTGAGCATTGCTCATTCGTAGGGTTTTCGCCATCTCGCATAACTTATCTTTGTTGCTCAAGAAGTTTTAAGCGTGGATGCAAATTTAGGCATTAGAACGAGAGCATCAACGAAGCTTATATCAAAGTGAAGCTCATTGAAGATTTGGAAAAATTTTTCCATTTGCTCTTTGTTTTGTCTTTAGCTTCTCATCATTCATTCTTGATGGGTAAGGAAGTCGACTAGACTTTGAGCCGGGATGGAAGTGTTTTTCGCTCAGATTTTCTTCGAACCGGGTTCGGACTAGAAACATGGACTCGAAGGTGGGACTTGTCAGCGGTACTTGTGGGCTTGAATCATGCACCTTGTCCGTTGTCTCCTTGGTAACTTGACTAAATGCCACAGGAGGAGGGGCATAGGAGTCGAAGGTCCATTGTGCGCCTTACCACTACGAGTGGTGACGGCTTTCAACTCGGCATTGGGATTGGTAATCGTATTGCTTGGGAGTCCTCCGGAAGATGATGAAGCTTTGTTCATATTCATGTTCATGAAACCGCTCATCATATTCTTCAACTCAATTGTCCGCCGAGACAATGTGGTATCAATTTCCTTTTTAGCTCTCTCTCATGTTATTGATCCGAGTTTGCATAGAACGATGTTTGACCGGTACCATTTTCATGAAGTCATTTGGCATGGGAGCTTGAGGAGGTGATTGATAACTTTGATGGTTAGGAGCTTGATAAGGTTGAGGTGGGTTGAAATTGTTCCGTTTTGATTGAAATTTGGAGAGTTATTGAAATTTTGTCCTTGATTTGGAACAAAGCGATTCGATTGCCATGGTTTTGATTTCCATGGTTTTGATTTCCATGGTTTTGCACAGAGGAAAACCGGTGGTGTCATACCGCTAGGTGCACGGTAGTGAGTATCACCGTGGTCGGTATTGATTGTGGTTTACGAAGCTACAGTGAGCTTGGTAAAAGAAGCATCGGTTGCTTGACAATCATAATACGCGCGTGGACCACTACAAATTTCACACACCTTGTTTATGGCTTTGATTGGTTCCGCTTATGAATTTCGCTTTTGATTTCCTTCACCTCTTTAATCATACAACCGATGAGATCCGTCGAGCGGTTATCGGGCGGCTAACTCGTAAGAGTTACCGGATGAAGAAGAGGAGTGTTCGAACATTGACTTTGTTGCGAGAAAAGGAACTTTGATTTACTCGCAAATTTCAAGCACATCTTTAGGTTTACGATTCAAGATATTGCCACTGCGGATGCATTCAAGGAATCTTGATCATTACCGTTCAACCCATTGTAAAAGATATTAACTTGTTGAAGCTCCGTGAATTCATGATGGGGCATTTCGAGAGATCTTTGAATCTCTCCCATGCCTCTCCAAATTTTTCATCGAAATTTTGACGAAATCCGTAAATTTCATTTTAAGATTGGTCGCCTTTGATGGAGGAAAGAAGTAATTCACAAACTTTTGAACAAGATCCTCCCAAGTTTCGATGGATCGAGGGGTTCTTTTTCGACCAAATCGGCTGCCCCGTAAGTGAGAACGGAAATAGCATCAATTTGATCACCTTTTGTGGCACATCCTTGTAATTGAGAGTTGATGTCAAATGGTTGAACCAACGGATGTGTGCATACGGGTCGCCCTCGATCGCACCCGCGGAATTGATTCGTAGACACAAGTTGGATTAAATGTGTCTTCAATTCAAGTGATCGAATCGACACGGTAAGACGATGGCATCTCCATAACCCTCGGTGGGTGCACGGAGCATTTCCGCCATAGTACGTTAAATACGCCATGGTGTTGTTAGAAATAGTACGAATCTCGGGTTCGACTATTTGGGCAAGACGCCCACGAGAACGTCTTCTAGGAATTTCGCTAGATCACGAAAAGGGCTCAATGATCTAGAAGAACGAAAAGATACATACAAGAGTTAACTCTAAGGAAACTCGAGTTACGAGAGAAATGGAATTATGAAATCTTTCACATGAGAATGAGAATTATGAAGACGTTTTGTAAAAATCAAAGTGAGAAGAATCTTTATGGGTTTTCTCGGTTCAAACGTCGATATCACAACAAAATCAATTAACACAAAATCGAGGCAAAACAACAAAGGAACTTAACCAATAATCCAAGATGAATGGCTTCTTTGAAAAGGTACACCAATCACAATGGACACAAAGGCAAGTTTTATATCTTTAGTTCGAACTTATTATGGTCGCACCCCGTTAGGTAGTGCCGCCTTGGTTTTCGGTGGTAATCTTTTAAGTTGTTAATTATTAGAGAAAACGACGATTCTTTTTGTATTTTTATTTTTGATACATATATAGAAACAAAAGGAAAATATTTTTGTGTTTTATACGTTTTTGCTTGTTTTTGGGTTTTTTAGAAAGATATGGATATATATATATATACAAAGATGGATGATATAAACAAAGAGTGAGGATTCAAACAACTAATCTGCTAAAACGGGAGATAAATCAAGACAACTCCAAGAATGCAAGGCTAAAATTTGATCGGTTCCAAACAAGTCAAGTCTAAAAGACTAAAACCGCTCAAAACCAATGCAATTAAGATCCGAGGAGTACAATGTTTCCGGTCGTTAAGTCCCAAATGAGTTGTGCAATGGATTATCAAACGCTTAGTGATCGGAAATTTGAACGAAAAGGGATCGATTATGATATTAACTCTTGAATAAGCCAACAAATTAAAACGGCTTAAATGCAAATTAAAGAAAAATAAAAAATAAAATCTATTAAATAAACGCTATCACTATATTTAAAGTGATGAACGTTTAAAACCTAAAACGCACGCTTAAATTAAAATAACGTAAGCGTACAAAATAAAAAGTGAAATCTAAGATATAAAAGTCCTAAAAATATGAAAAATACATTTTACAATCCTAATGATAAAACAAAATATATAGAAAAGAAAAATATTTTTATAACTATTTAATTAATTATTATTAATTAAAAACTAATTTAAACTATTTAATAATACTCTAAAATAAAAGAAAATAGAAAATAAGATTAGAAAAATAAAATTAAAACTTAGAAAAATCTAAAATATGATAAAACTAATTTTAAAACTGAAAATATATTTTTAGACTTTTATGTATTTATTATTAATTAAAACTATTTAAAACTAATTTAAATTATTAAAAATACCAAATAAAAGGAGAAAATATGGAAAATACTTTTTAAGCTTTTACATTTATCTAAACTTAAGAAAATAGAAAATTATTTTTGGAACCTTTTCTTAATTATTTGTATTAAAAGCTAATTAAAATTGTAAAACTAATTTAAAATAAGAAAAATAGCTAAACACCTTAGAAAAATCTGAAAATTTAAGGAAAACTCTAAAATATTATTATGAAGCTAGGAAAAATAGAAAAGATGGGGTTGTGTGGAGGATTAAGCAAATGCTATGGAAAGTGCTTAAAAATAAGCACTTTGATAAGCTAAAAGCTACCAAATGGGGACCATACTGAAAAAGAAGCTACACTAAGCTAAAACAACCAAAATACAATAGCAAACAACAAGCTAATACCACTGATAAGCTAGGAATATGCAAATAAGCACTTGACTTTTATAATGAAAAACAGAAAATGGGACAATCTTTAAGCTGTTAGCAGCCTCACCAAACAAGCTCCAAAGTGAAATCTAAGACTAGGGTCCTCAAGATGACCAAGTTGGCTTTCCAAAGAACTAGAGAACACTGGATTTGGACAAGTATTAAGCTCTATGCAAGCTTGTGAAGTTGGGCACAATTTCTGTGCACAGGGCACTATGGCAGAACAGTAGCTCCAAAGAAGCAGATAAATAAGCACTTAAACAGTAGAGAAACCAAGAACTACTATTTTTGTATTTTTCTTTACCAACAAGACTACAAAACCTCCAAAGCTCATAGGCTCAAACTCAGTATTAAACTCCTAGTGAAATTCCAAAGTTTATTCAAAAACGACTATTTGAGATTTTTGACTTTTTGAAAATAATGGAAAGTTTGACTTATCTGACTTTTGATCTTGATTTTGGATTGAAAATGATATGTTATGATAAAATAAAACTAAAGCAAGCAAGACCTATGACTTTTGAACACAAAACAAGCTCTTTGACTTGTAAAATACCAACAAATCGCTAAAGATCCAAAGAGATGGATTTTTGACTTTGAGCTATTGTGAACACTAAATGTTGATCGATATTAACTCAAATGAACTTAACCAACTTGAAACAACAATGACAATCACCGATGAGGCCTTTAAAACAGATTTCATACCAAATCCAAACACCCTTATGTTGATGATTCACTTAATGAACTAAGATTCCTCTTGAAATTGCTAAAGCTAATATCGAGATTCAATCTAGCTATCCAAATTATAACTAATGAACAAGTTTAAACCATTTCAAAGTTCACAATAACAAATATAAGAACACACTACAAATTAGCTAAAATTGCAAATGAGGTAAACAAAACTCACTAGTGTTCTAGTCGTGATTGCAACTTTAAAACCAAACCCAAACTAACTAATTGAAGCTATTCAAACCCACATCCAAGCTCAAGAACACCATTAACCCTTCCAATTCCAATATGAGTCTAAGAGTTGACTTTCGTTGACCAACATTCAAATTTGCTTAAACTCGAATATATGCTTATACAAAGCTTATCATAGGCTTATAAAACTTGTTTGAGAGCAAATGCAGTCATTGAGAGCTTTAACATAAGAAATTGAGAAGGAAATTTTCAACAAGAAGCTCATAAGCATGAAACTAAATGAAACTTTGGATTAAGGATTAAAACTTGGTAACACCTGCAAATTAACTTGAGTTTAACAATTTCAAACACAAAATTACGCTTTGAAATTAATTTAATACATTAAAGATAAAACGACATAAGGAAATTTAAAACTAATTATCTATCGCTCTTTCTTGCTTCACTTTCCTTCTTTTATACCCATTCTCTTCTCTCCCACTCTGAGTGAATCCCATCAGTCTTGTGAGCCATTGGATGGCTAGAATCAATTCTGGCCTTTGATTCATTTTTGGCGGGAAAATTTGATTTGACCTGTTGGCTACTGTTTTGGCAAGTAGGGGGGGGGGTGGAGTAGTTGTGATGATGAAGGATGGGTTTTGATGAGATAAGGTAAGGTGGGAGGGAATATGTTGAAAGTAGCATTCTGAGCACAAGTTGGGGAGACAAACAAGTGAGAGGAAAGGATAGCGTTGACCGATTTTGACCGGCGGTCAAAATGGTTTTGATGGGGTCAAATGGTTAAGTAAGGTGGGTCCAATTCATTATGACAAGGCTTATGTTGGTTAATGACAAGGACTTGTTTTGTAAACCGCCAAACTAGAGGACCAAACCGTAAATTTCAAACTTGTTTTAAGGGACCAAAATTGACAATCTTTGAAAGTTTAGGGACCTATGTTGTCATTATTGAAAGTTAAGGGACCTAAGTTGTCATTTTGAAAGTTAAAGGACCAAAGTTGTAAATTTGTAAATTTAATTCTCAAGGACCGCTTTGACAACTTAAGAATCCTTTAGGACTTTAAAATGATATTTCTCTTTATTTGGTTTTACAGTGGACTGCTTTTGACAACTTTTGAAACTTGGGGACTAAAGCGCAATTTTGCAAATTTGATAATTTTTTCATCCGATTTTGATATTTTGCATTTAAATCACATAAAACACTAATTTGTGATATTTTGATCATTTTGATGTGTTTCGAGTGTTTTCGGATGAATTTGCGCTTATTTTGTACAAAAATGATGAGTATTTAGACACTCATCAGTCAGTTGTCTAGCTTAATTAGTTCCTAGCGACTTAGAGCTTTATCATCTAGCGACTTGAGTGATTGTTTACGGTTTTCTTGATTTAGTAAAATCCGTGAAAGAATCCATTTCCGGTTTAATCATTGAGTTATAAAATCCGTATAACTGTTAACATGTCTACCAACGTCCCTACTATCATCTCCATCGCTGCCGAGGATGTACAAGCGGTGGTTCGGATACTCGTCCACCCATGCTTGATGAACCGATTACGACTCTTGGGCTCAACGAATCGATGTATTGCCTTGGAAAGGAAAATGGTGTCAATATTCTCAAATCCATTGATGAAGGACCATATCGAGTTGAAACGACTAGAGACATACTTGATACTAATGAAGATGGTACTCCTATTTACGGTATGGACGGACCTAAGATGTATGATGAGCTTGATGATAAGGAGAAAAGAGATTTGATGCGATATCGTGGCTTCAAACATTGTTCTACAAGGTCTTCCTAAAGACATCTACAAGTCGATCAATCATAACATCAAGCAAAGGCGGTTTGGGATAATGTTAAGATGCTTCTCTCGTGTTCGTAACTAACTATGGAAGAGAGAATCCAAACTCTATGACTAATTTGAGCACTTCAAGATGAAACCAGGATGAGAGTGTCTATGAGTACTATGAGATTTCATAAGTTAGTGAATGACATGAGGAACATCGAATGACTATGCCTAACATTCACTCAACTCAAAGTTTGTGAACAACATGAATCCCGAATGGCACAAGTTTGTCACAAATTGTGAAGCTCACTAAAGGATCAAGAATACAAACTATGAGCAACTCTATGCCTTCCTCCTTCGAATGAGAGACATGCTATGTTTGAAAAATTGATTCTCAATCGGTTCAAAACCAACTGTGGAGAGACAAGTTCGTCTAATGACTCAATGACTTTCTACTCAAACATTGGAATCACAACCAAAGCATCACAAGTCATACCCTTGGGTAATGGTAATCACAAACTCATTCCCGATCCTATGTTCAAACAAGTCGATGCCGATGCACGCGCTGGTAACATCATTGATCAACTAGCTCTACTCATTAGTCAAAACATGAATTCTCTCCCACAAACCAACAACAACCTCGAATCGCATCTAACGCACATAATCAAGCCTTTGTTAAAGATGGAAGGATTGTGGTGCAACCGATTCAGAAAGACAGTATGATCGGGGAAGGGTGGCGCTTGGTAGAGGATATGGGCAATCGAATCGAGGAAGGAATGGTAACCAAGGTCTAGCTAAGCCGATCAAATGCTATAAGCGTGGTGGTGAGGACACATTGCAAGGAACCGCACATCTCCAAAGCGCCCATGCACGTCGATTACTTGAGAGATAAGATGTTACCGCACATGCTCGTGACAATGGTGCTTTGCGTTGGATGAAGAGGAATTGTTGTTTCTTCGAGGGTAATGCCAAGACCTATGATGCGAGATGTGGATGAGCAACCTATTCGTGAGATAGGTCATAATCATCGAACGCCTTTCAAGTTCTTCGTCGTGATGCATACGACTACGATGTAGATGATGGACCCATCGCACACACAATCTTTATGGCTAGCATCTCTCCAATGGTTTCTCCCAAGATCTCTTCTTCACCACAAGTGGCCCATCCAAGGACAAACTCATCTCGTAGGTATTAAAGCTATACGATGATGTCGATGTGCAATGATGCATGACAAAGTACAACCAACTGAAACTATTGAATCAAATATTGAAAATATGGGTAATATCAATATTGTCCCATACGATCAATACGTGAAACAAAGTGAAAGTGAAGTTGTACCAAGTGATGCATCTTCTGCGATCAACAATGACTATGTCTTTGATGAATACACCGCATGTGCTCCCGATGATTCCATAATTTCGAATTAAATGCCTATAAGGAACGTGTTGCCATTTATGAACAACGTGCAAAATTTGAGTTGACCACCGTGAGCGTGAAATGGATGACCAAGCACGTATAGTAATTAGAAAAAGTAATTTTAGAGAAGAAGTATTGAAACAAGAATTAAATTCTTTGCAAGAAAACTTTCTAAAGCGCTAAGCAAAACAAGAACTTCAAGAAAATGTGAAAATGCTTAGCAAGAATTTAATGCAAAAGAATCAAAGCTCTTGAGAGATTTTTCTAATCGAAAACTTTGAAAACAAACTTGAAAACAAGTTGTACATGCAAGGAAACACCATTCAGATCGCTCACATGATCACTAAGCATAGAGTTCTAAGCGATAAGCATAGTGTTCCCATTATAGATAAACCCAACCCCGAGTATGGAAAGATAGCAAAAGCACTCAAAGTGTTATCTATGATGGAAATGAGATTCTTAAACCTAGACAAAAACCTAGTTGCATTGAGTGCATCGAGGATGACAAGAAATTAGATGAAGTCACTAGGGAGAAGATGAATAAGAAACTAAATGATCCTAAATGCAAAGAGAAGAAAGTAATTATCACTCCCCATGACTACAAGAAGGAAAACTGGATTTCCTTGAACAAGTTTAAGACTCAGACATTGTTGACTCCCGAACAAGTCTTCTGGAAAATGGATTTAGATAAGCAGAAAGCTGAAAATATTGTAGAAACAAACCATCCCCTTCGGAAAATTCCTAGAGCAACTGTGTATCCTCCTAATACACCTATGCATCTTGTACCTAGAACAATTGCCACTAAAAGCAAGACATTAATTAGCCAATACGTTATATTCCAACTATTTGTTGATTTTGAGAAAACTTGCAAGAAAAGGATCACTCCCATCGGTATAATCAAGGTGAAAGAGGTTTTGAACAAATGAAAGAATGTTATTTAAGCGAGGTCATGCCCTTCTTTAAACTTCTAAAAGATCACTTTGAGAGTCTTAAAAGGGGTAGAAGTCGATATTAAGGGTATGGAAAGGAATTTGATGCAATGGTTGAAGTTAGTGATTATGAGTGCACTAAAATATAATGAGATTGAGAGAAAGAACACGCATACATTAAATGAGAATCTTATTCTTGAATGTGTTGCTCAAGATGTGTTTTCAACGCTTCAAATTGCTCTATTAATGCTTCCAAATTTCATGAATTATCGTGGCCTCGAAAGTCTCCCATGATCGTGTCATTGAGCTTGAAAAACTAATTCTAAACTAAACGAGAAAATTGAACCGGATGATCACGACACGTTGGTTAAACATTTTCTAAACTAGAAGTTGAGTATTTTAATTTACAACTAAAATATCAACATCTCAAAGAAAATGTCAAAACTTCAAATATCAAGACATCTTCGATGCTCCGAGTTTTATGCGTTTTCAAATTAACAAACGTGATGAACAGATTCAAGCTCGGTGCAACACGATCGAAAGTTGAAAGCCCAAATCTCTCAATTAAAGGGCCAAACGAACAATATGACAGCTCCCAAATGCCTCCTTCTTTAGATTCTCGAATTCTCAAACGTTTCATCTTCAAAACCTAGTAAATGCTTTACAAAAGGAAAACGAAAGTTTTCTAGAAGAAAATGAAAAGGTTAAACGTCATTTCAATGAGTTGTTTGAATCAATTAAAGTCACTCGTAAAAAACAACGAACAAATAACTTCATTGCAAAAGGAAATCGAGAATCAAGAGTCGTAAAAAGGAAAATGCCAATGATCAATGAGGAGAATGTTGTATCTAAGGTTCGCTCTAGTAATAAATATGCTTTATCTCGTGACATATGTCCCCTCATCTAAGGAACAACAAACTTGCCATTCAAACATATTTCTCATCCCTTAAGGATTGCTTAGAATGCCTGCGTGAGATTGTTGAAGAGGATAAGCTAGAGAAACCTCATGATAATGCAATTGGACATGCATGCTTATATGCCAAACGATCTCAAGAAATCTTAGAATGTTTGATCACAATATGCCCAAAGACATTAGGTGAGAGAGTTAACCCTTTGATTCCATGCTCAATGCCTAAGGCCAAACATGATATGCAATCGACTCCCAATGTTTTGAATGTGAGGAGTAGTGTACCATTGAGTAGTTCAGATTCTAGATCTGTCAATGCTAGGAAAGTGAACTCAAATGTGCCTTCTAGGAGTGCTAATCCCAAGACTCTAGTGTTAAGAAAGTGAGCCTTAGTGCACTGCATGTAGCTCGATCCCAAAGACATCTAAGCAGGTGGTGCAAAGAGTAGTAAAACAAACTAATGTTCCCATTCCCTACAGAGTAATCGGTGACATTAAAGGGAGCAGTCAAAGTCTCAAGACAATACAAGGAATGATAGGACCTCTCAAGCTAAGAATGTGCCTTTGGAAGAAAGTAGAAGAACAATCTAGGAACCTTAAGTTTGAATCGAATAAAACGAATCGTGTTGATTCTAGTATTAGCCATAGGCGCATCGTAATTAATTCAATTCGATACTATTTGCAAAACTTGTACCGATGATTGCTTGAATTCGCATTTCTAATCATGGATGTGATGTCAATGTTTTGCCTAATGATGTTAATTGTCCGATTAATATTGTTAATGCTAAAATTCATGCTAAAAAGGCTAAAAGGCAAAAGCGAAGAAAGTTAGAAAACAATGAAAACCCACGGGAAGAACATTCGTGAGAATAGGTTTTTATTGGATACCATTGGTCATAAGACCAATCGATAATGCCCACTAGAAAATGGATGCCACCGGTAGAACTATTCCCTAAGAAGTGGTCACACCGTAAACAAGGCTAATACGAGACTAGTATTGCATCTACTCACAATGATTCCATTACCTCACCGTCTCGATGTGAATGCTTCTATTTCGATGTGGGTGTTCCAACTGTTGCTACTAACCAAATGGAACCCATTCTTGCATGGGGATCCCAATTATCCAGCTTATCCATTCTTGTCTGTGTTCAACCGCAGATCGCTCAAATCGTTCGTGGTACCGGACTCAGTTGCTCCAAGCATATGATGGAGACCGGTCACGGCTCATGAACCGTGAGCAAATTCATCGGGATCTGTTAGATTTGGTAATGATCATTTCGGTGCTATTATGGGTTATGGAGATTATGTTGTTGGTGATAGTGTCATCTCCGAGTGTATTATGTGGAAGGTTTAGGTCATAACTTCTCTCGTTGGTCAATTCGTGATTCGATCTAGAAGTAGCCTTCGAAAACATACCGCTTTGTTAGAGATCTTAATGGTAAGGAACTGCTGAAAGGAACTCGTGGCTCAAACCTTTACACTATCTCTATCGATGACATGATGAGAGCTTCACCAATCGCTTGTTATCAAAGGCTTCAAAACAAAGTCATGGTTATGGCATCGTGCCTCAATCACTTGAACTTCGGCACCATCAACGATCTTTCCGAAAGGACTTAGTTGTAGGTTTACCTAGACTAAAGTATGAAAAGGATCATCTTTGTTCAAAGATGCCAATTGGGAAAAAGCAAGAAGTATGCCCATAAACCCAAACCTACTAACTCGTCACGAAGTTCTTCATATGATTCATATGGATTTATGTGGACCAATGAGGTGCGAGAATATCTTTGGGAAGAAATATGTGTTAGTTGTGATTGATGATTATTCTAGATTCACCGGGTCAAGTTCTTAAGGACAAAGGATGAAACCCGATATCATCATCAAACTCATCAAACAAACAGCAGTTAGACTAAATAAAACATCATAATTATCGTAATGCATAATGGAACCGAGTTTGTCAACAAACAACTTAGTGAATTCTATGAAAGCATTGGAATCACCATCAAAGAAGTGTTCCACGAACCCCTCAACGTAACGGTGTAGTTGAAAGACTAAATCGTACTCTTGTTGAAGTTGCTAGAACAATCCGATCTATTCAAAGGTTCCAATGTTTCTCTCGGGTCAAGCAATTGCCACCGCATGTTACACACAAAATCGTTCACGATTCACACCATTCATGGAAAAACTCCATATGAACTTGTCCACAACAGAAACCTAATCTATCTTTCCTTCGTGTGTTTGGTGCCTTGTGCTATCCAACTAATGAGGGTCAAGACTTGGGCAAACTTAGAGCTAAAGTCGACATTGGAGTATTTGTAGGATATGCACCAAACAAAAGGGATACCGAATCTACAACAAAAGAACCCGAAATATCATGGAAACAATTCACGTTACGTTTGATGAGTCGACCGGTCAAATGGCTCTGGACACTCCATTTCAGACCCGCACTTCAAAACAGTCCTATTGGTTCATCCCTTGTTCCAAACTCCTCTCAAGAAACGCCATATGTACCTCCATCGAAGATGATGTAAAGAAATTGTTTGATCCAATGTTTGATGAACTGTATGAGTCTACTACTAATGAGGTCCGATCCCTACAACAGAGGATGCTCATATTCCGTTGAATGAAGTCAATCCTTCGCCTCAATATCTTTAAGCCAAGAAGCACTGCACGATCCTTGATCTCATCAACAAATCATCATTCTTCAAATGTACATCATGGAAATGTTTCGACATCAATAATGAAGTTAATCCTTTGCTACTCCTCAAGATGCTCCATTTGAAAACATATTTGCTACTCCCGAATCATCATCGAACCATCTTCTTCGGGAGACATCGACTCACTACCTCGGTTCCTCAACAAATGCCACATGAACACCTCGGAAAATGGACTCACGATCATCCATTAGACAACATAATTGGAAATCCTCTCGTCTCAGATCAACCGGAAGCAACTCGCAACCGATGCCTTATGGTGCTTCTTCAACTCCGTACTATCTAAGATCGAACCAAAAGATGTTAAACCGCTATGAATGAAGATAGGTGGTTCAATGCTATGCAAGATGAAATTCATGAGTTTGATCGCCTTGATGTATGGGAGTTAGTACCGCTCCAGATCAAGCTATGATTATAGCTCTAAAATGGATCTTCAAAGTAAAACTTGATGAGCATGGTGATGTGTTGAAGAACAAGGCTCGATTAGTTGCTAAAGGATATCGTCAAGAGGAGGGTATAGACTTTGAAGAATCTTTTGCTCCAGCTTGCTCGAATCGAGGCAATCGTAATCTTTCGCTAATGTCGCTAGTAAGAACATGGTAGTTTATCGATGGATGTAAAGACGGCATTTCTAAACGGAGATCTTAAAGAAGTCGCTCACGCCACCAACCCTGAAGGATTTGTGAATCAAGAGCATCCTACTCACGCTTATCGTTTGAAGAAAGCTCTTTACGGTTTAAAGCAAGCTCCAAGGGCATGGTATGATACATCGTCAAAGTTTCTTCTATCAACCGGATTCAACAAAGGAGCGATTGATCCTACATTGTTCACCGTGAAGTCGCAAACATTTAACTCATGTTCAAATTTATGTTGATGATATTATATTTGCCTCGATCGACCCAATGGAATGTGATCGTTTTCAAATGAAATGAGTTCAAAGTTTCAAATGTCAATGATGGGACAAATGTCATTTTCTTGGGATTACAAATTCTCAAAGTCCCGGAGGCATTTTCATAAATCAATCTAAATATGCAATGAGATTTTAAAGAAATTTGGATTTGATTCAAGTGACCCGTTGACACCCCATGATTGACCGAACCAAACTAGATGAGGACCTCTCGGGGATCATGATTGACCAAACTAAATATCGGAGTATGATTGGATCCCGATGTATCTCACGCTAGTAGACCGGACATTTTGTTCTCTGTATGCATGTGTGCTAGATACCGTGCTAAGCCTACTAAAAGGCACCTTGAAGCGATTAAACGGGTCTTTCGGTATCTCCAAGGAACCATCAATATGGGACTATGGTACCAAGGACACGGTATGTCACTAACGGCCTATGCGGATGCCGATCATGCGAGTTGTCAAGATACACGTCGGGCACGCCCTGAGGTGCTTAGTTTTGGGTGATAAGCTTGTGAGTGGTCTTCAAAGAAGCAAATGAGTACTTTTATTTCTCTACGAGGTTGAATACATAGCCATGTCATCTTGTTGTGCTCAAATCTTATGGATGAGATCTCAATTATCGACTATGGCTTTGAATTCAACAAAATCCTCTCGTCATCGTGATAATAAAAGTGCTATTGCTCTCTCATGCAACAACGTTCAACACTCAAGAGCAAAGCATATCGACATTCGACATCATTTCATCGGGAACAAGTGGAAAAAGGTGTGGTGGAACTATATTTTGTGAGGTCCGAATATCGTTAGCGGACATCTTCACCAAAGCTCTTCCAAGAGAACGTTTTGAGTTTATTCTTCCACGACTTGGTGCGAAAAGCCTTCAACCGAAACTCTCAAACGTCTTCAGGAGGAAGACGAGGAGTAAAGGTCTATCTTCATCTACTTCTTGTAAATATTTATTCGAAAAACAAAATACAAAATTATAAAACCATTAAAAATCAAATAGAAAAATATAAAACTTTCAAAATCCATAAAAATTTGAAAATCTCGAAAATTCTTCAAAAAATATTGTCATTTTTGTCATGTTTCTTCCGGTTCGATAATATCTACGGTCTTTGTGCTGTCATTCAAAGAATGACACGGGACTTTAGATGTTGTTCAATTAAAAAAAAAAAAAAAAAAAAAAAAAAAAAAAATCAAAATCAAAAATCAAAAATATTTTTGGGAGAAAGAGAAATGGTTTATTGTCATCTTCAGCAATAACCCGGTTTTAAAGAAAGAACAGAGCCATGTTTTACCATGTTTTCAAATCCTATGCTCGATTCTATAAACTCCTATCTCTTGAAAACTAAATGCTTTGAAAAATAACTCAATCTCTATTTTTGATAATCATCAGGACTTATTTGTCAAAATCTCTATCTCTCAATCAACAACCTACGTCATTGATTGAGGGGGAGAATGATTTCAATTAAATTAAAAAGTTATTTGGCATTAAAATTGTTTTCAAAAGATATAAATGCATGTTTTATCAATGGAGTTTAAAGTCTTAAAATCCGATCCTTATCAGTTCAAACACTTTCACAAACAAGTCACAATTCCCCTTAAAAGCTTTCAAAATCAATTTAAATCTATACGAGATCACAAATCCCAAATGTTTTGATAATTGTGATCGGGGGAGAATGTGTGATTTAAATTGGATTTAAACTGATAATTCGGTAAATGGTTTCACAAGAATGTACATGCTGTCCTTCTCACATGTGACAAACGATTTCAAATTTTCAATGCACATGTTGAGGGGGAGCATCTATCTTAAACCTATGATTTGAAATGTGATCATTTATCCCAATGTGAGTTCCTCTAGTATGTGCAAAACTCTTTTCATACCTCGAGGCACATATTGAGGGGAGCAAATTCATGGAAACCTCATCCTTCCCGGAAATGATATACCCTCTTGATCCGTTGAGGAAGTGATGTTGATATCTTTAGAAAATGGTAATCAAAAGAAGTTAATTCTTTCTCTTGCCTCCGTGTGCAAAACATTTTCAATACTTGATGCACATGTTGAGGGGAGTTCTCGCTCTAAAAATATCAAAAAAAAAACAATTCGGTACAAAATGCTTTGATAATATATCACAAGTATCCGAATTGATTTTTCAAATGGTTTTCAATTGGATCCAATGGCGGATGAACAATACCAAATAGACCGACCAACTCTACTTTATGTACGGTGATATAAGGATGATAAGGTTAGGTATGTGTTCCCATGATCCGCCCGAACCGGAGGGATCTACCCAGGATAATCCACTAGTTAGTGTAGAAGTCCTTAGGTATGATGATAAAAGGAGAAAAATGAGATATGGGAAGAGTGCGGACTAAGACCGAGCTAGTCTTGGAATAAACCCAACAAGGTTCTAGCTATGAAGTCTCGGTAAGTAATCAAGGGTTGAAGAATTAAAAGAATTGAATGAGAAAAGGGTGAAAATAAATAGCCCTCCATTTATTCAACCTTAGGCGTAAACCGGTTCAATTCATATGCTACCGATGGTAACATCGGTATTGAAGACAAGACGTCATGGACCCGGTGACGACCGCACTTCAACTTTCCAAACCACTCAAGTTCCTCTTAAAAGGACTTGTTTCATTCTCACGGGAACCGACACTATCTATCGACTTTCTCCTAGAGATGGTTGATATTGAAGAAGAGACCTCTCCCTAGTCTCCGGCATAGGATCCAAATATGCACAAATTGAGTCTAGAGCCACGAGATCATCAATAAATCTCATTAGGACACTTTCATTGAAGACTCATTTCACACAATGTGGAAAGAAAGATTATATCTTGAGTCCACGCATTATCCTTGTGGTATTGCCGTAACATCCGAGTGATGTGTTTACATATTCACAATGAAGATGGAAAGCCTTCGAGCCAACATCAAACAAGCTCCGGTAGGTGGCATGTGAGATCTATTATATAGATCAATCATGTGACAACCGAACGAAACAATGGGGCGATTCAATCTCTTGAATCAATCTCGGTTCAGTTATGGATTGACGGATACCTTTGAAAACCGGTCTTTGTGCTTAAAAACTCTTTTCGTTGGCACATCGACCGTGTACTCATTTTTCAAACCAAAAGGTGTTTTTATGATTGATAATTGATTTTCAATAAAACCTTGATGTATTGCAAAACAATTTCTATTGAGCAATACACGATTGTTTTCAAATCTCTTTCATCAATCGGTGGACTTTAAATTATTTGGTTCACTCACTCCGTGTTGTCTTCTTTGAGATGTTCCGGTTTGAGAACAATAGAACACCGCGAAACCCCGTCAAGGAAATTCTTGAATTATACCGATCACAGGCGGTACATGTATCGATCAACGGGAACCGTGGGCGTGTACCTCAATTCAACGAAGTGATCAAAGACACTTTCGTGCGATTTGTTGCTAACTGTTGTATGCAAGCACGCCCGACGCTTGCGGTGATCGAATGAAGCGGTCAATCCATAGCCGCATGCTCACTTAACACATTCATCTCAAAAGAAATCATGATTAGTGCATCAATGACTCGATATTTTCACACCAAGCTTCGCCACGCCGCCAATATCATGATTCAACAAGTGCTTCCGCTACTCGATGAGAAGATATCATGATCCGAATGTGAGCATGTCGGTCCTAAAGTCACAACATCACATAGTACCAACACCACAAAGGATGTGTCGAGATTGTTGATAGTCGATGATCTCAAATGATGGCTCAAAATTATTATCACGTGGATCAATAAAGACTTTCACTTGAAGTAACCAAACATGCAATGTGAAGAATCAATGACTACGAGCTTAGGAGCAAAGGACTACATCAAGAATGCAAGATCAATTGTTAATGTATTATCCGTTGTATTCAATGTATTTTTGGTACATGATTGAGGTGACCTCCTTGGGGAGATTGTTAGGAATTAGAAATTCTCGGTATTAAAGAGTCGGTCACCTCAAGTATATGTAATCATTAGAAAGCTCGTAGTCGTAGTTATTTTAAGTTAAGTAGTATTTAGTTAAGTAACACCGTGGAGGACTGGACGGTCTTTACCCACCGTATGCCCGATCCACACCCGATGTGTGGCGATTTATGTAAGACTATAAATACTCTCTACCTTCCAAGGTAGAGTTGGAGCTCATAATAATATCTTTCACTTTCTCTCACTAAGTTCCTAAACCTCTAACTTTCTCTCTAGAATTCCATCTATATGCTACTTTGTGTTATGGTTTGATGTGTATGTGAAAAGTTATATCTTACACCAACTCACTCAAAACTCAACCATTGGCTCCAAAAAGAGGTGGGATTCTCTCAGAAGGCCACGTGGAAGAATTCTAGAGCATAAAAGAGGAAGAGGAACAAGAGAGAAGAACAGTCTTTTAGTTTTTAAATTTATGTATGTCGTATTTCCTTTAAAATGTTTTAAGTAGCTTTAAAATTGTAATTTCAAGTTTAATAATATCAAACTCAAGTATTTCATTATATTTCAACTGTTACCAAGCATCAATTCAAGTTTAAGTTTAAAATTCATGTTTCATGTCCACTGTTTAGATTTTCAATTTTAAAAACCTGATCTTAAAGCTTCAATAAGCTTCATTTAGACTCAAACAAGCTTATTTAAGCTTGTTATAGCTTTCTATAAGCTTGGAATGCAGTTTCAAGTATAATGGTTTGATGGTCAACAAAAGTCAACAGGGAAGGAATTTTGGTTCAAACAGATTGGAAATGGTTTATGGGTGTTGCAGAGATGGATTTGGGTTTGTTTTGGATTAGACTAGTGGTAATGGTTTTGGTTTAAGCTGCACAAATAGCTTGGGAACTTGTAAGATTGTTTCTCATTTCTCATTCAGTTGCAGTTTATGTTTGTGTTTGCAATCTGTGGTCATTGCTAGTTTAATCTTGTTTAAATAGTAGTAATCAGTGTAACTATAGTTAAATTAATCATTGGTCTGTGCTAGTTAAGTAGTTGGGTCATTTAAAGTTAAAATCAGTCCTTATAAAGGGTGTTTGGATTTGTTTGATAACCTATGTTAAAAGCTTGTTTTGTTGTTCATTATTGTTGTTCTAAGTCATATATGTGTCTAATAGCCAATATAAGTCATAAAACTCAGTCCTTGTTCCTTGAAAGTCAAAATTAGTCTTAAAATCATCTTGTCAGTTTACTGTTAATAGTTTGGATTGTAATTCTCATCACATTAGCTTAAAACTAGATAATTTAGCTTAAAATCATCTTCATATAGCTTAATATAACTTATTGAGTCCATAGAATTGATTTAAAATTCACAAAAGTCAACTGCTTAGTGTAATATAGAAAGTCAAAATTTTCACTTGGTCATTTTTGAATAAAACTTAGAATTTTGCTGTGTGTTTATTACTAAGTTTCAGCTCATAAGCTCCTAGGATAGTAAACTTCAGTTGCTTAAGAAAATTATAAAAATACTAGTTTACTTTTTATCAGCTTATTTAGTGCTTATTTTATAGCTTCTTTTGAGTACCTTAACTGAGAAAGTGCCATGTGCACAGATTTGGTATCCTACTTCATAAGCTCTCACAAAGCTCATTAGTTAGCTTAATTCTGTGAAATTTAGATTTTTGAGAAGCCAACCTAGTTGTCTAGCTATCTCAGTGCTTATTTTCCATTTTGAAGCTTATTTAGTTGGTCTGCTCATTGATTTCAATTGCCTATTTTTACTAAGTGTATCGCTTAGTCATTGTTCAACAGCTTTTCAAAAGCTTCTCAAGAGCTTATTGGTGTAAGCTAATCCTTGTAAATTAGTTCTTTGGAAAGCCTAATGGTATACTAGTCTGCTCAAGAGCTTATTTTCATTTTCTAGCTTATTCTAGTGCTTAAAATTAGCTTAAAAGTTCTTGTTAACCAAATATAGTGTCATCGTGTAATGTTGATAATTTGTGCTTATTTATAGCTTAATCGATGCTTATTTCTAGTTAAATGGCTTTTTCGGTTGTAACGTTAGCTTGTTAATGATTGTTAGCTTATTCTTAGTCGGTTGTGCTTATTCAATAGCTTAAAAGTCATTTTAGTTTAATCTAGTTCTTATTCATTAAAGCTATCGTTGAAAAATCTCATCTTATTTCAAAGGCTTATTAGTCATTTTGTAAAAGTTTTAGTTATAGAAAGTGCTTATTTCAGTGTATAAAATTAGCTTGTAAAAGAAAATTTTGAAAAAAAAAATGTTTACCAAAAAGGGGGTAGGCAGGCTCGAACCTGAGACCTCCCCCTTATGAGTGTGTTTAGTGTGTACCTGGATACCATTGCGCCCTTGGGTCTTTGACTGTCTTAACTTGCACAAACTAATCTCTTATATACGTTTTGTCATTTAAGCTTATACGATTGTTTTAGCTTATTTCGAGCTTATTCAGTGTAGCTTTTTCAAGTTTTGTATTTTTCATAAATTGGTAGTGTGATTAAGTATTTTTACAAAAAGTTTCGGATTTTTCTCATTAATTTTAGTATTTTTAAACATTTAATTAGTGTAAAATCTTATTTAATTCATAATAAAAAATAAAAAAGTCAAAAAAATATAATTCTTTTTTCAAAAAATTTCTTTTGTCATTTAGTACGTAAGAAAATTGATTTTACACTCGTGAGGCCTTTTATTTCACAAATTTTACGTTTTGCTTGCGCCTGCGTAATTTTAGATATAACGCTTCGGTTTTGTTTTAACTCACGCTTTTAGGTAATTTTAGTACACGCTTCAATTAAAATAGTTAAATTAAGATATTTTGTTTTATAAAATCTAGAAAATCATTTTTAAAAATAGTGATAGCGTTTATTTAATATATTTTAACTTTTTAATTTCTTTTAATTTGCATTTAAGTCGTTTGTAATTTGTAGATCTTTTCTTTAGGTAATTATCCATCAAAACCCATCGATCACTATCCTTAGTGATCATTCTATCATCTGATCAAGTGTTTATACACCAATTCATCCTCCGTGGGACTTAACGACCCAGGAATCCCCTATATTCCTTTGATCTTCATTGTATTAGTGTTTGAGCTGTTTTAAGTTTATTACGGTTAGCCATTCACAAGTGGTTAACTTGTGTAATTAAACTTGACTGTTTAGCACCAATCAACCTGGTTAACTATCACTATTAGGAGTTACTTTGTTTTACTCAGTGTCACACGCATATGACGATGTGGATAATCGCAAGAGGTGTTAATGTCTCATACTTTGTTTGGGTAGTGAGTACTTAGAGATTTGCTTGAAGCATAAATTCTCTACACCGTTCTTCCATCATTAGGTGCAAACTTAAGATATAAATGTGGGGATGTTGACTTCAGTTTCAAGTATGTTATATCGGGTGTTCTTCTTCAGTGGTCACTTCAAATTGTCTACATAAAGGTTGATAAAAATAGTCAGAGAGAGTCTTCAGCAAGTTGATTCTCACAAGAGTTCAAGTGTTCTTCTCAACAAATTTCTAGTATACGGGCTTATAATGATTTGCTGACTATGAAGTATCTAAACTAGCAAAGGGGGAAGGAGACAAGCATATAAAAGCATAACGAGTACACATGATGAACTTAATACTTCTAAGTGATTGAAGTTATCCCGAGAAGACAAATGTCATGACCGCAGAGAAACTCAGTGTATCTAGTTGCTTCTAGTGTTCTTGTTCCAACTACGTGGGGAAGAGATGTAAGTGAAAGTTTTGAAGATAAAAGAGGTACACAAGTATGACATATTCAGGGGAGATAAATGTATGACATGAGGGAGGTATTATCAGTTATTCTTTCGGTGGGAATGTGTGTACTTCGGATTCTTGAGCTTCATACACGATCATTAGGAAAGAAAAATGTGAACATTGTGGAGGTGTTTTCATTCCCCTCATGATGTGTATTCAGAGAGCTCTTGGGTATTGGTGTACTTTGGGTTCTTGAGGTTCATACACGATCATCAGGGAAGAAAAATGTGAACATGGGGAGGTGTTTTCATTCCCCTCATGATGTGTATTTGGGAGAGTTCTTGAGCATTATACAAAGAGGCTGACTGCATCAATTCAACTACTTGGGGGAATTGTTCTCTTGACACCTTTTGGAATGGATGGCGTCAGACTTCAGTAGTTATGAAATTTGAGAAGATTATTTTATGTGTGGGATGGTACGTTGCTGTTCTTCTTATTGGATGATATAACCCCGAATGGAGAATCTCGATTATCGGTCTTAAAAGGAGCAGCGGGATTTATGATAGTGGTGTGCTTCTTTGTGCACCTGGCTAAGGAAAGCTTGAAATAGAGCTTCGAATCCGCTCATCCAAAGGATTTTCGGTTTGGGGAAGTCGCCAAAGTCTCACTTTCGGATGGTTCAATTTCTTTCTTCAATGCAAGAGCCTCTAAGCTTTGGTGGTGAAAGTTTTAGGATGATGACTTCTATCTTCTACAACGGGTCGCTCGATATCCTTATCTCTTACTCGTATCATCATCTTCTTAAACTATATCATCTATTCTATCTTTGTATATATTTATCCGAAAACAAAATACAAAAATATAAAACCAACAAAAGAAAATAGAAAATATAAAATCATCAAAACCCATAAAATCGAAAATTTGAAAAGACCAAAATTATGTTTTCTCAAGACATGTCTTCGGTATCGATAACATCTACGGTCTTAGAAATGTCATTCAATAATGGCACGGACCATAGATGAAGTTCGAGCAGGAGGTGTAAATATTCTTTTCAAAACATGTCACAAATCAAATGGCTTGCAAGAATAACGATTGTGACCGTGCTTAAACTATAGCTTGCTATTATTTTAGATAGCAACCCGCTCTTTTAAAGGAAGGAAAGTCTTTGCGCTAAACCTATTTTCAAAATATTTCGTGCATTTATCCTAAAAACAAAACAAGGAAAGTGTGTCAAGGATCTTTGTTCCTACACAAATGTTTTTCCGTCTAAAATTCTTGAGAAAATATTTGTTGTTTTCAAAATTGGTGGTAAATGAGTTGCTTTAAAAACAATCGATTCGAGTTTTGTAAAATTGAAAACTCAATCAATGACTTCAGCTTTTAAACTTTTCATAAAATGAGTCATGGATTGAGGGGATAATGTTTTCAAATCTACATCATTTAACGGCTTTCTTAATTATCCTAATATGCTTAATTAAAATGATGTTAACCTATGTTGAAGGACTAGGTGCCTAGGATATGATTGCTAGGATTAGATGATTAGAGTTTGATGATCACAATATTCCCATACATTTATATGATCTGATTGATATGTTGCATTGACTTTTATTAGTCGATTATTGTTTGGGTGATGTCGACCATCATATATTTGTATGTGTGTTCACTAACGTATGCAGATATATTGGTATAAAAGAATGTTCCCGATCCGGATCCCAAAATTGAAGATGATTGGATGCCGAAAGGAAAGGGTAACTATATATTGGGTTGACAAATGAAGAAACAGAGCTTAATTGGACTTCTATGGAGAGTTGGCATAAAAGCAACGTAAGAGGTCTCACTGCATCAGCAGATGGTTTTCTTCTAAGTGATTGAAGAAATGGAGCTTAATTTGACCTCAGTTGGCATTCAAAATGCAACGTAAGAAGAAGTCTCACTGCATCAGCAGATGGTTTTTCTTCCAAACCCTACAGCAACAAAAACGAAAGCTTCTCATCCACCTAACGTATCTTTATGCAGGGATAATAGTGATGATACCATTTTTATAAAACTTTGAATAATATTATTTTTGAAAATGGAAAAATATTGTTTTGAAAATAAATTGGACTAAAATTTGAAAATCACTGGAATTCTTTTTATCAAAACCTATGTCACTCAATTATCGACTTCGGTCATCGATTTAGAGGGAGAGTGATTTAAAAATAAATTATTTTCAAACAATATATCTTCAAAAGAGTCCGTTTGTACGTTAAAATTTGGTGATCTAAAGATTTAATGTTATGTCATGGTATGATTTTTCTTTTGAATCAAGGTCTTTCAAAATGAAAATTTTTTGTTCTTGTTTGATTGTAAAATTGTTTTGTTTTACTTAAAAGATCTCTTAAAAACTATCATACCTGACACCAACAATCTTTAATCTCTTAAAATGGTCCTTATCTGTCATCTTTCAAAATTGAATCTTGCCACGTCTTTCCCCAAATTTTCTAAATTATTTAATCGGTTGGGATCACAAATCTCAAATGGTTTGAAATTTCGATCGGGTAGAGATCGTGATTTAAATCTCAAATCTGCTTTTAATGGAATCGGTTTTAGTCCTTTATAGGCACTCCCGCCTCCATGTGCCAAACGATTTCAACACAATGCACATGTTGAGGAGGAGGATTTATCCAAAAACGAGATGAGTATTTAAACACGCCACATTTTCTCCCATGTTTTCTAAACCTTATTAAATCACTTGGGATCCAAAATCTCAAAGGGTTTGATATTTTGATCGGGGAGAATTTGTGATTTAATAATGAAATTTGATAAAGGTGATCGTTTTGATTCAATTGTGCAGTCGCTTCTCTCATATGTGCTAAACGCTTTCGAATCTTGAAGCACATATTGAGGGGGAGAATTTTAAAGGAAAATAAACTATCGAGGTACAAAAGCTTTTATGTTTTAACATAAAGTACCTTGATTGAGTTTTCAAATGGTTTTCTTAATGGTTTTTGTGATCGTGGATGTGTTTCAAAAGAACTCTTTCCTCTATGTGATAAAATGATTTCATCCTATGCATATATTGAGGGGGAGAATTTACCAAAGAAATTCAAATGGCTTTTTCTAAGGAAATTGTGATCAAGAAATTATTTCAAAGAACTCTTGCCTCCATGTGCCAAACAATTTTAAATCATATGCACATGTTGAGGGGGAGCATTTCTAAAATGATCAAAACTATTAAGGTACAAAATGCTTTGATCTCGTATCACAAGTACCTTGATTGCTTTTCCAAATGATTTTTCAATTGGTTTCATGAAGGAAAGAACAATACCAAAAGACCGACCAATTTACTTTATGCATGGTGTTATAAGGATGGTTAGGTTAGGTATTCGTTCCCATGATCCGCTGAACCGGAGGGATCTACCGAGGACAATCCACTAGATAGTGTAGAGTCCTTAGGTATATTGAAAAAGGAGAAAAGTGAGATATGGGAAGAGTGCGGATCGAGGCAGAGCTAATCTTGGAATAAACCCAACAAGGCTCTAGTTATGAAGTATCGGTAAGCACTGAAGGGGTTGAAGACTGAAAAAGAACTGAATGTGAAAAAGGGTGAAAAGAAATAGCCCTCCATCAATTTAACCTTAGGGTAGAAACCGGGTTCAATACATATGCTACTGGTGGTTACTAAGGTAATGCCGGTATTGAAGACAAGACGTCATGGACCCAGTGACGCACTGCACTAAACTTCCCAAGCTACTCAAGTTCCTCTTAAAAGGGCTTGTTTCATTCTCACGGGGAACCGACATAATCTATCGACTTTCTCTTAGAGATTTTTGATATTGAAGAAGGAGATCCTCTCCCTAGTCTCCGGCATAGGAACCAAATGTGCACTTTTGAGTCTAGAGCCAAGATATCATCCACAATATCTCATTAGGACACTAAATTAATGAAGACTTACTGTTTCACACAATGTGAAAAGTAAGAATATATTAAGAGTCCTACGCATTATCCTTGTGGTATTGCCAGAACATCCGAGTGATATGTAAAAATATTCACAATGAAGATGGAAATCCTTCTAGAGCCAACATCAAACAAGCTCTTGGTGGGTGACATGTGAGATCTTGCAAAAGATTAAGCTTGTAACAATTAGATAGAAACAATGGGGATATTCAATCTTGAATCAACCTTGGTCCAGGAATGGAATTGACGAATAATTTTGGAAAAACCGTTCGATGTGCAAATCTTCTTTTCTCTAGCACGTCGAATGTGTACTTATGTTTTCAAACACAAAAAGTATCTCTGATTGAAAAAATACTTTTGGAAAAACCGTTCGATGTGCGAATCTTCTTCTCACTAGCACGTCGAATGTGTACTCTTTCAGATATAAAAAGTATTTATGATTGAAAATAGATCTTTCTCATAAAACCTTCATCGTATTGCAAAACTCTTTCTTTCAAGCAATACGCGATTGCTTTTCAAATCATTTTTCATCAATCAGTGAATCTCAATTCACTGGTTCACTCACTCCGTGTTGTCTTCTTTGAGACGTTCCGGTTTGAGAATGGCTAGAACATTGCGAAACCCGGCAAGGAGATTCTTAGAAACCTACGATCACAAAAGACTTGTCTTGATCAACGGGAACCGTGGGTCGTGTACCTCAATTCAATGAAAGTGATCAAAGACACTTTCGTATGTTTTATTGCTAACTGTTTTTTGCGGTACATTTGGACGATTGCGGTGATCGAATTGAGGAGTCAATCCAAAGCCGCATGCTCACAACATCCACACTTAATTTGAAGAAATCATGACCGGTACATATCTACATAACTCGGCTCGATATTTCATACTATGCTTCTTCATTGCGCAAATATCATGAACCAAGAAGGCTTTCGCTACTCGATGGAAAGATGTCATGATTCAAAAGTGTGAGCATGTCGGTCCAAAAGTCACAACATCACATGAAGGCAACACAACTATGGATGATCCGGAGAGATTTCTTGTCGATGATCTCAAAGAAATCTCGAAGATCATCAAAGATGTAGATCAGTTCAAAGGCCTCCACAAAAGTACAAAACTATGCGGACTTTGAAGAATCGCTACTAAAGCACAAAGATTCTTTGAAATGAAGAATTCAAGTCACGAGCTCAAGAACAAAGTCAAAGATAGAATGCTAGGAAGCAAAATGTATTTCATGGGGTGACCTCCTTGGGGAGATTGTTAGGAATTGGAAATTCCATGTTAAAGTGTCGGTCACCCCAATAATAGTCTAGCATATGTTAGCTCGTATATTTGTCGTTGTTTACGTTATTTAATAGTTAATTAGTTAGTCAGTAACTTAGAATTGTTTAGAGTAACTCCGTAGAGGAAGGACGGGTTTTTACCCACTGTATACCTGATCCACAGGCCGATAGGAGGTCGTGTATTCTGTAACTATAAATACCCCTTCCATCCATGGAAGGGGTGTGGCTTCTTTGAATCTAACCTTTCATTTGTAAAGCAACTCTCTTCAAGAAACCTCCTCTCAACTCTCTTCATCGATCTCTAATGGCTTTCTTATTTAATCATTGTCCTAGACCACCCGAATCATTAAACAACATAATATTCACGATCCTACAATTTATTTCAATAGTATTCTGCAATGATATTGTGAATAAATTCTTAATTTGTAACTGAAAACAAAGCCTCTAGATTTGTAATAGCACGTGTACGTAAATGGTTCATGATGGAAAGGATGCAAAGAAACTGTGAGGGAATGGTTGCAGTGCAAAGTTGCTGATCACCGTGATAAGCTGTTAGAATGTGGAGCCATTATTGTTGTTGAACTTAGGTTTCAAGTTCTATGGGATACTGAGTTTACATGTTTTGAAGGCGTTGCTCATAACAAATTATTATTATTATTTATGTTTTTTATTTTCTTTACTTTTTCGGCAACATAAATAGAAATACAGCAATTACATAGCACCTATGTTCGGGTAATCTTGCAAATGCTGGCTAAATTAGCAAGCGGTATGAATGACCCTTCACAACAAACTATTGTCACTTCTGCATAAGTGAAAGAGCTTCTTTAACACAATCACTTTATAAATTGGTTAGAATGATGGTACTAAATGATAGTCGCACGTACAAAAAAGTAGACGATGATAACAAATAAAACTGGTTGGAGTGGAAGCATAAAACTTGAAACAGTGAATGGGCAAAAATTACATTTTCTTATTAATATGTATTGTATAAAAAGTAACCAGGGTTCTGCGATCTTTAAGGGTGGTTGGATATGGGCTTGTTTTTGGATCCTATGTACTACTGCAGCAAAGGGCATTTGGTTGCTACAGACTGTTTGATATTCAGTTGTAGATGGTTGTTGCAGTGGATAGGGATTTAGGATTGCTTATTGTTTTTCTAAAAGTTTTGAGTAAATTCGTGTGACGAGCCTATTATGTCGAAATATTCAGGCTCCTATGATCTCAAGCGACTGGATCTTGGGATGAGTTAAATAAGCTCGAGCAAGGAGGATTTGGTAACGTCTACAAGGTTTGTACCTTATAGTTAAACCTTCAGGTGATATCATGAGGGTAAAGGTATTTTAAAACCAATAACAAGTAATTATCAATATGATTGCGGAGTTATGACTTTAATATGAAGATACATAGACATATATAAACGTAAAAACATTGTTAAGTTTAGGTAATCTATGTAGGTGTGTGTATTAGTGTAGGGGTAGTTAAAAAATTTCAATATCATTTTAACAATAATTTAATCGGTGTACTTAAATGGATAATTCCGTATATTTTATATAGCTATAAAGAACATAAGTCCGGGAAAAAACGTTTTTATCTCATTTTAATGTATAATGTGTTTTTGATTTTGTTACTCATCATACAACTATATTTACTTTCTTTTTTATATTTTAGTATATTTTAGTATTTTTAATAAAAAGAAAGTTGTTTGAAACTGATGCGAGTTGAAAATTTTAATACGTTGCGTAACAAGTTCTAACAATATTTTTTTACAAAATTTGATATTATGAAAATGACTTCCTACTTCATAGACTAAATCATATAGTATATGTCTGATCCGCAGCTTAGTTTATATTGGTTGCCGGTTGTAGGAAAAACTAGACGTGGCGGCTTATGCAAAAACATGGAGCTTGACGAATCAACAACAAGAAGAATGGCTCTTCAAAATGAGGATTATGGAGGAACATATGCAAATTATCGACATGAGCCTAGAGCTGTGGAAGACCTCAACTCCATACAACCTAAAGTATTGTAAATCATTCCTTGCATAAGTTTGTAGCTCTTTATATAACGATTGCATTTGTGTAGTCGTTTGTTTGTGAAATACAACACTATGTATGTTTTTTTTAATCAGAGACCGTACTCTATTCTGCAGTGTATTCAAGAACCACAGGAAATATATGTTCACGTAATGCGATCAATTATTTTTTCCATTATAATCTACTGACTATATTTTGAAATGCAACATTATGTATTAAGTTTTTACATCATGTTTGTACTACATTTTTGTTATTAATAATAAAAATTTTAGCTAGCCGGCCAACGACTGGGCCTTAGGCTAGTCTTTTATATAATACTAAGGAAAACACAAAGTTAAAGCATTTCGAATAAAAGAATTTATGAGGAAAACCAAATTACACTAATATATGAGTGGTCGATTCCGCCACGTGAGCAATTGTTAGGCCATTAAAAGTTAAAAATAAGCCTTTGAGTTATTGAAACTTTGATTCATTTTTATTTATAGATTAGAAGATGAAAAAATGTATAAAAACATGTGTTTAAATTGAAATAAAAAAATTTCAAAATAGGAGGTGATTTTATAAATTTTAATAGTTAAATTGTAAAGTAACGTTAAATTATGGTTAGTCACTTGAATTTACAATTAACTTTAAAAAAATAGAAAAAAATAAGCGATTTTAAATTTAATTTTATGGACTTAAATATTAAATTCTTGGTTATTATAATTTTTACGAAGTATAGAAATAAAACAAATGCCATAGACTTTATATCGTGTATTCTTTTAGAAAACAACTTTTGTTGTTGTTGTTAGCATCATTGTTCGACTGTAAATTAATCATAATACCAAAATAACGTATTTGGACGATATTATAAATATCAAAATGAAAGCACGAGTTATTGTTATACTCAAATGGCTACTTGACATTTTTCCTTGTTTGTATGCTCTAGAAACCAACAAGGACTGTTAAATTTGTGATAGATTGATTCTTTCTGATGGTGCAGTCGGGGGATTGGAGTTGGAGATCCTCTCCCAAAGGAAGGTCGTTAAGTGACCTTTCTTTTCTAATTTCAACCATTGGTAACTCTACTCTTCGTCCGGGAATTTCTAATAAGTAAAGTTAGTCGTGGGACGCTTCAGGTTCTTTCAAGGTAAAATTCTTTCAAATTGCATTCAAGATAACATCTTATTGATGACAACCTTTCCCCATTATTTCTGGAACCTGTGGGTCTCAAGAAAGGTAAATGTATGTGTTTAGAGGGTGCCGATCAACAGACTTCCTTCTTGGGTTAATTTGGTTGCTCGTGCGGTTATTCTTAACTCTTCTCTTATTCATTTATGTCATATCATGGAGGAAACTCTTGAGTATTGTCTTATTGACTATCCTCGGATGCTTCTTCTTTGGAGACAAGTTTGGGCATGGTGGCAAATTGACACCCTTTTGTCAATTTCATCTTTATCTATTTCAGATATTGCTTCTAAGAAATTTGAAAACTGTAAGACCCCAATTTTTATGGTTTTAGTTAAAAATATATTATTATGCTTTTGGCATATTAGAAAAGTCATTCCGTTAGTTTTTAGTAGAAACAAGGACTTGTCATGGAAAGAGTTAACGAAAAAGGACTAACAGTGCAAAATACTTGACAAAAGGGACTAACTGTGCAAAACATGTTTTGGGTCAGAAATTACGAAATTTCACTTATTACTTATTAGTCTCTAAATACTTAGAATCTTCTCAAAGATGAGGTGTTTGGTACGTGTCATATCTAGAGAAAAAAAAGTGATGGAACTAAACTAGTTTCCTTTACATGAAGAAATCACCATAAGATTATTTTGGATGGATTTTGGAGTGTTTATGCTAACCTCGTGATCTTTTAAGCTTCCTAAACATGATACCCATCAAAGGTATGAATTGTTTACAAGTCTTGATTTCATGTTCATGATAGAAATTGGAGATTTTAGTGTTTAAGTTACTAATGATTTAATTAAAGATTATCAAGTTTTCTCATGTTTAATGTTCATAGACCAAGTTGACATGATTTTTAGATTATATAATAGACTTTATGTTTAGGTGTATGGAGCTAAAGAATGTTAAAGATGATGCTAAGATTTAGATTATACTTTAAAGGGAGTGTTTGGCACAAGGCCAAAATAATGCTTAAACTAGTGAAATTGCTTGTAGACCTATTAGAAAATGATCTTAATATGTTTAATAAGCTGAGGTATAATTGTACAAGTGATTATAATTGGCTTATATTGATTTTAGGTCGTTTTGGTGATGTATGAATTTAGGACAACAAGTGTTGCAGACCTTTATTCAACTTTGGAGGATCATAAACAATAAATCGTTTGTCGGATTAAGTTGATGTCAAAACCAAACTTGTAGTCATCTGAGTCTACTTCAGTTGTTTTGTAGAAAGCTTTGGCTAATTCGGTCGTTAAATTAGTCTAAACTACGATTTAGTGCAACAAGGTCATATTCTAGAAAGATGCAGCAAGCAGAATTTTAAGAAATCATATCGGATTAACCGTAGATCCATTTGGATCGTGCGATACATTTTCTAAAAACCAAAAGAGTCTACTATCATTGAAAATTAGCCTCATGAGTTGGTTCAGATTTTAAATCAGACAACAAGGTTATAGTGCAGGCTATTATAGAAATGACAACTTGGTTTAGTTATGTGCTTTAATGTTTATGAGTTGCTATGTGTTTATGAAAGTTCATGTGGGTTATAAAGTATGTTTCTAGTGTATTTATTCATGTTTACGTGTTAGATATGTTTTGATAGACTATGTGTGCATCTATCATGATATAGGTGCTTAAGGTGTTTTCAGAATCATTCATCTTGCATTATACGGCCCAAGTGAGTAACGGATTATTAGCTTCATGTTATAAGATTTAAGATGATGTTAGAACACATGCATAGGTTCGGATATAGCTTTAGGTAGCAATATAGTTTGTCAAGTCAAGGGTGCCCAAGAATAGCACCAAAAGTCATGTAGCATGCCTAAGAAGTGCACAATATAGAACTCCTATAGAAGCATCCTTTTTGGATGACTCGTGCTTATTATAATGTTTACATCTGATGTGGATGTCGAGCAAGTTTTATAACACCTTAGGCAGTGAACCTAATCGTTGTAGTGTAGTATTAGGGTAAGCCACGGGTATTGATATCGTTCTCTAGGGGAATAGGAATGCTAGTGAGAAGTTACTATACTAAGGTTGGGGTTGAGGAAGATTATTTTTTATCTTTTTTATGTTTTTTAGGAAATGGAAAAGTACGAATCTCGGGGTTTGGATTTGGGGGTTGGTATTGCTACCGATTACTCTACTTATCTAATTATCTAATCTAAGGTGTATGTAGTCTATGTCTAATTATTGTGTGCTCGTATGATAGTTTAAAGATGTGTTTACTTAGGTTTTACTACTCCTTAATTATCTCCTATTGGTGGTTGAATTGTCACGTCCTTATTCTTAATTGCGTTGTGTGTCTAAAGTTGTAGGGTATGCGTTTATCCCTAACTCTTTGAAGTTACCAAAGGGTCTCGTCTACAAAATACCACTAGGGATCATAAACTCTTACTCTAAGGCCTCTTTGGATAGTTTAGCTTACAACCGCTCAAGGTGCTATAACCTAAGGTTCACAAAGATTAATCAAGCATTAAGTACACAACGAATGACCTATCGCATTACTAGATCATTAACAACTAAGATAAGAGACAACCAATCAATATTCAATAATTAAGTTTCATATTCCCTAAGCAAACACACAAGTAAATTAGCCGGACATGGAGAACATGCAAGCATACACATAAATAATCAAAGACATAATTGTATTAATGAAGTAAAACACTTATCTTGATGTAAGATAAGGTTTGGAACCCTAAAATACTGTACAAGACAGCCTTGGTTCGGTTTAGGTTTTACTCCAAAAGACTACACACCAATACTGAAAAATTCGGATTCTATATATAAGATTACACATGCGACGGCGTCACCTTATGTTTTGTGACGCCGTCGGATCGCCGTCATTAGGGTTTCGTCTTGGCCACGTTAGTCTTGCGACGGCGTCACCTTGTGCTTGTGACGTCGTCCTCTTTGACTTCCGCCGTCCGGATCGAATCTAGGCCGTCCGAGTTGCGACGGCCTACTCTTTTATAACTTGACGTCGTCACTTGAAAATAAGAGTTTTGGCTTCGTCCGTCACAAAATCCTCCGACGGCGTCATAGATTAAGCGATGACGCCGTCACCTTGTGTTTTTGACTTTGAGCGTCTCGATTCTTGACTTTGGCCATTTTCTTCAGATATCCGCGCCTTTTCGTCCAAATAAGTGCCATTACAGCAATTTGCCTTCAAGAGACCTAAAAGTGAAAAGGAACGATATTAAGTAATAACGGATACAAAAGTGATCAAATAAGGGCTTAAACGACCCTCAAAAGGTACATTTTAAAACCTTATCAAATATCCCTACACTTGGTATTTGCTTGTCCTCAAGCAAATGTGCTTTTAGCCAATTAATTTATAAGTTAAGGGTCATGAAGCATTGGTTTAAAACAGTCCACAACACATATAAGCCCATAAAAGTCATAACAAGCACGGAAATTACATACTAGCACCTCACATGGGGTGTTTGGATACTCACATCTCTCTCGGTGTATATGAAATATAACAAGTTGGAAATGGAAGATAAACACTCATTAACCGGTCCTAGTACATAGATTACCATAGGCTTGAGAATAGATCAAACCTCCATCGCTTTGGCGTAAGCACCTAGGAAAGACTATCAAAGAGGTCTTTAAAGGGTTGTAATGTTAGGCTTACGGTAGGGAAACAAAGGGTTTGGTGGGATAGGCTATTTAGTGGTGGCAAGTCAAAAATCTCTTATGTTACAAGCATACGAAGAATGGCGTTGCTAAGCCAAGACTCGACACTCTAGACTCTAGCTAACTGAAATAAACAAACATAAATTTAAAGGATAGATGTAGGATGGTAGCCCGTATGTTTTTGTTTTTTTTCACTCTATTTTTTTTTTTAACTTTTTTTCTTTTTTTCATACACTTTTACTCTACCATCCTCTATGGTAACATCAAAATGATAGGGATTTATAGGCACATCCCTACACTTGAGTTTTATTACTCTAACACTAATTTGACCCGAATTGAAAAGATCAAAACACTTGGGGTATGTTATTACGCAAATTAGGAATTTAACGTTCCCTTCCAATCATTTTATAAACTTTAACTTTTTCCCATGAGTCCCAATCGTCCCAAAGCGTGTACAAAGGATATGACTCGACTTAGCAACTCATGCAAGCAACTAGATAATTGAACTAAGGGTTTAGGGTGATAACAATAATGCACTAAAAGTGAGTGCATACAAGGTAGGCTAAGGCGATTTGGGTGTATATTTGGGGTGGGGTGTAAACAATGCTCTTCATTGATATTCCGAAAACCGAAACATCACGAGAACCGCGAAAAGGATAGGCTCGAGGGGTTAACTAGGGTATCGTGTACTAAAGATGAGTACAACGCAAAGGGTGTGGGGAATTACTCAACCGATGTGGAAGAAGTAATTATATTACGGTATCAAACAAGGGTTATCCTAATGCCTCTTATCATTTAGTTATTCCTAACTACACAAGTGTAGTCTTACTAGCGATCTCGGGATGCATCACAAAACAAGTTCTAGAATCTAATATACTACCGGTTCACACTCTAAGCATTAAAGATGAATGCTTTTAATTCCTACTAATCTAAGGGCGATCCTTACATTTTGGGTGGAATTTAGGTGGTAAAGGGTTTTGTGCTAGTCATGCAACTTCCTATCCGTGAGGCGCTTTTGTTAAGACTAATGGCCCACTCCTATATATCATGAAAAATTTTAAATTTGGTGCCAAAATTACCCTAACCGACATTTTCTCATGGTTTATTACACAAATACAATTGACAAAGCAAATAATCAAGGATAAGCATAGTTTCAAAGTTCCGCTTTATTTTTCCTCCTACACTTAAACTGAACATTGTCCCCAATGTTCCCCGAAAGTATCAAAGTTATGATAATGGAAGGTAATTAAAAATGAAAGAAACTAATACTCCCCTGATTAGCTCGGTAGGATCCGTGTGTGAAGTAGTGGTTAAATCCTTTCCAAGAAGAATGTGTGCGTGAAAAGCTCCTTCCAATCTTTTGTTTCTTCTTCTTGATAAATGAAACCTGCACATTTGAAGAAAACAAACGAAACCTTCGCGTAAAATCGGCGGTAATAATATATATAAGACTCTACTAAACTAGGATATAATGCTTGTGGAATGGATGTTTACAGAATTTCTGGAAAATTAAGACCTGGAAAATTCCAAAAATTTATAAGTAGCTCAGAAAACGAGAAAAAGTAATCTGTTGTTTTACTCCTTCCGACGCCGCCAGCTATGACGCCGACGACAAAAGCGGTCTGCGATTTTCGGGAAAAATTCGGAAAATTTACATCTTTAGAATCGGAAAAATTTCGCAAAACATCCATTATGACTCGATACAAGCATTTGACTCGAACAAACACACAAATATATCTTTTAATGAATTGTTATTCTCATGTTTACGTTTCTTTTGAAAACGTGTGTAATCCTCCCTACACTTATCCTTTATGTAAAATACCTTTATATGCAATTAAGACGAGGTTAAAAACAAAATAAAGCATTTTACAAATTTAAACATGAGAATAAACAATTAATAAAAGATATATGACACTAACAAGCAAACAATTAAGCATGGGTTGCCTCCCAAGCGCTTTTCTTTATTTAAGAGTCTTGTAGCTAGACTCGTAGTCGTGCCCTCACGTACCGATATAAGTAAGCTTATCCTTAACAATGTCATAAGGATCAAACTTATCATTTAGGTTCCTAGTAGTACGTTCGGTTCGATATGCCTTTTCAAATTTCTCTCCATCGGGATCATAGATTGTTATCCTAATGTGCCACTCTCCATTACCATCACTAGGTGGTTTATTCCAATCCCACTTATGTTTAGGCTTTTCAATTTTCCACCTATTCATGACAAGGTTAACGGGCAAACTTCCTAGGAACTCGGTCATCTTCCTAAATACTAAGGTGTCCTCGAACGGGTTCACTTCCATGTCCCTAGCCATCTCTTTTTCATGGAAAGTTGCTTTACTAGCAAAGGCTTCATCTAAGTAGAAAGGTCGTTGGGGGCCTATGAGGTTCTTATCTATCCAAGGTCCATATCTAGAAGGCGTCCTATCCAACCTAATCTCATGTGGGATTTCCTCTTCTTTGTAGTACGTATGCCTTTTGACATCGTAAATTGACCTAGCACTCCCCTCACCTACCACTATCTTGGACATCTTACAATCGATGATGGCACTAGCGGTAGCTAAGAATCCTCTTCCTACTAGTAATGGGCATGTCGGGTCCTTATTCATGTCTAGCACATGAAAGTCGGCCAAAAGAGTCAACTCTCCTACGTGTACTACCATGTCTTTTATTATTCCTACCGGATGTGCAACACTACCATCTGCTAGACCTAAGATGGTTTTCGTTGGTTCTATCTTACCTAAGTTAAGGCTTCTATGGAGGGACAACGGAACAAGGTTGATGCATGATCCTAAGTCGGCTAGAGCATCGAGAGGTTTGGAAGTTCCAAGCCTACACGGAAGAGTAAATAGCCCGGGATCGTCTAACTTCTTAGGTAAATTATTTCGCACAAAAGCGGACCCATGTTTTCCAAGTTTAAGTTCTAACTCATATTTTTCTTTTAAAGCATTATAATAAGGTGCATGAGCTAAGACTTCAAGAACCGGTTTTCTTGATGGAGTTCCTTGTACTCCTCCTCTAGACTAGTTTTGGGTTCTTGGTTGACGGGTTTCTCAAGAGTAGGTTCTACCAATGGTGCAGGGCCTTGGTACCTCATTTTGGATGGCTTGGAACCCTTTTTGATAGCATTTACCGAGTGAACCGTTGGGTGTGAGGGGCATGGATGCGCACTCTCCCATGGTGAACAAGAACATGAAGTCGATGAAATCGAATTCACTTTTGGGTTCTTGATAGTATCACTTGGGAGTGCTCCAATTTCCCGTTCATTAAAGGCTTTTAAGAGAGCATCAAGCTTGTTTGTCATCTCGCCTTGTCTTCGCTTAAAATCGGCTTCAAGCTTAGTCAATCGAGTCTCTTGAGATGACATGAATCTAGATGCAATTGCCTCAAGATCAGTGGGGTTCCCGGTGTTTAGAGAATTGAACCTATTAGGTGGACTAGATGAGCTTTGGGGTGTGCTTGAGTTTTGGTTCCACTTAAGGTTAGGGTGATTTCTCCACGAGGGTTTTAAGAATTTCCTAAGTTGTTTTGTTCGGGCTTGAAAGTGTACCACTTCTCTCCCGCTCCATCGGTACGCACGGAGGCGTAGTCCGCAAAAGCTCGTTCGGGGAGTCTTGTGCAATCACGAGTGTCATGAGGACCACTACATAACTCACAAGGAAGAGTGATTTTATTCACTTGATGTGAAGACTTAGGATTTTCGTAGGAACTCATTAGGAATTTAACTTGATCTTCAAGTTCGATCATCCTACGGTCGGAAGATTGTGAGTCAATGGGAGGCAAGGAGATTGCCTTAACGGTTTTGGGCAACTCACGGGGGTCATTCCAACTTTCGTTGTCATAGAGAGCAAGGTCCTCTATTATGCCCCATGATTCTTCCGCGGTGAGATCACTAAGTTTTCCACCGGCCGCTTGGTCAATGGATCGCTTGGTGGGGAAGTTGACATGATCATAAAAGATTTGGACTTGAAGCCAAAGATCAATGCCGTGATGAGGGACTTTATGAAGTAAGTCCTTGAATCGAGTCCATGCTTCATAGAGAGATTCACCTTGACGTTGTTGGAACATCAAGATGTCATTCCTAAGTTTAGTGGTTCTCCCCGGTGGGAAAAATTGAGCAAGGAAGCGAGAGGTGAGATCATCCCAACTTGAGATGGAGCCGGTGGGAAGTCGCTCAAGCCAATTACTAGCTTGGTCCCGTAGAGAGAATTGGAAGAGACGCAGCTCGTGGTCTCCGAGTAGTAGCATCAAGGTCGATGGAATCGACAATTTTAAGGAAATCCCTTAGATGTTGATTTGGATCTTGAACGAAGTCCATGGAATGCACATCCGCTTTGCACCAACCGGATGGTGTCGGATCGCAGGGCCGTAGTTTGGGCTTGGTCGGGAAGCTCAATGGTGTTCCTATAGCCTAGGTGGCTTGGTCTTGAGTATTCACCAAGAGTACGGGCTCTTGGCGGGTCATTTGGTGGCAGGTTGATGAATGGTGGTTGGTTATCACCTTCCATGATGAAAAGTGATGGTATTACGAACAAAAGTCACGAAGAAGGGGGATAGACTACGAGAAAGCTAAGAATGAGAAAAAATTTACTTGATAGGAATCAAGCAAAGAAACCTAAACGAGGTGGACTACTAACTAGCTATTCTATTCCCCGGCAGCGGCGCCAAAAACTTGATAACGCTACACGCGTCGTTCGGGGTCAAAGGAACTTCCTTTTCTTCGAGCAAGTTTTATAACACCCTAGGTAGTGAACCTAATCGTTGTAGTGTAGTATTAGGGTAAGCCACGGGTATTGATATCGTTCTCTAAGGGAATAGGAATGCTAGTGAGAAGTTACTACGCTAAGGTTGGGGTTGAGGAAGATTATTTTTTTATCTTTTTATGTTTGTTAGGAAATGGAAAAGTACGAATCTCAGAGTTTGGATTTGGGGGTTGGTATTGCTACCGATTACTCTACTTATCTAATTATCTAATCTAAGGTGTATGTAGTCTATGTCTAATTATTGTGTGCTCGTATGATAGTTTAAAGATGTGTTTACTTAGGTTTTACTACTCCTTAATTATCTCCTATTGGTGGTTGAATTGTCACGTCCTTATTCTTAGTTGCGTTGTGTGTCTAAAGTTGTAGGGTATCGTTTATCCCTAACTCTTTGAAGTTACCAAAGGGTCTCGTCTACAAAATACCACTAGGGATCATAAACTCTTACTCTAAGGCCTCTTTGGATAGTTTAGCTTACAACCGCTCAAGGTGCTATAACCTAAGGTTCACAAAGATTAATCAAGCATTAAGTACACAACGAATGACCTATCGCATTACTAGATCATTAACAACTAAGATAAGAGACAACCAATCAATATTCAATAATTAAGTTTCATATTCCTAAGCAAACACACAAGTAAATTAGCGGGACATGGAGAACATGCAAGCATACACACAAATAATCAAAGACATAATTGTATTAATGAAGTAAAACACTTATCTTGATGTAAGATAGGGTTTGGAACCCTAAAATCTTGTACAAGACAGCCTTGGTTCGGTTTAGGTTTTACTCCAAAAGACTACACACCAATCTTGAAAAATTCGGATTCTATATATAAGATTACACATGCGACGGCGTCACCTTATGTTTTGTGACGCCGTCGGATCGCCGTCATTAGGGTTTCGTCTTGGCCACGTTAGTCTTGCGACGGCGTCACCTTGTGCTTGTGACGCCGTCCTCTTGACTTCGGCGCCGTCGGATCGAATCTAGGCCGCCCGAGTTGCGACGGCCTACTCTTTTATAACTTGACGTCGTCACTTGAAAATAAGAGTTTTGGCTTCGTCCGTCACAAAATCCTCCGACGGCGTCATAGATTAAGCGATGACATCGTCACCTTATGTTTTCAATGATTTGAGCGTCTCGATTCTTGACTTTGGCCATTTTCTTCATATATCCGCGCCTTTTGGTCCAAATAAGTGCCATTACAGCAATTTGCCTTCAAGAGACCTAAAAGTGATATTAAGTAATAACGGATACAAAAGTGATCAAATAAGCTTAAACGACCCTCAAAAGGTACATTTTAAAACCTTATCGGATACCAAGCAAGTGTTAAAAAAATCTAGTACGATATTAAGTAATCGGAGCGATGGTTTGAGAAATTTAAGTATCACCAAAGTGATCAAATAAGGGCTTAGAAAGTTGCATCCCTATAAAAGGTACATGTTTAAAACCTTATGTATGCTTTAGGTGTAGAAATGAATTATAATTATGTTTAGCATGTTAAGAATGTCGTAAGAGTAGAAATATATTATTAGAAATACCATGATAGCACGATTATAGACATAACCAGTATGAATTAGGAATAATAGTTATGTAGAAACGTAGAGGGGAGGGGTGAATACATTTCTGTTTAAAATCTAAAAATCTTTCGCATCAAATTTCGGATCTAGCATGGATAAATATGAATAGTGGTTATAGTGTTTATAACAACTATATATTGTAGATTATATCACGAACATAATTACAATATATTAACCAAGCCAAGACACACATGTCATCAACAAAATATAAAGAACCAATCACACAAAACACATAGAAGAAATTTAGAGTTCATGTTGATCATATTGTGGACGGTCCCTTATATGTGTGGACGGCCCATATATAATTGGGACCGCCAGTCTATTTACGGGACCACCACCAGTAGCTTGCTCGAGACTGGTAATGGTATTTTCTTATATTTTGCATTTTCAAGTTAGCTAGTTAATATACAAGCATAATCCCAATACAAGCAACAAACCACACAAACCTAAGTACAATGCAAGTATAAAGTGTAAAGAGATAAATGCAAGAATTAGATGTAAATAGATAAGTAGATAAAATGCAAATCGAACACAATGATTTATAGTGGTTCAGTCACGAAGCACCTATTCACCTTACTCCATCCTCGAGTACCCAACTAGAGAGTTACTTCACTAATCAACAAGCTCCCGTTAGGCGTAGAAAACCACACAACAACGCTTACACCAATTTACGACACTAAGCGGAATGTCAAATTCTAATATTTGCTAGAACCAATCCACCTTCGATCTACCTGATCTACACGATCAACATGATCTACACGATCTACATGATCAACTTAATCTACATGATCTACATGATCAACACGATCTACCCAATCTACCTGATCTACATACAACACCATACGGACTTACACATCGTCCGGATCTACACATTACACAACTACGAACTTACACACAAGTCAGATCTACCCAATAACACATGATTGAAGGATATAGACTCGATCTATATGTAACCAATGTTACTCGTGGACTAACTCGACTACATAGTTTTGTATCTAGATGATAACGAAAGTTCATCTCTTTGCACTTGAGGGGAGGAAGAAAGAAGCACATTTAAACAAGATTCAAACAAGTTAATGTGATCAAAGAAGGTGAAAAGAGAGATTGGGAAAGAACATAAAGTTTTGTGCTAAAGAGGATCAATTTTCTGTTTGAAAATAGTTCAGTATTTATAGCCAGCTCGAGGAGCGGGGCACAGTTCTTTAATTCTGGGACGTTCCCATATATATATGGGACCGTCACCTATTTAAGGGACCTCCGCTATAGTTTTTTTCCTTTAGTGGTGAAATGTTATGTGGTGAAAATTTATCTAATTTGGGCGAGAAAAATAGCTGTTGGGGGATTTCAAAATTCAAATTTATTTTTCCTATTAAAACATTTGTTTATAATTAAAAAATAATTTTTATAATTTATTTTTGTAAAAAGGTTTTGTCACACTTATAAAAATGTGAGGTTTAAGGACAAAAATACTTCTCTGATCACTTAACAAGTTTGAAGTATTGTTTGTACATACCTGAAGTGATTCAGACTTGAGACGTCGAGAGATGTTGATGCGTGCATGCATTGATGATTTGTGTTTACGAGTAACTTGTGCACTTTACGTTATGTATTCACAAGTTACATATTTGTTATCATTAAAACCGAAGAGACGTCTAGTTTAAATATCGTAATATTTGCACTAACAATCTTCACCTTTTTTATAATGACAAATATGTAAACCGTGACACTTGGTAAGATGTAAAAGTTACTCATTTACACTCCCTTCTTCCCATTTTGTCAAAGAGAAAAGGTATCGCCAATGTAGATCGGCGTAAATAGAAGAAGACTTGAGAGGAAAATTATGTTGCTTGCACTAAAAGAAGACTTGAGAGGATAGTTAAAGGTGATTAAAAATTTCCTAGTTGATTGTGAATGATCCCTTAATGTATTTGACGATCCCAAATCCCATCATTCAAAGAAGTAAGCTTGCATCATCCTAGTGAAGCCTTCTATCATCACGGTTTAACAAACACTGTGTCATTTACTCCAATACCTCCGAGCTCCCCCTAGCTCATTGCATCCCCAGAATTCTTATGTCTTTTGTATATTGACTCTAGCACATCCATGGATCAAATTAGTTGCAAAAGCTTAACATTTGCAAATGCTCCCCCTTGTTTGAGCTACCAAGGAATTGAGTGATAAAGGAATGATACAAATTAGAGTTAGTAGAGTGATGTGTCATTTAGTATAGGTCTATTTTTAATTCAAGTTTTAATACATATATATATATATATATATATATATATATATATATATATATATATATATATATATATATATATATATATATATATATATATATATATATATAGCCGACTTAACCTATAACAAACACTAACGAGTGGTATACCCGATCAATGTAGCCTAGTTGTAAGTAGAGTGTCGATCACTAAGAGTGGAACATTAACAATTAAATATCTCTTAGTATTTTAACCCTAGAGTTAGTCTAATTAAACCTAATCTAATTCAAAGGGGTTTTTAGCCTGAGAGACTAGCACGATGTGTTGACTAAGTAAACTAATAAAAGGTTGAAGACAACAAGATACGCATGTACACAGATAGAAAACAGATAGCAATAAGAGGTCAATCCGATAGTAAGTAAGATATGCTCGCTAATCGTTTAGTTATAGATGAGTACTAAATAGGTACTTACTTTATGGCTACTTGTTGTGTAGCGTACTAAATTACCTAGATCTCTTGTAAAAGCCCTGTCACGACTAACTAGAAATCCGTATTAATCTTTCCTTAATAATACTTAGTTTAAATTATTTATCCCTTTCAGGCTTACATCAACAATGAAAACGATGTTAATGAAGTAATTGTGAGAGGCGTATGACGGCGCAAAAAAGCCACGATAAACAAGAGGCATTAATTCTTACACACCAAACATTAAAGCCAAATAAAATATCATATAATCAATAATGCAGGTGGTATGTTTACTTCGAATATAATGAAAGAAAAATCACGCTAACCAAACGATTAAAGAATACTACTAAAATTAAGCGAATCTCCCTATGTAATTACGCACTCTATTATACATAAATCAAACAAACATAAAAACAAGAAAAAAAAAAGCAAAAAACACAAATATACAAGCAATGCAAATATATAACAAAGTTAGTCTAATAAATATAATGTTAAAACCCTAAATTAAAATACTAACAAATACGTAAGTATTAAACAATTCACTCCCCGACAGCGGCGCCAAAAACTTGACGTGTCGTTTAGTATAGGTCTATTTGTGAATTCAAGTTTTAATATTTATATTTAGCCGACCTTAGCCTATAACAAACACTAATGAGCAGTATACACGATCAATGTAGCCTAGTTGGTAAGTAGAGTGTCGATCACTAAGAGTGGAACGTTAACACTTAAATATCTATCAGTATCTTAATCCTAGAGTTAGTCTAATTAAACCTAATCTAATGCAAGGGGGTTTTCAGCTTGAGAGACTGGCACGATTTGTTAATTAAGTAAAAATAATAAAAGGTTGAAGACAACAAGACACACACATACACAGATAGAAAACAAATAGCAATAAGAAGTCAAGTCGATAATGCTGAAAATATGCTCGCTAATCGTTTAGTTATATAAGATTAGTACTAAATAGGTACTTACTCTATGGCTGCTTGTTGTGTAGCGTACTAAATTACCTAGATCTCTTGTAAAAGCCCTGTCACGACTAACTAGAAATCTGTCTTAATCTTTCCTTAATAATACTTAGTTTAAATTATTTATCCCTTTCGGGCTTACATCAACAATGCAAACGGTGTTAATGAAGTAATTGTGGGAGGCGTATGACGGCGCAAACAAGCCACGATAAACAAGAGGTATTAATTCTTACACACCAAACATTGCAGCTAAATAAAATATCATATAATCAATAATGCAGGTATTATGTTTAATGCGAATTTAATAAAAGAAAGAGCACACTAACCAAACGATTAAAGAGTACTACTACAATTAAGCGAATCTCCCTATGTAATTATGCACTTGTGAGGCCTTCTTATGATTCTGAATTCGTTCTTCTGGTTTTTCTTGTGGTGCTTGGTCTTCTGATTTCGTAGGGTATATTATGTCTTTGGAATGAGAGTAGTCGACCTCTATTTATAGTTTCTGGAAACTGCATCGATACGGCGTATCAGTTTACTCGATACGCCGTATCTAGGTAACTTCACGTGGGGTCTAAGATTATTATATTCTGGGATATTCACACACCGTCATAGGATACGGCGGATCTTCAATGCTTATACGGCGCATAACCTCTTCGTAATCTTGGAATGTCTTGGTAAAGTATTCAAGTTAATATGTCGCATCTATTGGATGTCATGCGGCGTATCTGGAATAGAATAAGTCAGATCTCCTATGTTGACCAAGGTTTCATATACGGCGTATGGGGGAAACCCATACGGCGTATTCTTCAAATTCAGGTAATGGTCTTCATAGTCGTCTAAGTATTGATGTACGGCGTATCTGTCTAGAATGATACGGCGTATCTACCTTCAGTTTAGTAGACTTTTCCAACTTGATCAATTTTTCTCCATTTTACGTCTAAAATAGCTAACTTTCACAAAATGCTTGTTTTCAACTGAGAAATACAAAAGTAAATAATTAAGTATCAATTCTCATACAAAGTAATATAACACAACCAATATTCATAGGATAAATGATGCTAATAATATGTTATTATTTGATATCATCATATAAAATTTATGCAAAACAGACTTAGTAGACAAATGCCCGTATACAATGATGATAGATATATATACCAATATACTATCAGTCTATCAGTGAACAAGATATGCATGATTAGATATGATTACTATATGACACAGAAGAATTGAAACTAGACATATATAGTCATTGATTCTATAATGACAACCTAAAATCAAGACGTATGCTTAAGGAGTGGGAAAAAATGAACAAAAATGAAGAGGGAAGATGTTGAACTAAGATTGGAAGAGACGGTATGGATTAGTACATCATTTGCACTAACAATGAGTGAAGATGAGAAGAAATGATTATGAGGAAACCATGAAAGGAACGTTTTCACTTACAATTATATGGCATGATAAAAGAATGTGCATGCGGTCCTAGTTTTGTTGGGTGTGTTAATAAGAGGAAGTGTTTGTAGGAAAACATAAGAGGTAGTCGATGTGAGACAAGAGAAGTGGTGGTAGTGTGAATTATGAGTATGGTGAGGAAGGAGGTAATTAGAGAAACAAAATGATTGTAATTTTGGACGAAGCATGGTATAGAAAGGTTCAAAATATTGTTCAAAGATGTAGAACAAGAAAAAAAAAGAGTGAACCAGTTTGTGACACCTTTACTAGGGATGATCCTGTAAATAGGGGACGGTCCCATATATAAAGGATCTCCTGTATGTTTTTAGGACCATCTCTGTAGGGTGTAGACTCTTTCCAGTTTTCTATGTTTTCCCAGAAATAATCAAAGGATTGATTATGTGAGAATCATATTTCCATTAAGAAAGAAAAGAATTGGGCAACAATGATTAAAGAATGATTTAGGTATTTGGTGGAGAATGTTTATATGATATTGGGATTATGTTGCAAGGTGTGAATAATCATTTGTTGGGTAAGAAGAGAATTTACAAATGATTGGAGAATGTTTAGAAATGAGAGAGATGTAATATTTGGAATAGAGCTAGATGATGAAGGAAATGTGTACACAAAGACTTTGGGAGACCCTAAGAAAGAGGGGTTATTTAAGATCATTTTTCGACTATTATGACCTTTTATGGCACTAGAGACCCTAGGAGAGATATTCTAGTATGAGGAGATATTTCCTAGGTGCATAATACTCAAGGGTTTAAGCATGCATCACATAGTAATCAAAGGTATTAACATGCGAGACTATATGACATCTAAGAGGCTATCATGATAGACATACCTAATCCGTTATATAACAAACTGACATAGTGTGGGTGCACAAGTAACACGTAACTCATGTAAAGAGATGTATACGATGCATGATTACTTTAAATGAAAATATTAAGTAAAACATGTTGACATTTAGCACATAAGAGTATGTATCATGGATATATATCAAGAGATATAATATTAGAATAGCTAAACAAAACATTTCTAATAAACATGCATTCAATAATTAAGCAAATAATCATAAAGCATTTAAGAAAGCATGAAGACATTTAATCATATCTCACGAAAACAAATAGGTATTTTGAAACATCAAAAACACATATGTGAGATGCAAGTAATCTAGGTTTGCTAGGAGGAATCCTAATTACTACTTGCTCAAGGTGCAAGCCAAATGGGAGAAAAGGTTCACCGATGTAGACTATTTTAATCAAATATAGGAATGGAAGTTTTTCAAGTTAGAGAGTGAATAAGAGACTATCACTGGTGGTGCTCAATTAAGGCTAAACACGACCATTTTTACGGGTTTTTCACAAACCGAACTTCACCCATGGAAGTAATTCAACCGTTAGGTCAAACTGGATTTCTAGTAGGACAAGTTCTCTAGTAGTCATTCTCATGCTAGAAAAAGTTGAATTCCTATATTTTCCTATTGAAGTGTACCAAAGATGATTTTAGCAAATATCGCTAGTACATGTCCTAATACGACTCAACTAATCATATTTTAAAAGCCGGTTAATGAAGATAACATGTCTCACACAAAATCCTAAGAAAGGCAAGCACGGTAGTTCAATCATGCGTTTGAGATTTGGAGGTTATTTGGTTTAGTTGGTGCATTACACGATCTTATGGGTGACATCTTTGTTTAGATATTATTAGAGGTTTATTTTAACATGATTTGGTTTTCAAAAAATGTGCTCATGCAAAAAGAAGGATAATATGTTCTATTGAAAGTGTTTTAAGAATACTCCTTAGTATATCTTGAGAGAAAGAGTCTAATTAAGGTTACTTACCTTAATAGATCTATAGAAAGTGTTTCAAAAATACTCCTTAGTATATCTTGAGAGAAAGAGTCTAATTAAGGTTACTTATCTTAATAGATCTTGTAATGTTTTACAATGTGTCATTGAGAGAAAACAAATTATATCTTTTAACAAATATGCTTATTTAAGAGGATAAACTTTTTATTCTTATGAATTGCTTATTAAAACAAGAATTTTAGTTATAATGTGATGAACGAATTTTTACTTGTTTATGCAATGACACACGTTGTATTATGATACGTTCAAAATCTAATATCCTATCTTTTTCAAACAAAATATAATGTATTTTATTGTAACATAACCATTCATGTTACAAAGAGAATGAAATGCATGAGATATAAATTATCCTTTGTCAATCTTTTGATACTAAGAATACATGTGATTTTGAGTGTTGAGTCGTTCATGAGCAAAATTTAGATATGTTGTTTGTTTGCTCGTGTTTGGTTTTTTGAAAATGACAAATTTACAAATTGCATTGCAAAGTTGATAAGGTTTTAAAATGTACCTTTTTGAGGGGTCGTTTAAGCCCTTATTTGATCACTTTTATATCCGTTATTACTTAATATCGTTCCTTTTCACTTTTTAGGTATCTTGAAGGCAAAATGCTGGAATGACACTTATTCGGACGAAAAGGATCGAATATACGAAGAAAATGGCCAAAGTAAAGAATCGAGACACTCAGGCTGTTGGAACTAAAGGGACGGCGTCGGGATTTACAAGTGACGTCGGGTTCTCTGGAGACGCCATCGGACAAGTTTTGTGACGACTCAAGAGGCAAATTGCTCATTTACAAGTGGCGACTTGGGTTTTAAAAGAGTAGGCGTCACATCTCGGACGGCCTAGATTTGATCCGCACGACGTCGAGATCGAAGGGGGGCGCCACAAGCATAAGGTGACGCCGTCTAAAGACTAACGTGGCCAAGACGAAACCATAATATCGGCGACCCGACGTCACAAATCAAAGGTGACGCCGCCGCATGTGTAATCTTATATATAGAATCCGAATTTTTTAGTTTTCAGTGTGTAGTCTTTTGGAGTAAAAACCTAAACCAAACCAAGGCTGTCTTGTACAGTATTTTAGGGTTCCATACCCTATCTTACATCAAGATAAGTGTTTTACTTCATTACTTTAATTATGTCTTCAATTGATTGTGTGTATGCTTGCATGTTCCTCATGTCCGGCTAATTTACTTGTGTGTTTGCTTAGGTAATATGAAACTTAGTTATTAAATATTGATTGGTTGTCTCTTATCTTAATTGTGATTGATCTAGTATTGCGATAGGTCATTCTTTGTGCTAATAATGCTTGATTAATCTTTGTTGAACCTTAGTTTATAATCACCTAGAGTAATTGTAGGCTATACATCCAAAGAATACCTTAGAGTTAAAGTTTATAAATCCTAGAGATTTTGTAGTCATTAACCTTTGGTAGCTTCAAAGAGTTAGGGATAAACACATACCCTACGACCTTAGAAACACAATGCAATTAAGAATAAGGACGTGACCATTCAACCACCAATAGGAGATAACTAGGGAGTAATAAAGCCTAAGCAAATACATTTTTAACTATCATACGAGCACACAACAATAGACATAGACTACCCTCACATTAGTTTAGATAATTAGATAAGTAGAAGCAATCAGTAGAAATACCAAACCCCAAATCCAAACCCCGAGATTCGTACCTTTCAATTTCCTAAAAAACATAAAAAGATAAAAAATAATCTTCCTCGACCCCAACCTTAGCGTAGTAACTTCTCACTAGCATTCCTATTCCCTTAGAGAACGATATCAATTCCCGTGGCTTACCCTAATACTACACTACAACGATTAGGTTCACTGCCTAGGGTGTTGAAAAACTTGCTCGACGAAAAGGAAGTTCCTTTGACCCCGAACGCGTTGTGTAAGCGTATCAAGTTTTTGGCGCCGTTGCCGAGGAATAGAATAGCTAGTTAGATTTTCACCTCGTTTAGGTTTCCTTGCTTGATTCATATCAAGTAAGATTTTTTTCCCATTTTAGCTTCCTCGTAGTCTATCCCTCTTCTTCGTGACCTTTGTTAGTAATCCTATCACTTTTCATCATGGAAGGTGATAACCAACCACCACTCATCAACCCACCACCAAATGACCCACCAAGAGGCCGTACTCTTGGTGAATACTCGAGACCAAGCCACCTAGGCTATAGGAACACCATTGAGCTTCCCGACCAAGCCCAAACTACGGCCCTGCGATCCGACACCATCCGGTTGGTGCAAAACGGATGTGCATTCCATGGACTTCGTTCAGAAGATCCTAATCAGCATATTAAGGATTTCCTTAAAATTGTCGATTCCATCGACCGATGCTACTACTCGGGAGACCACGCGCTTGCTTCTCTTCCAATTCTCTCTACGGGACCAAGCTAGTAATTGGCTTGAGCGACTTCCCGCCTGCTCCATCTCAAGTTGGGATGTTCTCACCTCTCGTTTCCTTGCTCAAATTTTCCCACCGGGGAGAACCACTAAGCTTAGGAATGATATCTTGATGTTCCAACAACGTCAAGGTGAATCTCTCTACGAAGCATGGACTCGATTTAAGGACCTACTCCATAAAGTCCCGCATCATGGCATTGATCTTTGGCTTCAAGTCCAACTCTTTTATGATCATGTCAACTTCCTCACTAAGCGATCCATTGACCAAGCGGGCGGTGGAAAACTTAGTGATCTCACCGCGGAAGAATCATGGGGTATAATAGAGTACCTTGCTCTCTATGACAAAGAAAGTTGGATTGACCCCCGTGAGTTGCCCAAAACCATAAAGACAACCTCCTTGCCTCCTATTGACTCACAATCTTCTGATCGTACGATTCTCGAGCTTGAAGATCAAGTCAAATTCCTAATGAGCTCCTACGAAAATCTTAAGTCTTCACGCCAAGTGAACAAAGTTTCTTCCTCATGTGAGCCGTGTAGTGTTCCACATAACATGGGCACTTGCACAAGATTCCCCGAACAAGCTTCCGTTGACTACGCATCCTCGCGTACTAATGGAACGGGAGGAAGATTCCCTACAACACCCGGACCTAGAACTTTTAATGACGCCCGAGAAGCATGGAAGGGCAAGCCCGACTTTTATTGGGGACAAACCAAAGAATTCACATCCAATGATTTCTCATGGCCCCCATCTCACGGCCCTAACCAACAAAACATTGAGGGGATGTTGCAACACCTAGTCGCATCCCAAGAAGCTCAAATAGCTAAGCTCTCAGACCGTTATAACCAACAACAAGCCGAGATGGATAGAAAGATAGATAACCTCTTGAAAGCCATGACCACTAGTGATAGGAAGGATAATGCTATCTCAACTCCCGAAACTTCCGGTGTAGAGATTAAGGACCCAAGTAAGCTAGCTAAGCACGTTCAATTCGTCAATATCATCACTTTAGTGAAACCTAATAGAACAAATGACGAAGCGAACCATGAAACGATACTTGAGGTTAGTGAAACACCTAGGAATGAAAAAACCGAGGAAGTAGATGAAGTAGACAATGACTATTTCAATAAGTTTCCTACGGAAGAAGAACTATCTCGCCACCCTCACTTAGTGCATGACCTCCGTCACATGTATGTTAGGAGAAGCCCTAGGATCAAGTTTGGGAACCCTTGGAATCTTAACATACCATGTTGCATAGGACACCTTTTCGTGGCAAAGGCCTACATTGACCGCAAGTCCCCAATAAACATAATGACTAGCACCTACTATAATTGGGTAATAAAGAAGCCTATCCCAACTAGGCAAGATCCCGATAATCCTAGGGTTAGTTGCAATTTTCTTGGTAGAGTTAAGGAATTTCCCGTGTATGTAGGTAGTTTCATGTTTCCTACGGATTTCATAATAGTGGATGACATTAGTACGGCCATAGATCCTAGCTTATCCCACGTTATTCTAGGGAAGCCTTTCATAGAAAGCACCGGGATGACTTATGATCCCTCATTAGGAATAGTGCGATTCAAGGATGAGACCGATGATGTAGCTTACCAAATGCCGTTTAAGATTGAGAAGTTTTCATCACTCTCCAATGATGAAAAGGAACTTAAACTATCGGTCTACTATAGGAATGAGGAGGTGTTATACCCCTTTATGACTTATACCTTCCTTTCCCACAACGAATACCACGTTTACCACACAACAAGAACACGTTAAACAAGAAATATTAAGATAAGATATATGGTGACTTGATGTATATTCGTGTATGTTTAGAGAGGTAGAGAAAAGAAGATGAAAACAATAAGATGTTATATTGCTTCAAAGGAAAAACACACACACACACACTTTCAAGCACACCCCTCAAATGACATACTTGAGGGGTATATATAGTAAGAGAGGATGATGCCCTAAGGCTTGGCCATGGGCCTTGAGATGGACTTGGATTGGGCTTGGGTTACACGAACTAGACAAGGCTAGCTTAACTTAACTAATGCCCAATTAGCTTAGCCCAATCCACGAGCCCGATGACTATTCTATCACGATATCTAACTCATATTACAAAGTTCCTAATCGTGAATGACCATCACTTCTAATAAAAATAATCAAGGCTAACAATCTCCCCCTAAGGGGTGGTCATTCAAAAGATGCTCCACTTGATTAGGTCTTTAATTTTTTTGAGCTTGAACTTTGTGAATAGATATAGAATAGTCTTAATTCTTTGTTCCTTCATGCTTTGTGATCAGTTAATGTGGTTGTCTGCCGTTGTCAACTTCATTGGTTAGGTGTCTCCACGTCTTTCTCCACCATGCTCACACTTCTATTTGACTTTGAGTTTCCAATGATGAAGTTCTCGAGTCTTTACACTTTGTAGATTCTTTGACATTGACGAAGAATCATCTTTAACTTTGTGTAGCCTTTGATTTTGATGATAACTTTCATGTGTTGTTGGTATGAGCATGTGACGAGTCTGCACGATCAATCCGCCCGAGCTTCCATAAGAAGAAAACATAAAACAAGGTTAGTAATAAGCGGATTCCGCACTTACAAGTTTGAATTTCGAGGTGTTAACAAAGATAGTGTGAAAACACGTCTCTAATTCTCACATAGGCCGTTCTGAACCGGAGTCCCACAAGTGAGATAACGTGATATACCAAGTACATCTGATTCGGATGAGTCATCAAGTACACCAAGCATCACCTCACGATCGTAGACCGTTTGAGACACACTAAGCGTAATCCACGGAGAATTACCAAGTGACTTGCCGTGGTCGCTTGATGTTGACCCCGGCAGAGTTTCCATTCAATCATCAAGATCACGGATGTGAAACTTCTCATAAATGTTTCGGCAGATTGCTAAGATCTGCGAGGACTCTATAATATATCACTTGTGCCTTATTGATGAACAACAAGCGATGTCATGTCATGTGTTCCTATGAGATCTTTTGATGAATCTCGTGGCTCTAGACTCAATAGTGCATTTTGGTTTTCTGAGCGGAGACTAGGAGAGGGTCTCTTCTTCAATATCAACTATCTCTAAGAGAGTCGATAGATTATGTAGGGTTCCAGTGAGAATGAAACAAATCCTGTTGAGAGGAATTGAGTGGCTAGAAGGTTTAGTGCAAGCGCCACCGGGTCCATGACGTCTTTGTCTTCAATACCGGTGTCAACTAAGTGATAACCGAGTGCAGATGAATTGAACCCGGTTTACGCCTAAGGTTGAATTATGGAGGGCTATTTCTTTTCACCCTTTTCATTACTTTTCTTTTAATTCTTCAACCCTTCTTTCTCCTTTCTCACATTACTCCTTTTTCAATCATACCTAAGGACTTCTAATACTAACTATTTGTGATGTCCTTGGGTAGATCCCTCCGACTCTGGCGGATCATAGGACGGATTTCTATCCTTAGTCACCTTATAACTCCATGACCGTCCTATTGTTGCCATAAAACCATTTTCTTGAAAATCTCTCGAATGTTTATGATAGAAAACATGTTTGAAACATTATGTGAGTTTTATATTTTCGTAAACACTCCCCTTCACATGTGCTTATAAGTTTTGATAGAAATCGCATAGAGGGTAGAGTTCGCACTTTTGAATTGATCGACTTTAAATGAACTAGACCGATTCGAGACACGTTTACATCACTAGAGAACTAGCTTGAAATTATTACCCGTCTGGTCAAGTCCATAGAAAGTTTCGAGATTGTACATTATTCCTCGTCAATTCATTGGTTTCAACCGAGTCGAGCTCTTTTGAGATTCAAACAACGATCATTAAACTTTTTGATCACATTTTAATCACGTCTTCTCCCCCTCAAAAATAGCATATCCATGATGTTTTTGAAACAAAATGATTAAAAGATATGTTTTTCGGAAAGCACTTGGAGAGAAACTGATTGAGCATGAATTTTTGGAACAATTTGGTTTTATACTCCCCCTTAACGAAAGCATATTTTTCATATAGAAAATTTGGAATCAATTAAGGGTTTAGAGGGAGTTATCTTGGTACCAAATGTGAGAGATTTTGAAAAATCTTTTTGAAAAATTTCGAATCAATGGTACGCAAGATGAGAAGAAGATTTTGAAAATCTTTTGAAGATATTCGAGAAGAATAATCTTCATTTGTTTTAGGATAAGTGCTCGATATTTATGAAAATCGATTTTGCGTAGCACTTTCCTTTCTTTAAAGATCGGGTTGCAAGCGGAAATACTTACAAGCCATTGTGTTTTTAGGAATAGCGCTTGAGAAAATATTTAAAACCTTTGATTTTGATAAGCACTTTCCTTTCTTTGAAGCGCGGGTCCTGAACTGTCTACGCATAAGAACTGAATAGAAAGACTCTACGCGTAAACCAAAACTCGACCTTGACCACAATACCAAATACCATTGACTCAACAAATCAAACCACAATCATGTCTATCCTAACTCCGTCAACCCCATCTCAATCAAAACTCAAAAAGAAAAAATATTTGACTAATCTCAGAATTGGTTCGGTTTCAATCTTTACAAGATTTTTTCCAAACCATCCTCATCATCGACCACAACTAGTGACTATATCCGAAACAAAATGATAGTTTCATAACAAATTTGTTACGAACTATCACTGGTTCATTCATTGACACAAAAAAAAAATCGAAATTAAAATGAAATAAAACCTACCCGAGACCTCTATCTCAAGATCTTGAAGATTCAATTAGTTTGTTCTTCATCCAAGATAACAAAAATGAAAGGTCTTGTGTTGTTTACTTCGTTTTTGAAGATTAAGGAAAAGTGATTGAGATGATAATGGGATTTGAAGTGAAGCGTTAAATCATTTCAATTTGAGATGAGATTTGCTAAGTTAGGTGAGAGTATGTGTGGTAGGCGTGCTTATCATCTATGTGTGGGTTAGGTTAAGATATGAAATGTGATAACCGGTTTTAAGTATTTTGAGTTGGACTACATCATGGGCCCTATGGACTTATAAGTGTTAATGATATACTTATATTCGGATGTGTGATTGTGGAATGGACTACATCATGGGCCCTATGGACTTAGACGTAGGAAATTGTTATTCACGTGTGATATGGGCTGATGAATTTGCTACTTGTGCTATTAAACGGAATGTAACAACATAAGAAATTTGCTATCCGGATTTTTTTTCACTTATAAAAAATTCTTGGATACAAATTTTAATATTGGTACAACAAGTTGGTATTTTGGGTATGGTATAATTTTTCACGGAGGATACACGTTCACGGCTAAAGTTTTCGATGAATTTTAACGTGACCATGGAGATGACTCTTTATTATTTATTTGGGTGTGAAGTGACGTTTGACGGATGAATTTACTTATTTCGTCTTCTTTCTTTCTTCCCTTATGCGAAGATGACTTGTCTGGGCAAATATGTTGAGTGTGATGAAGACTTGCTATCTAGTTACTTTTGTGATTCTTTCTCTCTTAACCCACAAAGTAATTATCACTTCGGTGTCTCACGTAGTTGAGGATACGCCAAGAGGTTTTGTACATTGGGTACACCGTTCTTTTTCACAAGGATAGTACAAGCTTAAGTAACCAGTCTAGGAGATTTTACTTCTTTCTCAAGTTCATCATATCGGGTTATCTTCACATGTGGTTACTACAGACAGCCGTTGAACTTTGATACAGGGGGTTGAGATGAGTTAGACAATGTCAAATGGTATTGTTCATCGACATCTTCTCACGGGCTGATTTGATTTATGACAGAATGCTTCCAGTTAATGCTTCATGTACACAATTGTATGCCGATTCCGATAAATCGTAACCTTCGGGAGAGAAATGTGTACATTATGGGTGATTTGATATATGAAAGATAACCGGAATGCATTTGGTGAGATGAAGATGTTGATATCTTATTCCCCGAATGGACAATCTTGAAGAAGGTCGAGTCGGCGATCTTTTCTACATTTTCATTGCGTGGTAGAAGACTAAAGACGGTTCTAATTTAATTATCAAAAGACTTCTTCAATTCGTGAAATTCATCGAAAGGTTGTCGGTTTGGGGAGAGCACTAATTAGGGAGAGCAAATGGGCGATTTAATCCCTAATTAGATTTGCTCGCATTGTTCTTCGCAAGTAAAGAGATGGCGGTGAGAAGATTCATGAAGTTTGAAGACCGTGAAGACACTCTTGGAGTGCAGCTTATCTTTATATTTAATTTTGCTTGTAGGGAACATTGTAGCAACTCCCGTATGACATCACTGGGAGAGATTGTTAGCCTCGCTAAAGTGAAGTCATTACGGAATTGCATTAGTTTCTTCTTTACTCATTCACAAGGACTAGTTTAGTCAATAGTGCTAAGTTAGGCTTGTTGAGTATAAATACCCTCCTAGTCCCAACTAGGAGGGTAGGAAGTTCATATTTTGTAAAGAAGTGTGTGGTTTCTTCTTCTCTCTAGAAACACACACATCTTCCCTTTACTTTAATCTAAATAATACCATGTCTTATTCATTCTTTGAGCTTCCCCGACCCCCCGAACCACATAAATCATTAGTTTTATCGGTCCTACAGGAGGATAAGGAGAAAGGAGTAGATTATGTTATGGCCAAGATTTTCGGTTTCTGTAAGGATTGCTTGAACTTAGGACCGGAATATAAAACCGAGTGGGGAGAGGACGACCTTTTAGAAAGGTGCATCATAGGCACTTTACAACATGGAATCCCCAATAGGGACCGTCATAAGGAAGAAGGTGTGATAACGAGATCACATAAGTGCGACTTGAGTCTAGCTACAAGACTCATAAATAAAGAAAAGCGCTTCGTGGGAGGCAACCCATGCTTAATTGTTTTCTTGTTTGTGTCGTGTATCTTTTATTGATTGTTTATTCTCATGTTTAAATTTGTAAAATGCTTTATTTTGTCTTTAACCTCGTCTTAATTACATATAAAGGTATTTTACATAAGGGATAAGTGTAGGGAGGATTACACGTTTTCAAAAGAGACGTAAACATGAGAATTTCAATTAATTAAAAGATATACATGTGTGTTTGTTCGAGTCAAATGCTTGTATCGAGTCATAATGGATGTTTTGCAGAAATTTTTCCGATTCTAAAGATGTAAATTTTCCGAATTTTTTCCGAAAATCGCACCGTTTCGTCGGGATAACTGGCGGCGTCAGATCGCAACCTATGGCGTCGAAAGGAGCGAAACAAGCGATTACTTTTTCTCGTTTTCGAGCTACTTATAAATTTTGGAATTTTCCGGTCTTAATTTTCCGAAAATATGTAAACATCCATTCCACAAGCATTATATCCTAGCTTAGTAGAGTTCTATATATATTGTTACCGCCGATTTTACGCGAAAGGTTTCGTTTGTTTTCTTCAAGTGTGCAAGTTTAATTTACCAAGAAGAAGATACAAAAGATAAGAAGAAGCTTTTCACGCAAACATTCTTCTTGAAGAAAGATGTAACCACCACTTTACACGGATCCTACCGAGCTAATCGGGGAGTATTAGTTTCTTTCGTTTTAATTACCTTCCATTATCATAACTTTGATATTTTCGGGAACATTGGGAACAATGTTCGGTTTAAGTGTGGGAGGAAAATAAAACGGAACTTTGAAACTATGCTTATCCTTGATTATTTGCCTTGTCCAAATTCATTTGTGTAATAAACCATGAGAAATATCGGTTAGGGTAATTTTGGCACCAAATTTAAAACTTTTCATGACATGTAGGGCCATTAGTTTTAATAAAGCGTCTCATGGATAGGAAGTTATATGACTAGCACAAAAACCCTTTACCACTTAAATTCCACCCAAAATGTGAGGATCGCCCTTAGATTTATAGGAATTAAAGCATTCATCTTTAATGCTTAGAGTGTGAACCGGTAGTATAATAGATTCTAGAACTTGTTTTGTGATGCATCCCAAGATCGCTAGTAAGACTACACTTGTGTAGTTAGGAATAACTAAGTGATAAGCATTAGGATAACCCTTGTTTGATACCCGTAATATAATTACTTCTTCCACATCGGTTGAGTAATTCCCCCACACCCTTGCGTTGTACACATCTTTAGTACACGATACCCCTAGTTAACCCCTCAGAGCCTATCCTTTTCGCGGTTCTCGTGATGTTTCGGTTTCCCGAAATATCAATGAAGAGCATTGTTTACAATCCACCCCCAAATGTATACCCAAATCGCCTTAGCCTACCTTGTACGCACTCACTTTTAGTGCATTATTGTTATCACACTTAACCCTTAGTTCAATTATCTTGTTGCTTGCATAAGTTGCTAAGTTGAGTCATATCCTTTGTACACAGATTTGGGACGATTGGGACTCATGGGAAAAGTTAAATTTTATGAGATAACGGGAAGGGAACGTTAAATTCAAATTCCCTTTATTTGCATAATAATGTACTCCAAGTATTTTGATCTTTTCAATTCGGGTCAAATTAGTGTTAGAGTAATAAAAACTCAAGTGTAGGGATGTGCCTATAAATTCCTATCATTTTGATGTTATCGTAGAAGATAGTAGAGTAAAAGTGTATGAAAAAAAATCGAAAACAAAAATAGAAAAAGAAAAAAAGAAAAAAAAATAGAGTGTTAAAAAAAATTTGAAAAAAACATACGGGCTACCATCCTACATCTATCTTTCAATTTATGTTTGTTTGTTTCAGTTATCTAGAGTTTAGAGTGTCAAATCTTGGCTTAGCAACGCCATTCTTCGCATGCTTGTAACATAAAGATTTTTGACTTGCCACCACTAAATCGCCTATCCCACCAAACCCTTTGTTTCCCTACCGTAAGCCTAACATTACAACCCTTTAAAAGACCTCTTGGATAGTCTTTCATAGGTGCTTACGCCAAAGCGATGGAGGTTTGATCTAGTTTCAAGCCTATGGTAATCTATGTACTAGGATCGGTTAATGAGTGTTTATCTTCCTTTTCCAACTTGTTATATTTCATATACACTCGAGAGATTTGAGCATCCAAACACTCCATGTGAGGTGCTAGTATGTAATTTTCGTGCTTGTTATGACTTTTGCGGGGCTTATATGTGTTGTGGATCATTCTAAACTAATGCTTCATGACCCCTGGCTTATAAATCAATTGGCTAAAAGCACATTTGCTTGAAGACAAGCAAATACCAAGTGTAGGGATATTTTATAAGGTTTTAAAATGTACCTTTTTTAGGGGTCGTTTAAGCCCTTATTTGATCACTTTTATATCCGTTATTACTTAATATCGTTCCTTTTCACTTTTAGGTATCTTGAAGGCAAAATGTTGGAATGACACTTATTCGGACGAAAAGCGCGAATATCTGAAGAAAATGGCCAAAGTCAAGAATCGAGACACTCAGTCTTTGGAACTAAAGGGACGGCGTCCAGATTTACAAGTGTGGCGTCATGTTCTCTCGAGACGCCGTCGGACAAGTTTTGTAACGACTCAAGAGCCAAATTGCTCATTTACAAGTGACGGCTTGGTTTTAAAAGAGTAGGTCGCACTCAGACGGCCTAGATTTGATCCGCACGACGCCGAGATCGAAGGGACGACGTCACAAGCATAAGGTGACGCGTCGCAAGACTAACGTGCCAAGACGAAACCCTAATAACGGCGACCCGACGCGTCACAAATCAAAGGTGACGCCGCCTCATGTGTAATCTATATATAGAATCCGAATTTTTAGTTTTCGGTGTGTAGTCTTTTGGAGTAAAACCTAAACCGAACCAAGGTCGTCTTGTACAAGATTTTAGGGTTCCATACCCTATGTTACATTAAGATAAGTGTTTTACTTCATTAATTTAATTATGTCTTCATTTGATTGTGTGTATGCTTGCATGTTCCCCATGTTCGGCTATTTACTTGTGTGTTTGCTTAGGTAATATGAAACTTAGTTATTGAATATTGATTGGTTGTCTCTTATCTTAATTGTGATTGATCTAGTATTGCGATAGGTCATTCGTTGTGCTAATAATGCTTGCTTAATCTTTGTTGAACCTTAGTTTATAATCACCTATAGTAATTGTAGGCTATACATCCAAAGAATACCTTAGAGTTAAAGTTTATAAATCCTATAGATTTTGTAGTCATTAACCTTTGGTAGCTTCAAAGAGTTAGGGATAAACGCATACCCTACGACCTTATAAACACAACGCAATTAAAAATAAGAACGTGACAATTCAACCACCAATAGGAGATAACTAGGGAGTAATAAAGCCTAAGCAAATACATTTTTAACTATCATACGAGCACACAACAATAGACATAGACTACCCTCACCTTAGCTTAGATAATTAGATAAGTAGAAGCAATCGGTAGAAATACCAACCCCCAAATCCAAACCAAGAGATTCGTACCTTTCAATTTCCTAAAAAACATAAAAAGATAAAAAATAATCTTCCTCAACCCCAACCTTAGCGTAGTAACTTCTCACTAGCATTCCTATTCCCCTAGAGAACGATATCAATTCCCGTGGCTTACCCTAATACTACACTACAATGATTAGGTTCACTGCCTAGGGTGTTGAAAAACTTGCTCGACGAAAAGGAAGTTCCTTTGACCCCGAACGCACTGTGTAAGCGTATCAAAAGTAAATTACTTGAGTATTTCAGATGAAACATCCAAGTTGTCAATCCTACTTCGTTGTGTATTTTATTATTTTTTAAACATATTAGTTTGATGTTTGGAACACAACCATTGGACAAGAAGACTCAATATGACATCATCAACACAAGTGTGAGTTATGATCCAATGCATATTCTTTTCGTCTTTGAGAAGGACGCCATTATTTTTATAACAATCGAGTGTGATTGAATATGTACGTTCAAGATAATACATTTTGTTATATTTGATGTAATCTTGAAAACTTGTCAATTATATTTCACAATGATATCAATCATAATTTGAATAATGAATCGATACACATTCGAAATCTTTCTTGACCCTCACGACCACTATTTTTAATAAATAAATATTTATGGAATGTGATCCATTAATTTTAATACTAGTTGTGCGTGTGAGGTTAATGACATGTTAACTTACAACTTCAAGATTGTAATTTTTTTTTTTTGTGTACGAAAAACTATTTATCATTATGTATAATATGCATAGTTTTTAACATTTCATGGGTATGAAAGTAATTATCCTAACCATTTTTATATAACACACAACTTTTGAAAAATACTATATGATTGAAACAATTTATGTGTGTTCAAATACATGCAAGGTTCAAAAATACATTTTATTTTACTTAAATACTAATGTGTTATTATAAACCTTTATCTTGTTTAGACAGCCCATGACCAATCAAGATAAGAGCATGTAATAATTTAGAAATCATGTTTAAATTTTGATGAAGTGTTAAGGTTTTGAGGTGACATATTTTAACACTTGAACCTTTGAAAAGATAATTGTGTAAGACAATGCCTTTTGACAAACATGATTAATCAACTTAGTTTTCATTCCTAAGAAGGTTACTAAGACATGTTGAAAACACATATGCAAGAAGAGTGATATATGCCTAATGCAAGAACAATTATGAAATCTCAAGAAATGTAGCATAGGTTCTATTTAGGCATAATTCGAAAAACTAATGGCAGAAAAATAATGTACATGCCACGTGTGTTAAGGTATATAAGTAGCTCAATTACAAGTAGCAATGACTACAAAATTAAAACACAAGGAAACACGCATAATCATTTAGCATAACACAGTTAAAAATATTCGTCATTGTTTTGTGTATTAGATACAACAATGTATAATTAGATCGATTTTATTTTAAATTAAAATAGTTTCCTCCCCATTTCAAAACTTAGTTAAGATCAATATTTTGAAAGGATAAAGGCACCATTTTCCAAAGATTTATCGACTAGAAGTGTCCGAATCGAAACAAAAAGTAAAATGCAAGTTTTACGTTAGAAAAGAAAATAATGACACTTCCAAACGCTTTTGAGATGATTTACCTTCAAGCTAGTATATGAGGTGCATTTAACCAACAAAACTAGTACGAATCAAGGAATGAACCATTCTAGTACGAATTAAGCAACAACAATATTTTTCATGTTTAATCACCCTTCATAAAAAATTTGATACAAGGATCGTACTCTATTTTAAAAACTATTTGTTTTGAAAACTAGAGCGACGTGGCTCCTGATACCAATTGTAGAAACGTAGAGGGGAGGGGTGAATACGTTTCTATTTAAAATCTAAAAATCTTTCGTATCAAATTTATGATCAAGCATAGCTAAATATGAATAGTGGTTATAATGTTTATAACAACTATATATTGTAGATTATTTCACGAAATTAATTACAATATATTAACCAAGCCAAGACACACATGTCATCAACATAATATAGAGAACCAATCATACAAAACAGATAGAAGAAATTTAGAGTTCATGTTTATCATATTGTGGACGGTCCCTTATATGTATGGACGGTCCCATATATATTTGAGACCGCCAGTCTATTTACGGGACAGCCACCAGTGGCTTGCTCGAGACTGGTAATGGTCTTTTATTATGTTTTGCATTTTTAAGTTAACTAGTTAATATCACAAGCATGATCACAATACATGCAACAAACCACACAAACCTAAGTACAATGCAAGTATAAGTGTAAAGCGATAAATGCAAGAATGAAATGTAAAGAGATAAGTAGAGAAAACGCAAACCGGACACGATGATTTATTGTAATTCGGTCACGAATCATCTCTTCGCCCTACTCCACTCCTCGAGTACCCAACTCGAGAGTTACTTCACTAATCAACAAGCTCCCTTTAGGCGGAGAAAACCACACAACAACGCTTACACCAATTTACGACACTAAGCGGAATGTCGAGTTCTAATATTGGCTAGAACAAATCCACCCACGATCTACCCGATCCACACGATCCACACGATCTACACGATCAACATGATCAACCCGATCTACACGATCTACCCGATCTACATGATCAACACGATCTACCCGATCTACACTATCTACCCGATCTACATACAACACCACACAGACTTGCACATCGTCCAGATCTACACATTACACAATTCCGAACTTACACATAAGTCGGATCTACCCAATTACACATGATTGAAGGATATAGACTCTATATATATGTAACCAATGTTACACTTGGACTAACTCGACTACATAGCTTCGTATCTAGATGATAACGAAGGTTCTTCTCTTTGCACTTGAGGGGAGGAGGAAAGAATCACATTTAAACAAGATTCAAACAAGTTAATGTGATCAAAGAAGGTGAAAAGAGAGATTTGGAAAGAACAAAAATTATGTGCTAAAGATGATCAGTTCTTCTGTGTAAAAATAGTGTGGTATTTATAGCCAGCTCGAGGAGCGAGGGACGGTCCTTCAATTTTCGGACGGTCTCATATATATATGGGACCGTCGCTTATTTAAGGGGCCTCCGCGACAGTTTTTGTCCTTTAGTGGTGAAATGTTATCTGGTGAAAATTTATCTTAGTTGGGCGGGAAAAATAGTTGTTGGAGAATTTCAAAATTAATTTTTTTTTTCCTATTTAAACATTTCTTTATAATTACATAAATAATTTGTATAATTTATTTTCGTAAAAAGGTTTTATTACATTTATGAAAATGTGAGGTTTAAGGACGAAAATAATACTTTGATCACTTAACAAGTTTGAAGTATTGTTTGTACATACCTGAAGTGATTCATTATTGAGACGTCGAGAGATGTTGATACGTGCATGCATTGATGATTTGTGTTTACGAGTAACTTGTGCACTTTACGTTATGTATTAACAAGTTACATTAAATCCGAAGAGATGTATAGTTTAAATATCGTAATATTTGCACTAACAAATTAGATAGAGTATATGCATTTACGCTATGACCAGTAATGATATAGTCACGCAGGAAACGAAATAGGGTTTGAATTGAATGAAGCTAAGTGCAGTATTAGACAATGTTTAGTATCTTAGTACATAATAAGGATCAGAAATCATAAGTACAAATGCATAGACAGTTAAATGATAAAAATTATAGCAGCATAAACCATGAATAATACTAAAGAACTTCAATATATATATATATATATATATATATATATATATATATATATATATATATATATATATATATATATATATATATATATATATATATATATATATATATATATATATATATATATATATATAAACCATGTTAGCAATGCGAATGTTAGAATTAGACTTAGCAATGCGAGAATGTTAGAATTAGACTTAGCATGCATTGTATGCTATGATCAACAGCCATGTTATCGCGCCCGTATGTGATTAGCGGCAGAATGGACAAACAGAAGTGCATAGATAACAACAGATTAACATGATAGTACCACATGACTATAGATAGATTGTTTAGTTATGAATCGAAGTAGAATATAATAGCAATAAATGCATGTCTATTTGATGCAAGTATTACAACATTAATTTATTGGGATAATAGGATGTCTCGAAGAAATTTCTAGAATAATAAGGGTATATGATGCTAAATCTTAAAAAAAATAAAATGATGATTTAGTAAGAAACAGAATCAGAAAATGTGCAAATTATATCGAGCACCTTGGAAAAACTTAACAACATATTCAGCACACGAGTCATCAAATATGACTTTGTTCTCACCCAGTGGGTGGGTTTGGGGGTCAAGACACAGCATTGGAATTTCTTGACAGTGTTAATTTTATACAAACCTCGATTTTTAGTAAACGCACTCATTCCAAAAAATTATGTTTCGCATTTTGTATAATGTTTCACAAATGCACGTGGTCAAATTGTGTCATGGTTCCGTCCCTGGTTCTCACCATATGATTAATGCTCTAGTTTATTATGATCATTATAATTTTGGTGCTGTTTTTAGTGAAGTACTCCAATAAATACTCGGTTGTTTATTGTTTCATTGTTTCAGTTCGGATACAATATATTTATTTCGAACTGTTTATTATGTGTCTAGCTACTTATATGTTTTGTTTTGCTATGCATTGTTGACCTAATTGGGAATTCTTGCGTGTTGATACGGATCAATCCGTGTGTACAACTTATATCTCTACTATATATAAAGAGAAATAACGCTTGCTAAAAAACTCTGACAATGAGAAAGTACATTAATAATCTATATTTATTCATTCCGATATTATACTTGACACTTATATATTTTCCTTACATTACTACTTATGAGTTGAGATCAATATAGACCCATATTCATCATGAAACAAATGAACCAATTATAACCTCCATCTTTATCTAAATTAATAAAAATCATTTTTCACTTTTTTTTTAAAACAACATATCTTACAAACGGTAAATTTTCAAAATATAAAAAATACGCATCATGACGAGAATTAAATTATCTTTTCATAGATATGCACTTTTATATATTTTAAACAAACATTTTTTTCAAAATTCCGTCAGAAAAATCATATATGATTTTACTGAATCATATATGATTTTCAAAATCATGTATGATTCGATTTTATGAATCATATATGATTTTTACGAATCATATATGATTCTCAAAATCATATATGATTAGTAAAATCAAATCATATATGATTTTCATAAATCATATATGATTTTGTTGACGAAATTTTTAAAAAAAAGGTTAAAAATATAGTAGTGCATATCATAGAAAGATAATTTAATTTCGTCACGATGGTATAATTTTATCGCGTAACGATTAACGGTTTGCGAGATATTTAATTTTTTAAAAAAGGGTGAAAGTTTATCATAATAAAAAAATGAATGACTATTATTGGTTTATTGGATCTATGGTAAATTTTGGATCTATATTGAACTTTTGCCTACTACTTATATAAGTTAAAAGTTTAACCAAACAAACAATAAATATTTATGTCATACACATAACACTCAACTATAATATCGCAACTATAACTATTTGACGCTTTAAATTTTCGACGTAATGCACGGACACTCGCCTAGTCAAATTTTCGCAATTGTAACTATTTGAGGCTTTAAAATTTTGACGTAATGCGCGGACACTCGCCTAGTCAAATTTTCGGATTGTAGAATCGCATGTATCTCATATGCAAAGAATTAGGGGTGTTCACAAATCGGGTAGTAGCCACGGGGAACCGAAAACCAAAACTGAACCGAATTTGTAACCGGACAAAATTTTCTAAAACCAAACCAACTGAATTAAATATGCGGTTTTCGATTTTGATATAGTTTTGGCAAATGAAAATCGAATTCACATAAATATATGTTATTTTTTATATTTTTAAATAAAAAAACATTAAAAATCTTTCTTAGTATAAATATAACATTTTTTAAGCTTGAATTTTTTTTTCTAAATATCTATATAATTCAATAAAAAGAATATATATCAACAATGTAATTCGGGTTATTTGGGTCAACCGGGAAACCGAAACGGATTCAAATTCAGTTTTCGGCTCAGTTTAATCCAATTTGAATTCGGTTTTGTTTTTGTTTTTACCCTGAAAATTTTTTAGCCGGACTAATCGAACCACTTGATAACCGAACCCGTGAACACCCATGCAAAGAATTTTTGTATAAATGAACATATGATGGGCCAAAATAGGCTGATAATAAACAGCAATCTCCAAAGCCCAAAACCCAAATTGTGAATACACTGGCAGGCCCATTCTAGAGTTGTTATTTCAACCCAGTAATAACATGTAACAGTGTAACACTATGTCGTCGTTTATTAAAGAGCAAAGTTGTTAAAGTTGTTTGAAGATGCTTCTCATTCCATTGATCGAAGATGCTTTGACTTTAATACGTAGATAGGTTGTTGAGGATAGTTAATATGCTCCGAAAATAAGCAACTTGTTTCATTTATACAAGATTCGTCCAAAAACTTGGAGATGATATTGGAAGAATATTATTGTCATTTAACATGTCTTTTAAATCAAATTTGTTGCAAACAGAGGTATCCTGCATCTAGTTTCGATGGTTGGGCTAACATACCTATTTTTATTTCTTTTATTTGGTTGATAACAGAAAATTTCACTAAAACTTGTGTCTCAATGGTACCCTTTGTTATGTGAGAAGCTCTATAACCAAATGGTTGTTGTTTTAAATACTGCTTAAGATATGTGAGATAGTTTGTGGTGTGTATTTCATGAGATAGTTAGTTGCCGTTCTTTTAAGAAGAAAAAAAATGATGCTGCACCAAGACTATAAATTGTAGGTAGCATTACTATTAAAACTGGATAACTCATGTCCTTATTTCATATTCCCTTTTCCTTGGAGCCTCGCGATTGGTATAAGTCATAACGAATAGTAAATTTGGATTAGTGAACGTTTAGATAAAGTAATAAAAGAACATTCACAAAAAGCAGCATGTTTCTCGTATTTCTTTTTTTTGATTATTTTTATCCCACTTGCCATCATATGTTCTTCCTCATGGCCCAAAAGCTTCCCTCCATCCAGAACACTTACAAAAATCTAAGTACAACTTGTGTAACCTTTACATTTTTTATGAATATTAATATATTATCAATATTATACATATCATCATATAACTTTTCAAAAGTGTGGATGTTACATTTTGAGACTATTGTTTATCACATGAAGTATTTATTTCTTAAAGATGTTTTAGTTTGCTAAAATGGTAGTGTAGTTTGTAGTTATGAGCACTTTAATGAAACAAATTAAAATCCATGTAGGTTACCTTACAAACATTTAAACAAGCTTTAAATTTTGCTAGTAGCTTTGAATGGTCAAACCTATACATTAATCTAGTTTGCATTTGATCACTAAATCGAAAAACGAAGAGCTTAGATATGTGGCATGCATCCCCGATCGTTGTTAAGACTTGCTCGTTCGTCGTATGTTACTGAATAACGGCGTGGCTGTAGAGGTATTTCACTGTATCGGTCTTTGTATGTTATCATTGTGGTCATTGTTAATACCAAACTCTAGCTAATATGTCTATATTTGTAATAAGGACATCCCATATGCTTGTAAACCAATGTCATATGTATCAGTTTTACTATTTCTAGTTTTAGCTAACATTCGTAGGAGTCGTAAAAGAAGGTTGGCAAGCATGCAAAGAAGGTACTTAAAGACACGACCAGAAAAAGAATGCATGTGTTTAAGCACAACCCACGAAGATTAGTGTTCAATGCATGCACGTAGTTTTTTTTAAGAAACTTTTTTGTTTTATTATGAGTTAGATATTATATGTGACTTTAACATAAACAAGGCACCTAGAGCAATTCTTTTCAATAGTTGATTCGAAGGCGAATATGTTTTATGAAGATACATGAACACTTAACATTTGGTTGGTGAGATAATATGGATGCATATTTGATATTTGTATTACCACGTGTTTGTTGCATCTATAGAATTTGTGAAATTTAATTCTCTGAACGACAAAATTCACGTAGACATTTTTCTCTATTATTAACGCTTGATCGGACAACCTTTAGGTTGGTAGGCTGTGTTTAATACCACTAAATAAAAGCCTCATGGTACTACTATCAAAATCTGTTAATTTTGAGTATTGATCGTGGAGATATGAACATAATCAAGAATTTACACTTGGTGGACCCTTTGAAAATCAGCCATATGTATTTCATGCATGAATGCATGATCATAGTGAACACCGTATTTGAATAATATCTCCAATCCAATATTGTATTTATTTCACAATACGACATTCATGCTAGTCAAATTAATATTGGATTTACATTGAAATGTGATACTGTAAATCTTCATGCACTACATATATATAAGCTAACATAATCTCACAATAAATTCAAGCACTGAAGGAGGCTATAAAACCCAAGAACAGAGTTGCAAGCTTTTGCTTTTGAAAAAACATGGTAAGAAAATGACCCACACATTGTGTCATATCCATATAATCTTGCATATTCTAGCTAACATCTTTATCTTTGCAGGGTTTCTTGATGATACTTTTGTTGAGTTTATGTTGCACATCATTTTGCCCAAACACCGCAAATGCAGCCATTTTCGATGTTACAACATATGGTGCAAAAGGCGATGGGACTACAGACGACACCCAAGTAAACCATGGTTTCGTACAAAGGAACAACAAATTTTACGTATTGGTGATTTTCTAATTATGTTCATCGTTGCAGGCTTTCATTCATGCATGGGCTGGTTTATGTGGAGATACTACGTTAAACCCGACATTGATCATACCACCAGACATGACGTTTCTAGTAACCACGGTGATATTCAATGGTTCATCGTGCGTATCTCCTACGCTAAATATCAAGGTATGATCAAACTCGGTTTGTGTCATCTGTTTTCTTTTTTATAGGTTTTCATGTATTTGTTTAGGAGGTATAGTTTTTTTGCGTTAAAGTTTAAGAGCACCTACAATGCTATCGACTTTACCAAGTTCATAGCGGCGTCATGTCATGACACATCATCTTTTATAACCGTTAACTCATATAAACTTCAAGTAGTTTAGGGCGTTCACTATGATAGACCTTTATAAAGGTTTATAATTAAGTCATATATATATCACCAATTTATGAACCGTTTTGGTTGTATAAACTTCTTAAAGCTTTATAAAGATTACATATAGCTCAAATTCATTAAATTGTGTATATTCTTATAATATTAGATATTTTCATGCAAAGTATATAATCATGAAATGGATTTCCATTATGGTATTTTGTAGACATCTTCGGCATTTTATAACTTTTTTTAAACCACCATAATAAATACTTTTATAACTCATTTATGGAATGAAATTATCTCAAGTTGATATAAACACGATCGGTAATGTTCTCTCATAAACAGAACAATAGAGCCTACTGAGGGACCCAGTTTTCTTTTATATTTTGAGAGAACATTACTGGTAATGTTCATATCAACTTGAGATGATCTCAATCCATCGTAACTTCTCTCTCATGCAAACAAACTATCAAAAGCTCAATTCTCATTGGTTTATGAGTATAAACTTAACCTCATCTTCTATAAACCTTTACAAACTAAGGATACTAATGGAGTATGGACGGTTTAATGTTTGAAACGTGATATGATGTCGCCATTGGCATCCTTCATAAACCTCCTTTAGATATTTTCAGAGTGTTTAGGGTCATGTTTCAAGTCTCAGTTTACAGTGTCATCTTAATATCATTGTATTTCCTATCAGTTTGCTATTTTTTAGAACAAAGATGGTCATTAAGGAAAAGATTGATATTAAAAGTGATTAGAATTTCCAAATATAGGATGATTAAAAAATATTCGGAATAAAAAACTTTTTCTGTTCTACTTCTAAAACTAAGATTTTCATTATTTTTTATTTATTACTCCATATAATAATATTTCCAACTCCTAAAAACCCACCCTACCCTTTTTCAAGTTAATGTCTGTTTCCTTATTTTGTGTTATTTTCCTTTAACTTTCGCTTTTTCCTTTTAGAATTTTGTTATTGTAGTTTTGTACATTTCTTATGTCTTTACTTTCGAAAGTCGTAAACAAACGGCTATAATAATTTCTAAATAATTATATCTCTAGTAGATGACTTTACAATTATAAAATTAGTTACAGACCCAATTTATTCAATATTAGTGTCCTTTAAAACAGTTAGGGTGTGTTTGTTTCATTAAGATGTTTTGGTGCGACTACTGCATCTTGCTTAGTAAGAGTGTTAGATTGTCTAAATCGAACGAAATAATGTTGTTTGTTTTAATAATTGTCAGGATGATTTTAAGTCTTTCGTTTTACAATTTGTTTATTAAACCAACGCAATCGATAATAAGTAACATGTAAATATGAAACAAGACTTTTATCATAAATATAACATAGTTAATAAACAATCAACTATATTATATAAAGTTTACAAAGCGAGTAGAAGCGAAGAGCAAGTCACCCTCTTCTTCGAGTAGATGTTATATGTCTAACGGGCCTTAATCAAAAGAAAACAAACAAAAAAGCGTCCCACTCTTCTTGGTAAGAGTAAGAGGAGTAAGAGGATAGTAAACTTTTTTAAAACAAACACACCTTAGTACCGTTTTTGTAAGAGCACTAGGTATAATAACCTAGGTTAAATTTTAGCACCATGTCACATCAGCTTTAACATTTCACCTTAACTCAACAAAAAAACACTTTTTGTCATAACATTCTCAAGATTAAACCTTAACTCACCAACAATTTACAAAAATAACCCCTCATTTAAGGCGAAAAAAAAAAAAAAAAAAAAAAAAGAGGGAGGGTGGCTTTAAAGCGCGTTATGGTGTTAATATGAGGATGTTAACACCCCGTTAACACCATACACGGTATGGTTAACACGGGTTAACATTGAAATGTTAAACCTTGACCTTGATGCAAATGTTACCGCACCTCCCTCTGAGATTGTGCTCTAAATATTACAAGTGTATCTTTATCATATAGCATAAGGATATGTGATAGATAAATATATTGTTAAATAATTCTATGTGCTCAAATATTTAGTATGTTTGTATTGTGAGTTGGAGTATATAGTTTTGATGTCATCATGTTGATAATGGTATTTTAAACGTACGTGAGATCGAAGAGACGCAAACGTAAACAAAAACAATTTTTGGAAGTGAAAAAAAAGTAAATGAAATGTCCTATGTGCCAAAAATGTAAAGAAAAACGTAGGGGTGTTCATCAGTTTGGTTATTAGATTGTTCGATTCAGTTAGTTAGGTTTAAAAAAATTGGGTTTCAATATATATATATATGAGCAGATGACCGGTGCAGCGGCAATGATGTCTCAGTTTTAGAAAGTTCCGACGACCCATAAGTTTCTTTCAACAAAGCGTATTTGTAGCGTTAGAGAATCGTTTTCGAATAACTACAATTCGATGCGTGGTTGCATAGAAAGATAAATATATAGTTTTTAAAAATTATGTGGAGTCGATCTAAGTGTGTGAGTATATTTTCTAATAGGATTGTTTTAAGTTATTAAGATTTTTAGTAATAATAGATTCAAGCATTACAAAAAGAACGGTATTATGTAGTTGACAATATTATATTGTAGTTTAGAGTATAATGACGTATGTGATCGCTTTTTCTTGTTTTGTCGATAATTTAGGCGATGATAACTATTTTTTTTACATGTGTAACGTTTATCGTTTGGTGTGTGGCTTTTAAAATTGTAACTTTGCAAATTGGATATCACCATATAAGATTATTTTGTACTATCAATTTGTATAGATATTTACGCATTGTTCAAAGTTTATTTGTTTGAGGTCCAAATAATTATCGCTAAAGATAACAATCTATTTATTTTTGTGAGTTTAATAAACTTACATAACATTATTGATACTGTTGAAAAGGCTATACAATATATATTAACTTTTAAATGACGATTCATATATCTTTAGTTCCTTAAATGGTGCAAGAAGCAACATTTTTAAAATAACATTATCAAATGACAAATTACATGTGTCAAAGCAAAATAAGTCAAAACTACAATTACTTGGTCTCCTTTCAAAAAAATTATCACGGGTTCCACAACTACTTCATCATTTCTCATATAATTTTGTCAATTTGAAACCCGATTTCACCGGTGTGCTTAATTGGTTGAACCGTTCGATAAAAAACAGTCGATTTAAACCGAGTCAAACCGATAGGTTGGGTTGAAAAATGTCAAATTAAACCGGTCATGGCGGGTTTGAAGCGTCCGGGTCAACCCGTGATCGGTTTCAACAGTCAACCAAGATCGTTTTCAACGGGTCAACCCTGTCGGTTTCAATTGGTTCTTTTTAATTTGGTAGATGTCTTTTAATTTGGTGTCTGATGTGAATAAATTATTGTCTTTTAAGTAATGGGGTGTTTTAATAAAGTATTAATTATATTATTTATTTTCTCTCCATTGTGTGTTTTCAACATTCAACTTTCAGCATTTTTCACTTTTTCCACTTTGACCATTTTTCCATTTTATATAGTATAGATATAGATTTTGCACTAAAAAAAGAAATTTAAGCTTATAAAATATTATATTTATACTATAAAAGAGTTTCAATATATATATATTTTTTATATAATATATAAAAAATATATATTTATGTGAATTCGGTTTTCGGTTCAGTTTTATTTTCATTTTGCCAAAACCATATCCGAGCTAAAAATTGAATATTTAATTCGGTTTGGTTCAGTTACAATTCAGTACGATTCGATTTCGATATTTAGTTTATGTGGGTATTACTCGATTTGTGAACACCCCTATCACTTGGTTTTTTCTTAAGGTAAATTAGTCACTAGTTTGGTCTTCAGATAAAAAGAGGACAGAAAAATGAGACAACTGGACTTTTCAATCAATCAAATATCATCCTCATTCACTAATTATGTTTAATTTGTTTGAAATAAGAAATAGACAATTACTTTTGAAACATGCCTAAATGAAAATATGAACAATAATTTTGAGACGGAAGAAGCTTGTGATTTGTTGGTTGTAATTTGTGTAGGATAGGTTAGCGTAGAGTCATCAAACTCATACATGGCCCGTTTAGTTAATCGCGTGTGTTAAGGCTCCAACTTTGACATTCTTAACCCCGTGTAACATGTACACGTCTTACTGCGTTAATTGGGTTGACGGGCTGAGCTGATCCGCAACCCCACTTGAGTGTACCCGCTTATTAATTAAACAAGTTAAGTAGTTTTACCTATTTACACTTTGAACGTGTTAAGACCAAAGTCTAACTATTACGATTTCACGTCGGTTAAGTATGTGATTAGTTGATGACCTATAAAGTCTAGGTGTCTTCTCTTTTTTTAAGCTAGCTTTTTGAAGTGAGTTTTACACCTAGATCATAGCTTGATGCAGGCCTAGTATGGGATGGGTTCATATCAATGACCCTTTATTTAACTGTTGTGAACAAATAGGCACCCTAATGATAAGCTACCTCATTAAAAGTTATTGTCATTTAAGCAAGTAAGAAGCTGCTGATCAAATGAACAAATTACCTTGCTTTATAAAGATTGTACTTACAACGTGCTTTGATGGGTAGATTTTGGGCAACATAACTGCACCAACTACACTCGATGGATGGAAAGATTGTGAAGCTAGACAATTTTGGATATATGTCACAATGGTGCAAGGACTCACCATCGATGGACCAGGTCAAATTGATGGTCGGGGCTCGACCTGGTGGAGAAACGAGGTTAAGTTTTTAAACCAAACTACGTTTCAGTATTTCAAAATATCAAAAACATAAAACGAATTCAGACTCGTTGTTTCTTTTTACAGGCGACAACTGCAACCTGTGATCGCCCATCGGTAAGATAAACGTGACTTTTACCTCTAAAATTAAAATGCATGTCGAGTTTGTCTAAAACTTATATGTTATTGTGTAAATTGTTTAGGTTGTACATTTTTATCAATGCAAGAACCTTCGGTTAAATGGAACAAGACATATTAACAGCCCGTTTCTTCATATTAGCATTAATAATTGTGATGATGTAGATATCGGATATCTTCAAATTATAGCACCAGCAGACAGCCCCAATACTGATGGAATCGACATAAGTGGTTCATCACGTATCAATATCCATGACTGCGATATTCAAACTGGTATGAGATCTGGAGTGTGTTGAATTTTGGCACTGCATTTTCGTAAACAACCAAGTAATTAATTTCTGTTTTATCATTGAAACTCACGTAAACAGGTGATGATTGTGTGGCTATTAATGGTGGCGTTATGGATATGAATGTAACGGGCGTGTTGTGTGGACCTGGTCATGGCATAAGGTACCACATGATGATCATTAGATCGTTGATCATCTCACCCTTGCATAAATTTAACTGACTCAAGTTATGTGTTTTTGTAGTATCGGAAGCCTTGGGGAAAATGGTTCTCATGACACAGTTGAGCAAGTACGTATACAGAATTGTAACATCACAGGAACAACAAATGGATTACGAATCAAGACAGCACCGGTAAAACTAAATATTATTTGGTAGATTTTTTCAAAAGTAAATCAGATGTTATTGAGTCTTACTTGCCACTTGAGTATTTATCCGGTAACATATTTGGTTGATCTTATATCATAACTCTCTGAAGTTTATGTGTGTAAAAAAAAACAGATTTTATGCAATTAACTCATGTCCTATAGGTCTAAAACAATATTCAGTTAACCATACTTTTTATTGCTCTAAGACCTCATTTGATATTGTGAATATTGTTATATTGTAGGATGGAACTGGGTACGCCAAGGGGATAATATTTCAGGACATTTATCTCGAGAATGTTCTAAATCCAATCATAATAGATCAGCACTATTGTCTTAGTTCTACAAATACTAATTGCTTGGTACCGGTTAGTCGTGAAGTCCATAACAACAATCTTGATCATTCTTCTTTTTGTTCCTTATAGTACCTTGTATCTAACATGTACTGTTTTATTTATTTGGATTAGAATGCGGCAACAGGAGTACAAGTGAGTGACGTGACCTATATGAACATATACGGGACTTCAGCTTCAAACCGAGCGATTACTTTCAATTGCAGTGAAACTATAAAATGTACTAATATCGTAACAAAGAATGTTCAAATCACAGGAGGTGAAGTTGCTTATTGCAAAAACGTTGAAGGGGAATTTGCTGATACCACTCCAAGTGTTAGTTGCGATTAGTATCATGTATCCATGTAGCCCCGCACTTTAGGAATTACATTCATGATTTGCTACAGTCTCTTGATTACATAAAACTAGTTACTATAAGGAAGAAATTGTTTACAATAAGAAACAAAATATGAACAATGGAAATGAATATATAAGTTCTCAAAGGGGAATATCAAGGCCTTTTCCTATCTCTATTCCAATCATCTCAAGTATGCCTTTGTTTAATATCTGGAGAAGGAAAAAAAAAAAAAATCTTAATCAGTCATTCAGTCAAAGAATACAAGAAAGGCTGAAATGCTGAACTATGTATATGTTTCGCCACTGTGCTCATAGACGTAGGTTTATCACATTGAAAGGCTGAAATGCTGAACTATGTATATGTTTGTGTTCCTTAGTTTTGTGCTGTCATACTTGTGATCATGTATCCATCCAATAGAAGAGTCCTTCATTGAACAGTGAGACAATGGCTAACGGGCAGATTAACAAGTAAGCTTCTTCCAGAGAATGGCAAATGACATTAACTATAACTTTGAAATTATTAGAAGATATGTGCCCTGCAACATAAAGCTCACAATAGGTCTGACTTTACGGAAACACCATATGGTGGTTGGCGGCAGTGTCAAACTCCTTTATCTAAGGATCTAAATTTGACCTTCTAAGTTTTTTTCATGATTGAAGGTTTTTTTCATGGTGATTGGTTGGCCGAGCATCTACGTTTTATCAAGGGGGGCTTTTGGAGAAATAGTTCATTAACTCAATCCCAACTCCTGGATAGGTCCTTGAGGAAAGGTCAGTCGGCACCCAAACAGGGTTCACGGGTTCAGGGTTCCACGCCGATTTAAACATTTTGTATAGGTTTTACATTATTACCTTTTAATTCAGTAAATTGCGTAAAATCAGCCATTTCATATTTTCACCTCTTTATTAATTTAGGCAACAGTTGCTATTCTTAATGGTCGATCCTAAATATTAAACTTCGAATTTTAACAAAAAACAGAATGCCGCCCCTGATCTAAACTTTTCATCAAGAATTGCAGGTTTGTAGGGGATATGTAGTAATAACGAACACCAATGGATATGCTTAAACTCTGAAAGGCGTGTGAACACTTTCAGATCGAATCAATTCGGCGGTTCTACCGAAATATTCAATCGGATACAATTCAGAGTTGAGAATTTTCTGTATGTGTGTGTCTGAGATATAATGAACCGTTATCTGATAATGACCAAACAAACCGTATATAATAAGTTATGGGATAAGCGCCAATGGCGCTTTTAGGGTTTCAAGTTGTCAAGTTTTGTCCTCAATTTCCGAAAGTTAATTTATGAGGAACAACACTTCAGAGAATCAATGGCTTCAGAGAATCCATTGTATTTCAAAGAGAAATACAACTTCAAGAGAAACACAACGATTTCAAAGAGAAATACAACTTCAAAGACAATTTTACATAGCAACTACAGTGGAAATAAAAATTTCCAAGCTAGGGGCTCTGCCCTTGGACCCTGCCAGGCTGCCGCCCTGGACCCTGCCACCAGGGCGCTGCCCCGGACCCCGTCCCTTAGGGGCTTCGCCCTAAAATCATAATAAATTCAAGTAGGTGTGCACTCCGCACCACCAAACCTAAATGATGTATTATTATGATGAAATTGGTCAAAACAAGTTAATCCAATTACACTAAAATATCCAACAAGGTTTGCTCTCTATACTATATGTTATTACTTCATTATGCTAGTTACTAGTGACACACTAACACTAACACATATACAAATTAAACTAGCAAACATAATACTTACTAGTTCAACAATGAAAGTGCCAATGAGACCCATCATGCAAGCTCTAGAGTTCCATATCTCAGCAGTTTTAGTAAATCCAAGAAATGGTGTTTGAAACTTCGGTTGTGCTTTTGGTAACTCCACCTAAACAAGAAAATGCCAACTCATTAAAAAACTCTAAATGACCATATTAGCTCATTTAGGACTAGTGTTCATTTAATCTTATTTAGTTATGGTCTTTGAGCTTATCCCTTTTATGTTTCATAATCCTTTTTTTTTTTTTTGGCTTATGTTGGGACTTATGGTATGTAAGTTTATTATGCCATAAATCTTACATAATCCCACAAGTTTCAAAATAAGACAGATAACCATAAATAAGTTAGAAAAGATGCATAAATATGTACCCCAGCAGGAAGTTTGGCAGCTTGAACCTTGAAGGAAACAAATGTTTTGTTAGAAATTTTGTTGGTTTTACTTTTAAGCAAGTGAGGAGAGTGTTGAGTTGGTGTTTGTAGGAAAGGTGATGAGATAGTAGCCATTGTTGAATGGTTTTTTTTGTTTTTTGCAGAAAATTTTGGATGGTTTTAGAGTATGTGTTTGTGGACTTTATCTGATATTGGTTGAAGAAGGCTTATCCACCATTGGTTCATAATTGGTGGGAAAGATGATGACACGTTGTAGAAATGGAACACACTATAAATAAATTTAAAAGATACATGCACTTAAGATATACTCATGGGCATATTTGGGCCAAATATATATGTAAACGGGTCACTTTGGGCTGGACAACATAGAGATTAGAGAGGGAATAGCTTAAGCAAGGGTGTTCACAGATCGGGTACCAAATTTGTTAAAACCGAACCAAATCTAATTAAATATTCGATTTTTGGTTTTAATATGATTTTTTCAGAAAATTAAACCGAAACGAAAACTGAATTCATATAAATATATATAATTTTATATAAATATATTTTTATATTATTATATTTTATAAAATAAAAAATAGCCCGTTAAAACTCTTTCCTAGTATAAATATAACAATTCTAAGGCTTCAAATTTTTTTATGCTAACAAACTACTCCGTATATAATTAATGAAAACAAAATATAAATTATGTAATTCGGGTTAACCTAACCCAACTCAAATTTGATTTTTGGTTCCGTTTAATTCAATTTGAATTTGGTTTGGTTCGGTTCGGTTTTCAGTTTTATCGAGAAGTTTTTTTAACCGAATTAACGGAACCGAATAAATCTATCAACCCGATAACCAAACTAATGAACCACCCTTGCTAATGGCAATGGACAAAAAGAGAAAGCTTTGTAAGTATTAGATTGAGTTTCAAAGGGTTTCGGTCTTAAACACACAATTCACGTAAGATTTTGTGAATATACCGTGGATTCATGCAGATCACTTAGAAAATTTTGATAAAATAGATTTTCCTTTTTCCTTATTTGGTCTTCGAAAATACTTATGAAGATACTACAGACTGAGATTTTTCAGTCCAGTAAAAAGCTTTTTATTGGGTCAAGTGGACCCGCAGATCCTCACAAAATTCATGCGGACTAAAAGTCCAAATACAAAATCACTTAAAATTCGTCTAGAACGTACAAAGGCGTTTTCTTCATCTATCACTGCAAATTTCTCCGAAGACGATATAAATAAAACAGGTCGAATTAGCATCGGGAAAACTTATGTTTTTCTAAGCTCTCTAATTCTGGCGCTAATTTATATTCCCTTTTAAAATGTGTCAAAATATATATTACTAAAAAACAAACTCATAATTCAAAAAGATTTTTATTTCTATTTCAGAACACTCACGGACTTTACCCAATTTAAGTATGTGTGGTGGTGAGATAAACCTTGTGAGTTAGTCATCAAAAGTTTGAAAACCATGATTTAAAAAAAAAAAAAAAAAAAAAAAAAAAAAAAAAAGGGGGCTCTGCCTTCTTATTTGAGTTAAGCCCATGACCAACATTTGACAAAATCAAACCACAGAAAAGTCCATGATGAGACATTGATACATTCTTTTGTTAATTGAAATATCTTTTTGCTTTGTCATTTGTGAATGAATGAAATGAAGTGACTATACTTCGAGGGACAAGTTATACAAACCCCTTTTTTTTATAAAGGGCATCATATAAACCTTTTTTATGTAGTGGCGGATCTAGCCTAAAATTCAAAGTGATTTCTTGATTTGGTCAAGTTAAAAATTGCAATGGATCAACTAACCAACTGGTCAAATTTTCGGGTCAGATATGGTCCAATTTAACAAGATGCGATAATAAAACATTAGACTAAATCCTCCTTTTTTGGTTAAGAATTTCAATATTGTAACTAAAACAGATACCAAAATTCAAACTTTTAATCAACAATCACACGATGCATAACATCTTAACCTAAAGACTAAAGTCCTAAACAACAAACCCTAAAATCTAAATAATCTACTAACAATATACTAATACAGTGGTACATTACATAAAATTATTTATACCCTTTAATTATTCATAAAAACTAGAATAAATAAATAAACTAAAAGATAAATAGGTTACAGATGGATTGTTGGATGAAGTGATTCGACTATCCGAGTTGTTTCTCTAATTCTTTTCATAGGACGAGAACTGCCGATTAATGGATTTTTATGCCCTTTTTTAAAGTTAATTATTAATTATTAGATGGACTAATATGTTTGGGCTATTTGGGATTTGGGTTAAGAATATTTTATACTAAAGTGAAGTATTTTTCAAAAAAAATTCTAAGGTAGTTACCAAATAATTTCTAAGATGGTTACAAAAAAATTTTCTATATTGTTTCTAAAAAATTTCGTCGTCAAAGGTGGTTCCCGGGAACCGCTTTATAGTACCTGGATCCGCCTCTGCCTTATTGATGTGACATAAGGAGGGTTTTGTTCAAAGATTTTTTTTTTTTGAGTCATGCTATACAAACCCCCTTATGATGTGACATAAGGAGGGTTTTGGTCAAAGATTTTTTTTGTCCCTCTTTTATTTATATTCAACACATTTTTTTGTCAGTTTTTATTCCGGATGTCCCAGAAATTGAAGTGACTGTTTTTGTCATGAAGAATATATGCCTTCTGCAATAAGTTGTCAAACATCAGTCTAGCTAGGATGTAAAAGAAAACGGTCAACTAATACACACTAATTTTCAAACTGCATATGCAAAACATTTTACGTGTATTTCAAATGCAACTTAATTTGTAACATTGATAAATAATCGGAAATGAAAAAAGAATGAAATGACCATTGATAAAGACAAAAGTATAAAATACTTACTGAGTTGTAAAAAGGTGAACATATCGATATGTAATGTTCTTTTGATTTACGCATTGAAGTTTTGGTTTATGCAAAAATTGTAATGTTGCATATTTCTGTGATGAAAATGATTATTGATTGTTGTTTCTTACACAAGTAACCTATATTTGCTAATCACAACTTTAAAGGCTATAATTAATTTACTATGTTTAAAAACATTGTCAATTATGAACTCATTTGATAATGATTTATAACTTACTAAAACGCACTTACTTTAGGCTGGATGGCAACGCAACAATTTTTTCATCTTAAAATTCAGCGTCAGTTCAGCTTTCTCTCTTCTCACTTTCTCTCACTCTCACTCACTTTTTTGTGGACAAAGTCATCTTATGATCACCTTAACTCTCATTTTTTTAATTACTTACGATATTAAAAATGTAAATAGACGAAAATAAAAACGCGAACGAAATTAAAACAATACATAAACTTCAAAATATTAAAAATAGTACATAAACTGGGAATATTAAAACAATACATAAACTACGAATATTAAAAACGCAAACATAAGAAAGCAAAACATTACATAAACTTCGAAATTAAAACTAAAATTTGAAACCCCACTTCGCTTTCATCCCCGCCCTAACCTCGTCCATGGCTCTACGTGCTTCCTCAGTCAAGTGTTCATATGGTTGCATATAGATCATTAATTCTTTTCGTCTTGCTTTACATTCATGCTCTTCCGCCTCCTCCTTTTTTATCGTCATATATTTCGCCCGTTCTTTCCTCTTCAATTCATTGTCACGTTCAGTCTGTTGTGCCAACTCCGATAACATTATCTTAGCCAATGACTCGTCATTCATAGTTTCTGACGATCCCGACTTACTCGCACCCTTTTTTTCAAAGCTTTCGCTGTGTCCCTGCCCGGTGGTCGTGGAACTTCTTGCACCTCATTTTCCTCGTCATTAATAAGGTTTTAAAATGTACCTTTTTGAGGGGTCGTTTAAGCCCTTATTTGATCACTTTTGTATCCGTTATTGCTTAATATCGTCCCTTTTTCACTTTTTAGATCTCTTGAAGGCAAAATGCTGAAATGGCACTTATTTGGACGAAAAGGCGCGAATATACGAAGAAAATGGCCAAAGTAAGAATCGAGACGCTCAGTGCTGAAAACACAAGGTGACACGGCGCCGCTCGCTTAAGCTATGACGCCGTCGGAGGATTTTGTGACGGACGAAGCCAAAACTCTTATTTTCAGTGACGACGTCAAGTTATAAAAGAGTATGCCGTCGCAACTCGGGACGGCCTAGATTCGATCCGACGGCGTCGAAAGTCGAAGAGGACGGCGTCACAACCACAAGGTGACGCCACAAGTCGATCAAGACTATCACGACATGCGTGCGAAGTAGTTGATATTGTTTTGGCCATAACTTTTGCATACGAACTCGGTTTAGGTGGTTCAAAAGCCAGCGCGACCGAACGAGAAAATCTACAATTCGGTGAAAAAATGGTCGTGACGCCGTCACTCTATAAGTGTGATGCCGTCACTCTTTGCGATGTAAAATCGCCTATAAATAGAACATTATAAATTCACTTTTGTAAGCCCTAAACCCTAAGTCCGATTCTAGGGTTTAGGTAGGTGTTTTCCAAGAACTTAAAGGGTTTCAAACACTCCATAAACATTGTGTAATAATTTGTTTGTTAATCCAATCCTATGGTATGTCTTGATTATCATAATTGTTGCTTGCTCTTCATTAATTATGCTTGGCTAATTCACCTAGTGTTTGCTTATGATTGTATGAAACTTGTATATAATTAACTAGATCTTATTGATTTCTTAGTGATGCTTGTGTCTATCTTCATCATTAGGGTGTGACAATTTCAATGAGTCTAATTGGTTTAGTTTATAATTCTTGCATCCTATTGTCTCTTGTTTGATTGGTTGTCTCTTATCTTAATTGTTTAATGACCTAGTAATGCGATAGGTCATTCGTTGTGTAATTAATGCTTGATTAATCTTTGTGAACCTTAGGCTATAGCACTTAGAACGGTTGTAGGCTAAACCATCCAAAGAGGGCCTTAGAGTTAGAGTTTACAATCCCTAGTGGGTTTTGTAGACGAGACCCTTTGGTAAGTTCAAAGAGTTAGGGATAAAAGCATACCCTACGACTTTAGACACACAACGCGTTAAGAATAAGGACGTGACAATTCAACCATCAATAGGACGTGACAATTCAGTAGGTAGAATTGGGTAGCTAGCAAGAAGTAATACATCATAAGTAGATACGCTTCGCGTTCCTGGTAGACCCATAATTTAGTTAGTATCTTTTGGGATAGTTGACTAGCAACTAATTCCACCCTCCCCTCCAAAACCGAGATTCATAAAATATAAAATACAAAATAATCATCCTCACCTTTAGACTTAAATCGACATACACTTGACCTAAGCACACTATTCCCCAGAGAACGATATCAATACCGTGGCTTACCCTAATACTACACTACAACGATTAGGTTCATCGCCTAGGGTGATGAAAAACTTGCTCGACGAAAAGGAAGTTCCTTTGACCCCGAACGACGCGTGTAGCGTTATCAAGTTTTTGGCGCTGCTGCCGGGGAATAGTTATTGTTTAGGCTTGATTCATATCTCGTTTAGGTCTACTCACAAGATTCCTATCAAGTGAGATTTTTTCTTTTTATTAGCTTCCTTGTAGTCTATCCCCCCTTCTTTGTGCCTTTGTTCGTAAAACTTGTCCATTGACTCTTCCGTTCACCATTATGGAGAACGCGAATCCACTATATCCGCGATTAGGTTTTCTCATAAAGAATTATGATATTACTAAAGCGGATTATCCAAGATGGTGAGAAGAAAGTAACCAAGTCCATAAACCTTTTGAGGGTTTCACCATTCCATCAAGCCCACAAAACACCTCATCTAGTGAAACTTATGCTTTGTATGAGCCTTCACCTAGGATAGACTTTCGTGAACAACCTCCATGTTTAGAAACTATTGTTAGTGAGGCCCTTAGGAGAACTGACCAAATCTGTGAAAATATTATGGTAAGCAACCAAGCATTAAACCATAAGTTGGATCAATTACTAAGTTTGGTTTCATCACGACCTAAGGAAATAGCACATGATGAGCATATAGATGATTTAGATGTGATTGAGGATAAGGTGAAAAGTCTAGACCCACAAGGTATCCCACAAGTCCCACCATCATTTAAGGCATACACACCGCACGTGACTTACCCGGAAGAAGTAGAAGAGACTTTAGGAATCCCAATGGAGGTAGAACATTTGAACCAAAAGCAACTAGAGAATATAGGTTTGAATACTTGTAGTCTCAGTCTTACTCTTAGTTCTAGGGAATTTCCTAGTGTTGATGAACCGGAACCTCAATCTTTACTTCCATCCTTAGATAAACGAGGAACCAACCCACCCATCAACCAATTTAGTCCGGGTAGTTTTACGATGAAGGAAGCCATTCACACACCCCCTTCACCTCACGTGGCATATTTCCACCCTAAGGGTGTGTATCGCTACTATCACCCGCACTTAAACTTAAGTGTAGGGAAAACTTCCCTTTATCTGTTAAATAAGGGTAGAGTCGGGCTCGTGACTCGAACAAAAAACAACTTCTTGGAAGGCAACCCATGTGTATTTGTTTTCATTTTTTATTTGTGTGTCGTATATCTTTTATTAATTGTTTATTCTCATGTTTAAATTTGTAAAAATGGTTTATTTTGTTTTTAACCTCGTCTTATATGCATATAAAGGTATTTTACATAAAGGATAAGTGTAGGGAGGATTATACACGTTTTCAAAAGAAACGTAAACATGAGAATAACAATTCATTAAAAGATATACATGTGTGTTTGTTCGAGTCTGTTAATACAAATAAGCCGTGAAAACGTTTATTTATATTTTACGATCTTCTAATGTTTTGTCGATAACAAATATAAAATCATTTTAACGAAACAAATAGAGTACGTAAATAGTTTGAGTTAATAGTTTTCTAACACACTTACGCTTTCACATAAAACACTAAAACAAGTATAAGTGATTTTATGATTTAGATACATATGTACAACAACTAGTGTTTACATATTGGGTTAAACATATACTTAAACTAAGTATACTAAAATGGGTAAAAACTAAGTGTATGCTAATTTGGGTAAATACAAGTATATACTAAATGGGTAAATACTAGCAAATGGTTTTGACCCATAACCCATGGTTTTATATATACCACTTAACCAAGTTCATTGTATCCTTAAGATACATTGTATCTAGAAAGAAAACCATGGATCAACCCATAACCCATGACCCATGACCCTTAACCAAAAATACCCATGGGCAAAGAGGATCGGACCACGGATCCCTAGCTTTGTGCTAGCCGGATCCCTTGTGGTAGGGATCCGTGGGATCCGGGGAAACAGAAGAGAATTTCCTCTATAAATAGAGAGCCATTTCTTCCTCTCTATGTGTGCTTTACATATATACTTCCCCAAAGTATTCTAACCCTCTAACCTTAGATTTAAGTGATCTATGTAGTTTGTATTTTGTTTTTGTGTGATCTACTAGGTTCCTCTTAAAGGAAAGATCACCACCTCTTGAAGACATGCAAGCTCAAAGTCCATGAGTTGCCATGCTTCGTCATCATCAAGACTACTAAGGTTATCTTGTTGATAGTTCTTCCTTTCTCCATAGATGTTGGGTTGAAGGCATTAGTGAAGAATGCCGAAAGTGTCAAGATGAAAGCATTAGTGAAAGGTGCTCATCATCCGTGTCAAAGCATTAGTGAAGGATGCTAAAGGTGTCAAGATGAAGGCATTAGTGAAGGGTGCCAAGCGTTGTGTCAAAGGCATTAGTGAAGGATGCCAAAGAATCAAATCAAGTAGCATTTGGGAAGAATGACTAGGTCGTATAATCGATGAGGTGCATCGTTATACATATATGTATTGTTTTATACAAGGATGGTGATATCCTTGATGGTGTTGTAACAAGGAGTAGATCTCCTTGAGATTAGGTGTTGTGTCGTGAAGATGTAGTTCACCTAAGGTGTGAAAGAACTAGGTGCTTAGCCTAGTACCTAATAAAGGGTAGGCGACGTTGTGAAGGATTAGTTCTCTAAGGTGTGAAAGAACTCGTTGGTTAGCCTAGCACAGTATAAAGGGTAAGCGACGTTGTGTAGGTGTGGTTCGCTTGGTGTGAAAGAACTCGGTATTTAGCTTTGTCTGGGAAAAAGGTTAAGCGACGTTGTGAAGGCTTCTCCGCCATAAGGAGTTGGTGTAGTGTTTACGAACTCGAGTAGGTGACTCGGGGTGGAGTAGGGCAAGGAAGGTGTCCTTGTAGCGAACCACTATAAATACTTGTGTCGTGGTGATGTGCTTTTACTCTTTATCTTTCATTACACGTTTATATATCTATCTATCAACGTCCAACATAAACAATCAAATAGTGACATAAGTCGATCTAAATATTTAAAGGAAGTTTTAAATTGGTAAAACTATTCAACCCCTCCTTTTAGTTTTCCACATAGTCAAATGCTTGTATCGAGTCATAATGGATGTTTTGCGAAATTTTTCCAGATTCTAAAGATGTAAATTTTCCGAAATTTTTCCGAAAATCGCAGACCCGTTTTTGTCGGGATAACTGACGTCGAGATTGCAACCCGATGGCGTCGGGAAGGAGTAAAACAACATATTACTTTTTTCTCGTTTTCGAGCTCTTATAAATTTTGGAATTTTCGGTCTTAATTTTCCGAAATGCAGTAAACATCCATTCCACAAGCATTATATCTTATTTAAGTCTGGAATTACATCTTGTTGAGATTTTTGTTTGTTCGGTTTGATGCGTTGGGTTGTCTGTTTTCTTAAAGTGTGCAGGTTTTATTTATCAAGAAGAAGAAACATAAGATTGGAAGAAGCTTTTCAAGCATACATTCTTCTTGGGAAGGATTTAACCAATACTTCACACACGGATCCTACCGAGCTAATCAGGGGAGTACTAGTTTCTTTCGTTTTTAATTACCTTCCATTATCATAACTTTGATACTTTCGGGGAACATTGGGGACAATGTTCAGTTTAAGTGTAGGGAGGGAAAATAAAACGGGAACTTTAAAACTATGCTTATCCTTGAATATTTGTTTTGTCCAATTGTATTTGTGTAATAAACCATGAGAAAATGTCGGTTAGGGTAATTTTGGCACCAAATTTAAAATTTTTCATGACATATAGGAGTGGGCCATTAGTTTTAACAAAAGCGTCTCACGGATAGGAAGTTGCATGACTAGCACAAAAAAACCCTTTACCACCTAAATTCCACCCAAAATGTGAGGATCGCTCTTAGATTAGTAGGAATTGAAGCATTCATCTTTAATGCTTAGAGTGTGAACCGGTAGTATATTAGATTCTAGAACTTGTTTTGTGATGCATTCCGAGATCGCTAGTAAGACTACACTTGTGTAGTTAGGAATAACTAAATGATAAGAGGCATTAGGATAACCCTTGTTTGATACCCGTAATATAATTACTTTTTCCACATTGGTTGAGTAATTCCCCCACACCCTTTGCGTTGTACTCATCTTTAGTACACGATACCCCTAGTTAACCCCTCAGAGCCTATCCTTTTCGCGGTTCTCGTGATGTTTTGGTTTTTCCGGAATATCAATGAAGAGCATTGTTTACACCCCACCCCCAAAATATACACCCAAATCACCTTAGCCTACCATGTATGCACTCACTTTTAGTGCATTATTGTTATCACCCTAAACCCTTAGTTCAATTATCTGGTTGCTTGCATGAGTTGCTAAGTCGAGTCATATCCTTTGTATACAGTTTTGGGACGATTGGGATTCATGGGAAAAGTTAATGAAATGACGGGAAGGGAACGTTAAATTCAAATTCCCTGTGTTTGCATAATAATGTACCCCAAGTGTTTTGATCTTTTCAATTCAGGTAAAATTAGTGTTAGAGTAATAAAAACTCAAGTGTAGGGATGTGCCTATAAATCCCTATCATTTTGATGTTACCATAGAGGATGGTAGAGTAAAAGTGTATGAAAAAAAAAAAAAAAAAAAAAAAAAAAAAAAAAAAAAAAAAAATACGGGCTACCATCCTACATCTATCCTTCAAACAACCCCTTTTACATCCACGATGGCGGATCCCCTAGTTGTACTAGCTGGATCCCAAACATAAAGGATCCGGGAACCGTGGAATGAACTCACCTATACGCTTTCAAAAATTCACCACCGATTGTTTTTCCTCTACTCACACAAAACAAAACGACCAAGCTACAAAATTCATCCTCATTGGCTTCCATACTTTCAAGTATCCTCCTAGAACACCATTGTAAGTAATTACATTAACTTGTTGTAACTTTCATCATCCTCATCCTAGGGTTTATGGTTTCTTAATATCTAATCAATTAACTCAATTAGGTTTTTTAAACTAATCATGAAAAGGGGATGTTAACAAAATCACTTTGTGTTCACAACATTGTTAATACAAATCAAAACCATAAACCCATTCCAACTAATTTATCTTAATTGAAAATTTGTATTTTAGGAACAACCATGCCCAAAGCCACTCAACAATATCACCATGACACCGTCCATTACCTTACTCACTACTATCGTAAAGGGGATTGACCAAAACCGACCGTAAAATATTCAAAAGCCTTGTAAACGACTTATCCACGAAGGTCGTGTAGTCAAGGAATGTTTCCTTGAAGATACCGACATTCGTCAAGTTTTCTCGACAATCAATTTTGATTGTCTCCTTGACATAGATGAACAAATTTGTCCGGTCTTCATTTTTGAATTTTACAAAAGCTTTAGGATCATTAGAAACACCGACAATAGCATCTCAATCGCCTTCATCATCAACAAACAAAACTTTATTTTTCCTCTCAACACCTTTGCTCAAATTCTTCGCGTTCCTTGTGAGGGAATTTGTATGTACTCTCAAGATTGGGAAATTAACTCTCAAAACCATGCACTTGATCCCAAGCCTCTATAACACTCCTCTCGACGATCCGAAACCATTCGTGATACTATCTTTAAAATTAGGACCGACCAATCCCGTTACGATCGTAACAAAAGCTCATTCACCGTGATCCTTTTAAAATGAAACTTTTGAAATGCATCCCATGTTTAGAAAATGGGAAGAAATCCTTAGGAAAGCATCATTAGCCTAGTTGGAAACAAAGATCATCCAAACGCATGTCTTGTGCAAATGATCTATTGTCTTACCCACCAAATGCCATTTAATCTTGCCTACTACATGGTAAGGAGAATGGTGGGTATTCAAAGCTTCCAACATGGTAATCCCATATGGTATGCTCTAACACGACTTTGTAAGTATGTTAGTGCATTGCAACCATCCCCTATCAACGATGATCATTACCTCTCCGATCACGTCATGGTACCTCTTACCAAACAACCTCTAAACGGTTCATGGTCAATGGAGAGACACCAAGCTCTCTCGGACTCCTCGGCCGGAGAAGAAGAAGAAGAAGATGAGGAAGACATCGACCCGTATCCAACATCAAATTGGAAATCCTTGAATACCACGAACAACTTCCAACCATTCCAAACGAGACCATGAATTTAAACAAATAAGAGGCATGATTCAAAATCTCGCTTACAACCTCACTAAGCCGTCAAAAGGAAAAGGAAGAATTGTGAAAGAGACAATAGGAATGTGCTTAGTTTCATTTATTTTATGTTTGAATGATTTCTCTTTAGTTTTTTTTTTTTTTTTTTTATGGTATTTTGGATATTGTTACTTTACCTTGTAAGTGATGTTTTATGATAACTTGCTTGTTCCTATTTGCTTGTTTTATAGATTTAATAGTATACAAAATCTGCACATCATTTTTCGTGTAGGTTACGTGTTAGTTCGATTTGCGGATGCCGGATCCCTAGGATTAGCCTAGCGGATCCTTCCTTGAAGGAACCGTGGGATCCGTGACATCGGATCAACAATGCAACATTCAAGACATCAAAGCGCGCTCTAGATAACATCACATTAGCTTGGCATATGTTTTTAGAACCCAACTAAGTCCACTTCAAGGATGAGAAATGCTTAGACTCACTAAAGGCTTACTTAAGATCTTAGTCTAATTTTATCAACACATCTAAAACTCACCATATTTCTGCTTCAACTACTCACAAACTATTTCTCACCTCTCAAAACACTTTAAGAAAGCAAGCTAAACAATTTTAGGAAATTGCTTCTAGTCTTTTATATCTCAAGGTAAGACAAAATTTAGTTTTTCAATTCTTGAAATTTTTAAGAATTTTTCTTAATATCACCTCAAGCTAAAACCTTATCACTACGATCATTTATTATGACTTGACACCCTCATAACTCTTAGTGTTATCCTTGGACATCCATTGGTAGTCCTCTTGTCCCATCCTTCTTCCATAAAAAGCAATCATTTGCTATAACACTTATTACCTCTAATCATTCAAGTACCCTTCATCCTAAACCCTTAGAGAACTGAAACATTCAAAATGAGATAAGCTTTAGCTCCCGAAACCTCATTACAAACTTGTCATAATCTGCGAGAGCCGGATCCTTCAAGGAGGGAACCGTGGGATCCGGTGACGCTTTATGCCAAACATAGCTAAAACAATCATTTCAACTCATCTTCCTAACTCAAACACTTCAACTCATCTTAAATGAGTTCCTAGATCAATGAAACTCGAATCTCAACCTTGTGCATGTCAATCATCACATTTCCAAGAACATTAGTGGATTAAGTCTTAAATGCAATTAAAAGTTCTTCCTTTATAACTCACATTGTCAAGAATACTTTAGTCATCAAACATATAGTTAGACTACCCAAAGCCAAATTTTCTTAATCAAAACCATGATTAGGCACAATTACTTGTTAGGATTAAGGATTTGAGATATCCAACGACTAAAGATTTCAAAATTAAGTCTATCCATGATTAAACTAACCATACAACAAAGATAATAATTTCACCTAGTCCTTGTCGACAACCGGATCCACGGTCTTCAACCAAAGCGGATCCTACGGAAAGGGATCCGTGGGATCCAGAATAATCTGAGAGCATAAACCGACTCCATATTTGAATTCAAGTCACCTTTGGGTCTCCAACCACCTTTAGCATTCATTGATTATCCTCATAGAACTTATCAAAACCCAAAGCATGCCTAGCCCTTCAAATGGCCAAGAATTTAATTTCCTAATTCAAATTACCCTTTATAAACCAAACAACCTTAGAGTTAAGGTACCACTCTCAAATCACATCTCAAAATCAAGAACTAAAAGAGTTCTTACTAGCACCATCACTATGACTAAGGCTCCTAGTGCTAACTCATCCACTCAAGAACCACCCAAGAAACTTGCTAGAATCATGCATGAAGTTTCCTCAACCAAATCACCTTCGGGTAAGTCCACCAAAACTAGGATCTCTCCACACTAAGAAAACCAATCAAACTAATTCACAAGAAGAGTGCTTCCACTAGGACTTCATCACATAATTCTACTAAACCCACCACACAATCATTTGAAGATCCTCAACCCACTTCACTTGAACCTCCACTTCAAGAAACTCAAAACCATGACAAAGAGTGCGATCATTGCAAACATGTTGAAAGAATGAAACATGAACTAGATGTATTAATACATGACCTACAAGCTCAAACTGAGAATGTTTAGGAAACCTTTCTCATCCTTGACCATCATTAAGCTTTTAGTCGAATCTTAAGTTTGGGCTAACTTATTAGCATTAGTGGCACCTATTTGGCTAGTTCATTCTCTTAGTTTTTAGAGATTTGGTTGTGTATCTCTTGTTTTATTGAATGAATACTTATATGCTATGATTATTATGTGTGTTGTGCTTGTTATATTGTACATATATCTCATTCCCGCAAATTGTATTCCTTGACATTTCTTCACTGCTGAAGAAACTGTAACAGATAGCCGGATCCCTTCCAGATAACTAGACGGATCCCTCCTTGAAGGGAACCGTGGGATCCGTGGTACAAAAGCACAAATTTCTACTAACTTTAGTCTCTTTTGCAGGAAATTATGCACTATACTCTTGTTTTTCTAACCTTTGTTTTGTAGTTATTCAAAATACACATGAAGATATTGACACCATAAAGCTAGGGGGAGCTTTGTGTCAAACGACATTGCAAAATCATTTGCAAACTTAATCCTATTTTGGGTTACACTTCATGACACCCCATTGCAACATTGCAATATTTAAGGGGGAGCACGTTCTCGTCACTTAGATGAACCATTTGCAAACTTAATTGCAAACACAATTAGTTTATTTTATGTTATGTCCTTGATGCCCTTTCAAAGGGATGGACTCGTCAAGGGGGAGTTAAGACGAGTACCATTCCCGCCACTTGCTCTCTTTACATTTTTACATTTTTTCTCTCTTATAAAAATTGTGTTAGTTTCTTTAACACTTTTTGTTTCGACAAAAAGGGGGAGAAGAAAGTAAAAACTACAAATTCAAACTTTTACGAATTTTAGATTTTTACTTAAAATAATTTTATGTTTTGTCATCAATAAAAAGGGGGAGATTGTTAATACAAATAAGCCGTGAAAACGTTTATTTATATTTTACGATCTTCTAATGTTTTGTCGATAACAAATATAAAATCATTTTAACGAAACAAATAGAGTACGTAAATAGTTTGAGTTAATAGTTTTCTAACACACTTACGCTTTCACATAAAACACTAAAACAAGTATAAGTGATTTTATGATTTAGATACATATGTACAACAACTAGTGTTTACATATTGGGTTAAACATATACTTAAACTAAGTATACTAAAATGGGTAAAAACTAAGTGTATGCTAATTTGGGTAAATACAAGTATATACTAAATGGGTAAATACTAGCAAATGGTTTTGACCCATAACCCATGGTTTTATATATACCACTTAACCAAGTTCATTGTATCCTTAAGATACATTGTATCTAGAAAGAAAACCATGGATCAACCCATAACCCATGACCCATGACCCTTAACCAAAAATACCCATGGGCAAAGAGGAGCGGACCACGGATCCCTAGCTTTGTGCTAGCCGGATCCCTTGTGGTAGGGATCCGTGGGATCCGGGGAAACAGAAGAGAATTTCCTCTATAAATAGAGAGCCATTTCTTCCTCTCTATGTGTGCTTTACATATATACTTCCCCAAAGTATTCTAACCCTTTAACCTTAGATCTAAGTAATCTATGTAGTTTGTATTTTGTTTTTGTGTGATCTACTAGGTTCCTCTTAAAGGAAAGATCACCACCTCTTGAAGACGTGCAAGCTCAAAGTCCATGAGTTGCCATGCTTCGTCATCATCAAGACTACTAAGGTTATCTTGTTGATAGTTCTTCCTTTCTCCATAGATGTTGGGTTGAAGGCATTAGTGAAGAATGCCGAAAGTGTCAAGATGAAAGCATTAGTGAAAGGTGCTCATCATCCGTGTCAAAGCATTAGTGAAGGATGCTAAAGGTGTCAAGACGAAGGCATTAGTGAAGGGTGCCAAGCGTTGTGTCAAAGGCATTAGTGAAGGATGCCAAAGAATCAAATCAAGTAGCATTTGGGAAGAATGACTAGGTCGTATAATCGATGAGGTGCATCGTTATACATATATGTATTTGTTTATATACAAGGATGGTGATATCCTTGATGGTGTTGTAACAAGGAGTAGATCTCCTTGAGATTAGGTGTTGTATCGTGAAGGTGTAGTTCACCTAAGGTGTGAAAGAACTAGGTGCTTAGCCTAGTACCTAATAAAGGGTAGGCGACGTTGTGAAGGATTAGTTCTCCTAAGGTGTGAAAGAACTCGGTGGTTAGCCTAGCACCGTATAAAGGGTAGGCGACGTTGTGTAGGTGTGGTTCGCCTTGGTGTGAAAGAACTCGGTATTTAGCTTTGTACCGGAAAAAGGTTAAGCGACGTTGTGAAGGCTTCTCGGCCATAAGGAGTTGGTGTAGTGTTTACGAACTATCGAGTAGGTGACTCGGGGAGTGGAGTAGGGCAAGGAAGGTGTCCTTGTAGCCGAACCACTATAAATACTTGTGTCGTGGTGATGTGCTTCTTACTCTTTATCTTTCATTCCACGTTTATATATCTATCTATCAACGTCCAACATAAACAATCAAATAGACTGACATAAGTCGATCTAAATATTTAAAAGGAAGTTTTAAATTGGTAAAACTATTCAACCCCCCCTTTTAGTTTTCCACATAGTCAAATGCTTGTATCGAGTCATAATGGATGTTTTGCAGAAATTTTTTCCAGATTCTAAAGATGTAAATTTTCCAGAATTTTTTCCAGAAAATCGCAGACCCGTTTTTGTCAGGATAACTTTGACGGCGTCAGATTGCAACTGACGGTGTCGGGAAGGAGTAAAACAACAGTTACTTTTTCTCGTTTTTCGAGCTACTTATAAATTTTGGAATTTTCGGTCTTAATTTTCCGAAGTGCATAAACATCCATTCCACAAGCATTATATCTTATTTAAGTCTGGAATTACATCTTGTTGAGATTTTTGTTTGTTCGGTTTGATGCGTTGGGTTGTCTGTTTTCTTAAAGTGTGCAGGTTTTATTTATCAAGAAGAAGAAACATAAGATTGGAAGAAGCTTTTCAAGCATACATTCTTCTTGGGAAGAATTTAACCAATACTTCACACACGGATCCTACCGAGCTAATCAGGGGAGTACTAGTTTCTTTCATTTTTAATTACCTTCCATTATCATAACTTTGATACTTTCGGGGAACATTGGGGACAATGTTCGGTTTAATGTAGGGAGGAAAATAAAGCGGAACTTTAAAACTATGCTTATCCTTGAATATTTGTTTTGTCCAATTGTATTTGTGTAATAAACCATGAGAAAATGTCGGTTAGGGTAAATTTGGCACCAAATTTAAAATTTTTCATGACATATAGGAGTGGGCCATTAGTTTTAACAAAAGCGTCTCACGGATAGGAAGTTGCATGACTAGCACAAAAAAACCCTTTACCACCTAAATTCCACCCAAAATGTGAGGATCGCCCTTAGATTAGTAGGAATTGAAGCATTCATCTTTAATGCTTATAGTGTGAACCGGTAGTATATTAGATTCTAGAACTTGTTTTGTGGTGCATTCCGAGATCGCTAGTAAGACTACACTTGTGTAGTTAGGAATGACTAAATGATAAGAGGCATTAGGATAACCCTTGTTTGATACCCGTAATATAATTACTCTTTCCACATTGGTTGAGTAATTCCCCCACACCCTTTGCGTTGTACTCATCTTTAGTACACGATACCCTAGTTAACCCTCGAGCCTATCATTTCGCGGTTCTCGTGATGTTTGGTTTTTCCGAATATCAATGAAAACATTGTTTACACCCCACCCCAAAATATACACCCAAATCACCTTAGCCTACCCCGTATGCACTCACTTTTAGTGCATTATTGTTATCACCCTAAACCCTTAGTTCAATTATCCGGTTGCTTGCATGAGTTGCTAAGTCGAGTCATATCCTTTGTATCTGATTTTGGGAAGATTGGGATTCATGGGAAAAGTTAAAGTTTATGAAATGACGGGAAGGGAACGTTAAATTCAAATTCCCTGTGTTTGCATAATAATGTACCCCAAGTGTTTTGATCTTTTCAATTCAGGTAAAATTAGTGTTAGAGTAATAAAAACTCAAGTGTAGGGATGTGCCTATAAATCCCTATCATTTTGATTTTACCGTAGAGGATGGTAGAGTAAAAGTGTATGAAAAAAAAAAAAAAAGAAAAAAGAAAAAAAAAAGAGAAAAGCAAAAAAAATAGAGTGAAAAAAAGAAAAAGAAAAAAAACATACGGGCTACTATCCTACATCTATCCTTTAAATTTATGTTTGTTTATTTCAGTTAGCTAGAGTCTAGAGTGTCGAGTCTTGGCTTAGCAACGCCATTCTTTGTATGCATTTAACATAGAGATTTTTGACTTACCACCACTAAATAGCCTATCCCACCAAACCCTTTGTTTCCCTACCGTAAGCCTAACATTACAACCCTTTAAAGACCTCTTTGATAGTCTTTCCTAGGTGCTTACGCCAAAGCGATGGAGGTTTGATCTATTCTCAAGCCTATGGTAATCTATGTACTAGGACCGGTCAATGAGTGTTTATCTTCCATTTCCAACTTGTTATATTTCATATACACCCGAGAGAGATGTGAGTATCCAAACACCCCATGTGAGGTGCTAGTATGTGATTTCCGTGCTTGTTATGACTTTTGCGGGGCTTATATGTGTTGTGGACTGTTTTAAACCAATGCTTCATGACCCCTAACTTATAAATTAATTGGCTAAAAGCACATTTGCTTGAGGACAAACAAATACCAAGTGTAGGGATATTTGATAAGGTTTTAAAATGTACCTTTTGAGGGTCGTTTAAGCCCTTATTTGATCACTTTTGTATCCGTTATTGCTTAATATCGTTCCTTTTCACTTTTAGGTCTCTTGAAGGCAAAATCTTTGGAATGGCACTTATTTGGACGAAAAGGCGAATATCTGAAGAAAATGGCCAAAGTAAGAATCGAGACGCTCAAGTGCTGAAAACACAAGGTGACGGCGTCATCGCTAAGCTATGACGCCGTCGGAGGATTTTGTGACGGACGAAGCCAAAACTCTTATTTTCAGTGGCGACGTCAAGTTATAAAAGAGTAGGCCGTCGCAACTCGCATGACCTAGATTCGATCCAGACGGCGTCGAAGTCGAAGAGGACGGCGTAACAACCACAAGGTGACGCCGTCGCAAGTCGATCAAGACTATCACGGCATGCGTGCAGTAGTTGATATTGTTTTGGCCATAACTTTTGCATACGAACTCGGTTTAGGTGGTTCAAAAGCCCACGCGACCGGAACGAGAAAATCTACAATTCGGTGAAAAAATGGTAATGACGCCGTCACTCTATAAGTGTGGCGTCGTCACTCTTCCGATTGAAAATCGCCTATAAATAGAACATTATAACTTCACTTTTGTAAGCCCTAAACCCTAAGTCCGATTCCGGGGTTTAGGTAGGTGTTTTTCCAAGAACTTCTGGGGTTTCAAACACTCCATAAACATCGTGTAATGATTTGTTTGTTAATCCAATCCTATGGTATGTCTTCAATTATCATAATTGTTGCTTGCTCTTCATTAATTATGCTTGGCTAATTCACCTAGTGTTTGCTTATGATTGTATGAAACTTGTATATAATTAACTAGATCTTATTGATTTCTTAGTGATGCTTGTGTCTATCTTCATCATTAGGGTGTGACAATTTCAATGAGTCTAATTGGTTTAGTTTATAATTCTTGCATCCTACTGTATCTTGTTTGATTGGTTGTCTCTTATCTTAATTGTTTAATGACCTAGTAATGCGATAGGTCATTCGTTGTGTAATTAATGCTTGATTAATCTTTGTGAACCTTAGGCTATAGCACTTAGAATGGTTGTAGGCTAAACCATCCAAAGAGGGCCTTAGAGTTAGAGTTTACAATCCCTAGTGGGTTTTGTAGACGAGACCCTTTTGGTAAGTTCAAAGAGTTAGGGATAAACGCATACCCTACGACTTTAGACACACAACGCGTTAAGAATAAGGACGTGACAATTCAACCATCAATAGGACGTGACAATTCAGTAGGTAGAATTGGATAGCTAGCAAGAAGTAATACATCATAAGTAGATACACTTCGCGTTCCTGGTAGACCCATAATTTAGTTAGTATCTTTTGGGATAGTTGACTAGCAACTAATTCCACCCTCCCCTCCAAAACCGAGATTCATAAAATATAAAAATACAAAATAATCATCCTCACCTTTAGACTTAAATCGACATACACTTCAGCCTAACGACACTATTCCCCTAGATAACGATATCAATACCCGTGGCTTACCCTAATACTACACTACAACGATTAGGTTCACTGCCTAGGGTGTTGAAAAACTTGCTCGACGAAAAGGAAGTTCCTTTGACCCCGAACGACACGTGTAGCGTTATCAGTCATCTCCAGCGGCATCATTCATGTTAATACTAGCATCTCCAATCTCTGGGTTGAACGAACTAGACCCATATGACTTGTATCTCTTTGACCTTTCTTTTGCTTCCTTTGCTAAAAAATTTGGAACTTCAATCTCCTTCCAATTCTGGCATTTTTGTATCTGCTCCCAACAATGTTTGAGTGTGAACTTTACTCCGTATTCACCTTCATAGTTTAGAGTTGCCTTATTGTAGTAATCTGCATCTCCGGCTCCACTCATAGGATTCATACGCTTGACGTTATTGTACACACCACAAAACCGAGCCACGTTCGGGCGCATCGTCTTCCATTTCCCACAAACCATATCGTACGTTCGGCGATCCAACTTTATTTTGCTCTCTATGTACGCTTGTACGTCAGCCCAAGATCCATTCCCCCTCCTCGTGTTACTTTTGGCACTACCTTCGGGTACATGAATCCAACCTTTGCACAACGCAAATTCTTTCTCTTGGGTCCATGGAATGATCCGTTGTGGCTCCTTGGTTTGAGTCGACCTCTTTTGGCGTCTTTTCGGCTTCACTTTAATCGGTTGCGGTGACGGGCCTGTGATTTCGGCGGGAGATTCTTCACGTGCAGTGTTTTGATAAAAAGAGTCCTCAAATTGAGGTTCGTACAAATCTTCATTTGGACACGCAGAAACGAGAGACATGGGTTGGTGCGTATAATGTTATGATGTCGAACCACCAATTTGGGGTTGTGACATGTCAAATGGGTACGCGTTATGTTGTCCTGAGAATTAGCTAAACGCGTTTTGTTGGTGTTGTTATGAGAATTGGTTATAAGCTTGTTGTTGTGGGTATGAATTACGGTATGGTGAGTTTGTGTAATTTTGGTTATAAAAGAATGATTGTGGTCGTAAGTTGATTTGTTGGTTTGACGGGGGAGTATTTCCTAGATTAAAGGTTCCTTCCGGTGTCGGGGGATTGCTTCGGGCATTTCTTCGTTGGGGATGTTTGGTGATATGGGGAGTGTTTTCTTGAGACATTATTTACATAAAAAGATGAAGTAAAAATAGTTGAGAGTGTAAGATTATAATTAGCTAAGATTGTGTTTAAAAAAAGATGATTTGGTGGCTATTTATAAGGAAAAATTGGGGTATTATTATTATTATTATTATTATTATTATTATTATTATTATTATTATCATCATCATCATCATCATCATCATCATCATCATTATTAAATGCTAACGGAACAAAACAGTAACAAAAGAATTAATAGGGCCGGTTCTTTTTGAATTTTGTAAGGTGAGTCGTTCACCTTAAATTGCCTTGGGAACACTAGTTGCCGCGTGAGATGGGAAGGACGGCATGGAGCTAGCGAGTGAGAATTGATGCCAATTGAGAGGGTCACCTCCCTTCCCACCTAGTCTTAAGATTAAAGATTATTTACATACCAAACTTATCTTATATACTTAGGGGCATCTTTATTTGATCTAAGGGCATCCACTATGGTAGTTTACGAAAAGGTTTATAAAATGAAGGAGAGGACTAAGCATTTGTAAACTATAATGAAGATAGGTTTATAAATAGGTGTAGAATGAATAGGTTTAGAATATCAAACCTCTTCATAATTAAATGCATTTGGATTACGTATATATTTATAAAGCTTTATGAGATTTATACATAGTGAAGATAAGTTTATAAAACAAAAAAGTTTATAAATTAATGTCATAATAAATCTACAAACCTTTATACAAGTTTAACATAGATGTTTTAATTGATGAGATTAATCACAACAATTTAAAAAACTCACTTTCATTCATTTTTTTCAAATATTAATATCTTTCAAATCGTTAATCGTTAAGCGAAAAAATATACCATTACGATGAGCATTTAATTATCTTTTTATAGATAGACGCTTTGATATACTTTCAACAAAAAAAAAATTTCACTTTTTTTTTTACGTTTTTTTCGTTACTGAAATTTGCATTAAAAAATCACATATGATATTACTAGCATATGTGATTTAACACTACGTATCATATGTGGTTTAACACTAATATCACATGTGATATTATTAGAATATTCGAATTAGTGTTTAATCAAATGTGATTTCTCATGCAAGTTTTAACAACGAAAAAAAAAGACGAAAAACGTGAAGAAAAAATTTTGTCGAAAGTATATCAAAGTGCCCGTCTATAGAAAGATAATAAAATGTTCGTCGCGATGGTGTAATTATTTTCACTTAACGGTAACAATTTAAGAGATATTCAAATTATAAAAAATATGTGAAATATTAAAATGTTTTTAAATTAAGTCATTAATTTCTTTTTAGATTAAGGGTGGGGTGAGTCCTTTGGTATGTGAGAAAAGTTTAGTATGTAAAATAACTCTCCGCTTTACTTTAATTGTTTAATTATCTTTTTAGTTGGTTCACTAATATGTATTACTAATTTGTAAATCTTCTTAATTTGAAAAAAAATAATAATAATAAAAAATAAAAAAATAATAAAAAGTTAGGAGATAATTCTAGTGAAATTTACTACGAATATTTTCTTCTCTTCTCTCTTGGAAAATCTTAGACATGATTTTTTTTTCTTTTTTTTTCTTGTTATCATCCAAAATCTCATCTTTCTTTTCAGAAATAAACTCGGGAACAAAATATTTTGAGGTTGTTGGTGGTTTCATTGACTAATATCTTCATAGAAGTGTTGACAACATACTGAATCCTCAAAGACGGACCTGGAACTATAAGTGACCAGTTTACAATTTTGTTTACGATAATATAATTGACTAATGATGAGTGTGTAAATACTCATCATTTTTGTTAACTGAGCTCGCAAAACGTTTAAAATGCTCGAAATGCATCAAAATATCGAAAATATTCCAAAATTGCATTTTATATGTTTCGGATGCAAAATGTTCAAAATCGATGAAAAATGAGCTAAGTTTGCATAATTGTCGGTTTCATCCCCAAGTTTCAAAAATTGTCGAAATAGTCCACGAGCACTTTATTTCAAAGAAAAATCACCAAAGGTCCTTTTAAAATCATAAGTTGTCAAAATTAGTCCTTTGGTGAAAATATCAAAAGTTTTGAGAAATTACAAAATTGGTCCTTCAAGTTTAAAAATTGGCAAAATGGTCCTTGGAAATTTGAAATTGTCAAGTTTGGTCCTTGTACTATTGGAGCTTGTCACTTTTAGTCCTTTGGAGCAACTTTGCAAAATGACAGAATTGGTCCTTGTATTTTTCAGAAATTACAAAGAGGTCCTTATGTATTAAAACCCTTAATATCCTTGGTCCCTTGTCAAAACCAATTGTGACCCCTGCCAAACCCATTTGGACCCTTCCCATTTGACCCCTTCCCTTTATAATATTAAACCACGGTCAAATGAAGTCAAACCCCTCACGGGTTTCCCTCCATCATCACCCCTGCAACACGCCTGCCTGCAACACCTCCCCCCTCCTCCATCATCACACCCTACTCCTACCCTCCACCTCACCCCAAGCCAAGATGCATTCAACGCATTTTCAACCTAACACTCAACCCCAGCTGGCATAAACCACTTTCCCGCCAAAAAATGATCAAATGGCCAAAATCACTTCAAGCCATCCAATGGTCCTGAATACATGTGGGATTAGCTCAGAGAGAGAAAAGAAGCAAAGTTGGTGTATAAAAAGAGAGAGAGAGAAGCAAGGAGGGCATTAGTTAGTTTTAAATTTTTAAGTATGTCGTTTTTTTAAGTTTATGTTTTAATTAAACTCTAGGATGTAATATTTTCCTTCATTGTACTAAATTCAAGTAACATTATCATTGTAATGTGTTTTAAATAGTAATTCAAGTTTTATATAAGTTTCAAGTGTTATACTTATTGTTGCAAATTTCCATTTCAAACTCTCATACCCAAGCTTCAAATAGCTTATTTTCGGTTCAAACAAGCTCATAAGCTTCATAGCTTTTTGTAAGCTTGCATTTAAGTTTCAAGTAATTCTCATGGTTGGTCAACAAAAGTCAATCTGGGCTCATTTGGTCTTGAAATGGATAAAGGTGATGCGAGCATGGATTTGGGTTGTTATTGAGTTGTTTTATGGTTTAGAATAGATAAATGGATCCGTGTTCTTTGGCAAGCCACGTGGCTAGGACCAATTGTAAGTCCATTTTCATGATTAACTCGCATAAGTGGTATCCGTGGTTAGGAATAGTTTAGGCTTGTTTATTAAGTTGTATTTAGGTTAGTTTAACTCAGTTTAATCATTTAAACAAGCTAGTTAAGCAGTTAGCTCAGTTTTGTTTACAATTCAGTGTTTTAAGTTGTGTTTGGAATTGCTGTCAAATCTGTGTTTAAGGATAGTTCAATGGTTAAGACTTGTAGTTTTAGGCTTGTTTAGCTCATAGATACTCAATTCAGTCATCATATTGAACCTGCACACCACAATAGCCAAATCCACCATTTATCTGTCTTATTAGCTTATCTGTTAGAATTTTCAAAAAGCAAAAGCTTGTTTTATGTTCAAAAATCATAGAGATAGATTGCATTTAGTTTATTTCATCATATTACATTAATATCATTCCACAAATTGGCTTCAAATCTCAAATTGGTCAACTTTTCAAATCTGTCAAAAAAGTCAAAACCATGAAAAATCCATTTTGAGCCCAACTGGGGTGAATTTTCATGAGTTCATTTCTGGGCCAATTTCAGTGAAACTTGGGATTTTAAAAACTTCTGTTGGTCTATTTTCTTATTGTCATTTTTATAGAATTTTGTCAATTTTTTATAAGTTCCAAAGCTGCTTGTCAAAATGGGCTTATATGCCCTGTGCATAGGTAACTGAACTGCACAGGTGTTGTGCAGTTTGTGCAGCCCTTGCACAGAGCTCAATTGAGCTTATCTTGGTCTCAAATTTGGTTTACAAGTAGCCAGCCAGGTCTATTTTAGGTCCCCACTTTTGATTTTTAAGTTCCGGCTATTCTAAGTGCTTATTTTAATCTCCAAAGTAACCCCAGAACCGATTTTGGCACTTTTGCCAAATCATTCAAATCATAGCATTTTGTATCTCATAGGTTAAGAGTAGTTGTTTTTAGTTGATTTTGAGTACTTTTAGCTCTTTGTAGCTTCTGTATCAGTTTGGTGCTTATTTGTGGCTATTGGCTTATTTCAAGTGCTTATTCTCTAGCACCTTGCATTGCAGCCTCATTTTCCTTCACACAACACCCTGTTTTTATATTTTTCCTAGATTCTTCATATTATTTTAGACTTTTCTTGAATTTTTCAGATTTTTCTAAGTCTGTTTGCTATTTTTCCCTATTTAAATTAGTTTTTAAGTCTTTTTAATTAGCATTTAATACAATTAATTCATAAAAGCTTCAAAAAACAATTTTCATTTTCTTAGGTTAAGATAAATATAAAAGACAAAAAATATTTTTCCAGATTTTTCTTAGTTAAATTTGTATTTTAAGCAATTTAATTAGTTTTAAGTAGTTTTTAATTCATAGAAAATACAAAAATAATCAGAAAAATACAAAAATAGTTTTGAAAATTCTCTTTTGTTATTTTAGATTTTTCCAAATCATAATTTCATTTTTTAGCTTTATTTTATATTTTCTTATATATTAGGCTATTATTTAATAGTTAAAATTAGTTTTTAATTAATAATAATTAGATAAATAGTTTTAAAAATAATTTTCTTTTTCTAAAAATTTTCTTTTATCATTAGGTTTGTAAAAATGTCATTTTCATATTTTTAGGATTAATACTGCTTCAGTTTCACATTTTCTTTTGAACGTCGCGTAGTTTTAAATTCAAGTTTTATAAAAACATAAAATCAAAAACATCATTTTGCAAATAGTGATAGCGTTTATTTAATATTTTTTATCTTTTTAAATTTCCTTTAATTTGCATTTAAGCCTTTGTAATTTATAGACTTCTTCTGTAGTTATAATAATCATACCTCTTTTCCGTTCAAATCTCTCGATCACTATACGTTTGGTGATTCATCGCATAGCTCGCTGGGACATAACGACCCGGGGAAACACTATACTCTCCAGATCTTCATTGCATTCTGTGTTTGAACTGTTTTAAGTTTCTTACGGTTGGCCATTCACAAGTGGCCAGCTTGTGTGAGAAAACTTGACGGTTTGCCACGAATCAAATTTTTGGCGCCGCTGCCGGGGAGCTGTGCTAATTATCTTACGTTTAGCAGATTAGTGATTTGGATATTCACTCCTTGTTCATACCATCCATATGTATTTATATTTTCTTATAAAAATCCAAAAACATCTTAAAAATCAAAAACCCAAAAAGATTTTCTTTCTTATTTTTACAAAATGTTTATCCAAAAACCCAAAAATATTCATCTTTACCCTCGTACCCTTTTTGATTCTTTATCCCTTTACCCTCTATCCATTTGATTCTAACTTCTTCTCATGGAATCTCTCGACTCACGACGAATTCGGGACGAAGTTGAAAACTTCGACTTTATCACAAATGTCAAGAATTCGTGTTGTTCGTGATGATCCATTAATTTGCGTAGGAAATGGAACGAGAAACCGGGTGACAAAGGACCATGTACTTCCCTCGATAATGGAAGTGCTAAATCGTCCAACCTACGGTTATCCAAAGATCTAACCCTCAATTGCTCTAAGCCGCCTAAAATTGATCCTAAACTTTCACGATTTACGGTTAAAAGCAAGCATGCGAATTTAGACCGGTGACTAGCAAGAATGACTTGCCTAATCTTCACGCTTTCAAGAACCGAACCAGAGACCATAACGGAAGTGGTGGAAATTGCTAGCTCTCGAGCACACCACTTGTCCCACCTCCGGATTTTTCAAAATGTTCTTCGAGACTTGATAGTCATTCGGATCACCATGTTGGTTTTGTTGATTCTTTGAATAAACCGATTCCTTCTCATAACTCTCAAATGAAATCGTTTATTCCTTGTGTCGGTTGTGGTGAGCCTCTTTTGGTTCACCTTCGTCGTTGGTGTGCGTGTGTACAATGTGGTAATGATATTCATAACGGAGTTGTTTGTTTTGTGGTTCGAGGAATTCATTTGATTATGATCCTAATCCGAACTCATTTAACGACCCTCAAACTTTTCCAATTACCCACCACACCCGACTTATCTTCATATAATCAACATATCTCTGTGAATTTTGTGGAGGTCCTCACCAAGGATTTGCGTGTCAATCCGGAAACACGTTTGTCTATGAACAGTTTTCCGGTGATGCTCGAACTTTGGTTATGACCAATATCCATATAATTCACCGGTCCGGACTCAACAGTTTCTTGTTGTGAGTCTGTGGAGGTCCCCACTTCACTCGATTGACAAATAGGAATCCATTTCCTTGTAACAATCATGACTCTTACAGTTTGACAATTTCCAACCTCCACAAAGACCATACGGTTCAAACTCCACCGAGCCGTTGTCTCAAGAAATCTCCCAAAATTTTGAAACCGCAATGAAAACACTTGATGATATGATTAGTAACTTTAAAAATCAAGTGAGTGGTGAAAAGACCATGGAGAATTGCTAGTCAAGAACGAGAGGCCCGCCAATCTAGGGAAGAATTATTAGTCCTAGAGCATGCGGCTCTAAGGCGTTCCCAATTTCTCAAGGCGCTCTATATGATGATGACGAGGAGAGTTTTATCCTTTAATATTATTTCTCAACTCCTCGGTCAATTGATATCCCGCCAGTTGAGATTTCATCTCAAACAACGCTATCACACTCGAAGCTCCCACTCACTCTCTCGAACATGGGGACGAGCATCTTAACACTGTTCACGAAAAGGAATCGGACGAATTCATAAAGTCTAGTGTTGAGAACCTTGTCCCAATCCCGAGAGAGTCACAGGAACTTCGATCATATGTGTGATTCTCTTTCCCTCTTGAGTGTTCAAAAATCATTTTGAAACTTTCTCCAATTGTAGCGAAGATTGTGCATCATATGGAGACATCGAGTATGTTGAGGCATCACTTCCACAATCGATGTCGATCATCTTCTTGAGGAGTTCACCGATGAACTCACTCACATCAATCCACTTTCATCGAAAGTAACGATGTTCTCTTTGATTTGAAGCCGATCCGGGAGGCGAAAGTCCCTTGATAATGATCGCTCACTCACTTCTTATCCCAACAATTCAATAGAGAATGTTGATCACTTTGTTCTGAAACATTCAAAGCTACTTTCACCAATCCTCTATTTGAATTCGACTGAATTCACTTTAATTTCGAGAATCCACTCTTTGATACTCGCATCGAGGATAGTGATGAGCCCACGATGGAACAAGAGTTCACAATTTCACTTCATGTGAATGATTCTCTTCATGAAGAGTTCTCCGGTGAACTCTCTCATGACATATCTCCTCCTGAACATGATCATTTCTATTTTGATCTTGAGGATGATATTAGCTCGGAGGAAGGTGTACTTCATCGTACGAGTTTGCTTATTAATGATACTACCCTCACCCTTCCTCCCGATATGTCTACATTTGAGGATGAAGAATGGATCTTGATTGTTATCAAAATCTTTCTTCCTTTCCTCAAATATCTTGTGATTTCTCTTCATCTTCACTCCTTCGGGAATGAAGATACTATCTTTGACCCCGGCATTTTCATTTATCATTTTTGAGCCGGTTCTATGTATATCTCATCGGTGTGGAACTTTCACGTGCTTCAAATATTTGTCCAAACATCTTGAATGAAAGTCCGATGGAGATTGTTTCCTCCACTTACTTCCCCATGAACAAATTAATTCGGGGTCGAGTCAAGCTAGCGACTCGGTAATCAAAAAAAGAGTTAAACATGGGTTTTCACCGTGTGTACCACCCTAGTGTGGGAGTTGCCCACATGTATATATATATATATCTATATATTAAAAAATAAAATAAAAATCTTTCTAAATAATGGCCGTAGTATTTCCCTTTACGTTCTCGGTTTCGCATAACCGCGGTACTTTGAATATTGAGGGCAATATTCATTTCTAAGTGTGGGGGAATTCTCACGAATTTTATCATGTAATTATACCGCCTAATTCCCCGTTTTGGCCAAATTTTTTTTGGAGTAAGTGTTTGCACTTACTCGACTTATGGTTATCATCCGCCATGTCTAATAAACTAAAGGATTGGCTAATCCAGAGCAAACGGCTCTTGGTAAAGATATCTCAAATCCGTTGACGGCTTGCAATTTGCCCAAAATTGTATGGTATTCATTTCACCATATCCTTAAAAGTGAAGAGTTGGCTAGCCCGCAAGTTTATGGCTTGTGGTAAAGGCGATGGAAAAACCATAATTGGTAATCACTCACCAAAGATAATATTGATAATTTATCTAAGAGTTGGCTAGTCCGAGCAAACGGCACGGTAAAGACAAATCAAATCCGTTGGAAGTCGGTGGTTTGCTCAAAATCACATGGTTATCGGTGTACCATAGTTCTTACTTGAACTGAAACATTTGGCTACTCCAAGTAATGGCTTTTGGTAAAGAGATTCAAATCCATTAAGTTTTTCTCAAAAGATTGCTAGGGACTAGCAATAGTTTAGTGTGGGGATTGATGAGTGTGTAAATACTCATCATTTTTGTTAAATCTGAATCGCAAAACGTTTAAAATGCTCGAAATGCATCAAAATATCGAAAATATTCCAAAATTGCATTTTATATGTTTCGGATGCAAAATGTTCAAAATCGATGAAAATGAGCTAAGTTTGCATAATTGGCGGTTTCGGTCCCCAAGTTTTAAAATTGTCGAAATAGTCCCTGAGCACTTTATTTCAAAAGAAAAATCACCAAAGGTCCTTTTAAAATCATAAGTTGTCAAAATTAGTCCTTTGGTGAAAAATATCAAAAGTTTTGAGAAATTACAAAATTGGTCCTTCAAGTTTAAAAAATTGGCAAAAATGGTCCTTGGAAATTTGAAATTGTCAAGTTTGGTCCTTGTACTATTGGAGCTTGTCACTTTTAGTCCCTTGGAGCAACTTTGCAAAATGACAGAATTGGTCCTTGTATTTTTCAGAAATTACAAAGAGGTCCTTATGTATTAAAACCCTTAATATCCTTGGTCCCTTGTCAAAACCAATTGTGACCCCTGCCAAACCCATTTGGACCCTTCCCATTTGACCCCTTCCCTTTATAATATTAAACCACGGTCAAATGAAGTCAAACCCCTCACGGGTTTCCCTCCATCATCACCCCTACAACACGCCTGCCTGCAACACCTCCCTCCTCCTCCATCATCACACCCTACTCCTACCCTCCACCTCTCCTAACAATCCAAATAGCATTTAATGCCCCTCCTCCTTTTGCACTCAACCCCCAACTGTCATAAACCACTTTCCCGCCAAAAAATGATCAAATGGCCAAAATCACTTCAAGCCATCCAATGGTCCTGAATACATGTGGGATTAGCTCAGAGAGAGAAAAGAAGCAAAGTTGGTGTATAAAAAGAGAGAGAGGGAAGCAAGGAGGGCATTAGTTAGTTTTAAATTTTTAAGTATGTCGTTTTTTTAAGTTTATGTTTTAATTAAACTCTAGGATGTAATATTTTGCTTCATTGTACTAAATTCAAGTAACATTATCATTGTAATGTGTTTTAAATAGTAATTCCAAGTTTTATATAAGTTTCAAGTGTTATACTTATCATTGCAAATTTCCATTTCAAACTCTCATACCCAAGCTTCAAATAGCTTATTTCTCAGTTCAAACAAGCTCACATAAGCTTCTTATAGCTTTTTGTAAGCTTGCATTTAAGTTTCAAGTAATTCTCATGGTTGGTCAACAAAAGTCAATCTGGGCTCATTTGGTCTTGGAAATGGATAAAGGTGATGCAGAGCATGGATTTGGGTTGTTATTGAGTTGTTTTATGGTTTAGAATAGATAAATGGATCCTGTGTTCTTTGGCAAGCCACTGTGGCTAGGACCAATTGTAAGTCCATTTTCATGATTAACTGCATAAGTGGTATCTGTGGTTAGGAATAGTTTAGGCTTGTTTATTAAGTTGTATTTAGGTTAGTTTAACTCAGTTTAATCATTTAAACAAGCTAGTTAAGCGATTAGCTCGGTTTTGTTTACAATTCAGTGTTTTAAGTTGTGTTTGGAATTGCTGTCAAATCTGTGTTTAAGGATAGTTCAGTGGTTAAGACTTGTAGTTTTAGGCTTGTTTAGCTCATAGATACTCAATTCAGTCATCATATTGAACCTGCACACCACAATAGTCAAATCCACCATTTATCTGTCTTATTAGCTTATCTGTTAGAATTTTCAAAAAGCAAAAGCTTGTTTTATGTTCAAAAATCATAGAGATAGATTGCATTTAGTTTATTTCATCATATTACATTAATATCATTCCACAAATTGGCTTCAAATCTCAAATTGGTCAACTTTTCAAATCTGTCAAAAAAGTCAAAACCATGAAAAATCCATTTTGAGCCCAACTGGGGTGAATTTTCATGAGTTCATTTCTGGGCCAATTTCAGTGAAACTTGGGATTTTAAAAACTTCTGTTGGTCTATTTTCTTATTGTCATTTTTATAGAATTTTGTCAATTTTTTATAAGTTCCAAAGATGCTTGTCAAAATGGGCTTATATGCCCTGTGCATAGGTAACTGAACTGCACAGGTGTTGTGCAGTTTGTGCAGCCCTTGCACAGAGCTCAATTGAGCTTATCTTGGTCTCAAATTTGGTTTACAAGTAGCCAGCCAGGTCTATTTTAGGTCCCCACTTTTGATTTTTAGTTCCAGCTATTCTAAGTGCTTATTTTTAATCTCCAAAGTAGCCCCCAGAAACTGATTTTGGCACTTTTGCCAAATCATTCAAATCATAGCATTTTGTATTTCATAGGTTAAGAGTAGTTGTTTTTAGTTGATTTTGAGTACTTTTAGCACTTTGTAGCTTCTGTATCAGTTTGGTGCTTATTTGTGGCTATTGGCTTATTTCAAGTGCTTATTCTCTAGCACCTTGCATTGCAGCCTCATTTTCCTTCACACAACACCCTGTTTTTATATTTTTCCTAGATTCTTCATATTATTTTAGACTTTTCTTGAATTTTTCAGATTTTTCTAAGTCTGTTTGCTATTTTTCCCTATTTAAATTAGTTTTTAAGTCTTTTTAATTAGCATTTAATACAATTAATTCATAAAAGCTTCAAAAAAAATAATTTTTCATTTTTCTTAGGTTAAGATAAATATAAAAAGACAAAAAAAATATTTTTCCAGATTTTTCTTAGTTAAATTTGTATTTTTAAGCAATTTAATTAGTTTTAAGTAGTTTTTAATTCATAGAAAATACAAAAATAATCAGAAAAATACAAAAATAGTTTTGAAAATTCTATTTTGTTATTTTAGATTTTTCCAAATCATAATTTCATTTTTCTAGCTTTATTTTATATTTTCTCATATATTAGGCTATTATTTAATAGTTAAAATTAGTTTTTAATTAATAATAATTAGATAAATAGTTTTAAAAATAATTTTCTTTTTCTAAAAATTTTCTTTTATCATTAGGTTTGTAAAATGTCATTTTCATATTTTTAGGATTAATACCGCTTGATTTCACATTTTCTTTGAACGTCGCGTAGTTTTAAATTCAAGTTTTATAAAACATAAAATCAAAACATCATTTTGCAAATAGTGATAGCGTTTATTTAATATTTTTATCTTTTAAATTTCCTTTAATTTGCATTTAAGCCTTTGTAATTTATAGACTTCTTACGTAGTTATAATAATCATACCTCTTTCCGCTCAAATCTCCGATCACTATATCGTTTGGTGATTCATCGATATTCATTTGAGACATAACGACCCGGAAACACTATACTCTCCGGATCTTCATTGCATTACGTGTTTGAACTGTTTTAAGTTTACTACGGTTGCCATTCATGAGTGGCCAACATGTGGTAAAACTCGACGGTTCACACAAATCAACTAACCAAGAAGACATCGTGGACCCGTAACTTCAAACCGGGTGCATAATTTTTTACAAGTATAAAGAAAATATAAATGCAATAAAATGTAAAACTGGCAAATAAATTAATAAGACACGTATTTGTATTAAATGAAACGTAAACAACTCATCTCTCGGCATTTGTATTAAATGAAGTGTTTATATTATTAAATATTTGATTTGTGAGTGCGGATATGTATTTTATTGAAAGAAGGAGTGATGTGGCCATTGAAGGTAAAACATGAAAAAGAGTGGAAAGAAGTAAATGAATGAGAAAATGATCTTACGATGGAACTGAAGCTGTTTTGGCGTGAATATTAAGAGTAGCCTAAAAAGATTCGTATGAATACATACGTGAATACTATATCATTTCTTGTATATGGTGGGACAATTGGGAAAGTGAGAGGTGGCATGGTCGCGTATGATTACATCCATCACGGAATCTCGTGCGTTGTGGCCACCGTACAAATTGGATCGCTGTCACGCTTTTCTTTGCTTTTTTCAACCTATTTTTTCTTCCACCCTCGTGATCCCAGCTCCATTTTGTCCTTGTTTATTCCACTTTCAAAATATTTACTGTAAGTCTGTAACTACCATTCGTTACGCTATAACTTAATATTTACTGTAACTACATTCGTACACCATTTATTTTTTCCATCAATCACTAAATCATGCATAGCAGTGTTGTACTGTGTGCATCACTGGTGTAATTTAATGGTAGATGACAAAATAAAATGATATACAAATCACTCCCCATAACGTAACACTAAAAAGTCAACTACCGTTAGCTTTTTGATAAGCAATTAGTTATTGTTTTCTATATTATTTTTTCATAATTACTCTCTTCATGGAGTTGAAAAATAAAAAGTGGGAATTTGTTATTAGTTACGTCTTGATATTAGTATCGTTCTAAGCTATAAAAAGTGAAGGTCGTTCATAATCAAAACATTTTAGGCTGATATTAGCCTTTTTCGAAATTTTAACTAGTCTTTTGTGATGAACATAAGGTTATCAAAATAACTATGTTTATGTTGTTCGAACTAATTAACGCGATGTAGTTGTTACAAAAGTGAATCAATTTTATTGACGATAAAATTAAAATTTCTACGGCCAACATACTCAATAATTTATTTTTATCAGAATAAAATAGACAAATTTTGGGAGAAGATTTTCATGTTTTGCAACATTAGGAAACTTCTTTGATGTAATAATTACTAGAGTAAGGATCAAATAAGAAGTAAAATTAAAATGAGAAAGGTGAGAAGAAACCACAGCCGCACATTTCAGATGCACATAAAAAAACAGATGCATCTCTCCTTAAATTTCTCCACCTTATTTGAAATGCGTGGCTCAAATTTCTTCTCATTATTCTTATTTCAATTTCTCTTCTCACTAGATCTCTTCCCATAATTACTATTTCAAAAGTTAATTATAAATTAAGTAGACGAACGGTCCTTGTGGTTTTTAGTAAATTTCATATTCTATCCCCAACTTTTATAATACTACGATTATATAAAAGAAGTTGCAAAAATGGTCCTAGTAGTTTGTTCAAATTACAGGTTTAATCTTTATCCTTTCAAAAATGTACTCGTCGTCCCTGTGAGAAACTTACAAGTGCACTCTTGATCTTTTGCCAAAATTAAATGACTAAATTACCCTCACATGGACCAAAGTAAAAAAAGAAGACGAAGAAGGTAATTTAGTAATTTAACTTTAGCCAAAGAAACAAATTGTGCACTTGTAACACTATGTTCTCTAGTTTTATTTTAGGAGTGAAAGTGAATGAAATTGAGTGAAACATAAAATTTGTGTGTTATTGAGTTTTTTTTGTGCCTATGAGTGAAAGTGATTGCAAATGAAAAGGAAAGAGCACTAGTGGATTTTTGACTCATCACTTTCACCCCATATTTGGGATGAAAGTGGAAGGGACAAAATATTTAGTAGTAAAAAGACCAAATCGTCCTTGCATCTTTCTTTTATTTTTTATTTTGTAAGGGCATGATTGTAAATGTATAACATTCATTCATTTTCTTTCTTCTTATTTCATTGATACTCGAGAACACAAATAAATATATATCTTTCTTTCATCTCCACTCCATTTCTTTTCTTCACTTTCATTTTCTTTACATTTCACTCTTAATTTAACTCGAGAACGGAGCGTAAGTTTCTTACAAGAATAATGAGCACACTTTCAAAATGATAAGGATAACATGCAATTTGGTCAAATCATAAGGACGATTGTTTCAATTTTACTCTATTATATATTAGGGAAGGGTTCAATACAAAACCATTTTATGTAATTGCAGAAAAAGTCCTTAACAACTTGCAAAATTCGTCCATGTCAGTAACGATTTCTGAACTAATTTTAAGGATAGTTTATGCTACAAAAAATATTATATAATTAGTCTATGTCAGTTACTTCACTTTATAAAAAACGTCAATAGTCTTAAAATTTAATAAAAAATATCATATCTGGTAAAGATGCTAGCAAGGTATTATTTGTGTATTAATTGAAATTAAATAATCGAATATTTATTTCTACTTAACTGTTTATTCTGCTGCAACGCGCGAGGGAATCCATCTCAAGTGCGGTTTTCATCGGTTTCGTTCAGTATTTCGACAGTTTTAAGATTCGACTTATTAAACTTTATATTTCGCATTCGCATTTTCAGGTTTATAGTTTTTTTGATATAAACACAATTATAAAAATAAAAAGAAATAAAAAAAATTAAAAAAATGCAAAAAAGTAGGAGGGTGGGAATATAACAACTAAGAGAGGAGGGAGTGGCAGCGGTATAGGGGGCAGTGCCGATCGGGTTCGTCGGCAACACCGCCCCATCTCGATCGGGTAGGTGAAATCGGGTACCCTTTATGCTTGTGAAACCGAATTTGTTTGCTAGGTAAAAGTGATTCCAACGGCTATTTGGTGAATCCAACGGCTAGTTGGAGGAAATAAAAAAAATAATAAAAAAATAATAAAATGAATGGTGTGTGTGTTTGTTGTTGCAGGTACCAAGCGGAGAAGACGAATGTTTACATTGAATGGCTAGATTTTGGGTTGTGTGGATTTAATATTTTATGTATTTTTATTATTATAAGATATTTATATTTTAAACCTTATAATATATAATGTTTACATTTTAAACCTTATAATGTATACATATTTACATTTACATTTTTTCTATTTTGTTTTTGTTTTTTTACAATATGGATTTAATTTTAATTAATTGTTATTGAAAACCATTTAATATATAAATAAAAACATAATAAATAAATAAAAACATAATAAATTAATTGTTAATTGTTATTAAAAAAAAAATTGGGTAGTTTGGGTACAACTCCCACCAATTTGGGTAGTGTTATGGTAGAATTGGGTAGTTTTGAGTTGGAGAATTTTTATTGGATAGAGGTGACGTGACAATTTGAGTAGTGTTAGGTATTAGGGTTCCACTCCCTCCCCCCTAAGGAGTGTGAGAATATCTTGTCCCTTGCAGATAGGGGTGTCAATTCTCGACACGACACGAAGTTAAACAGGTTTGGGTTGAGGATAAACAGGTTTGGGTCAAAAACAGGTCAACCCGTCTTACCCGTTTAATAAACGGGTCGTATTTGGGTTGAGCAATGTTAAACATGTAAACATGTGAACCCGTTTAAGTATATAAGCCTCTAAAAATAAAATATATAACTTGGTTTTAATGTTGGATATGGATTAAATGTAGTTGGTTATGTCTTAATACGAAATAATTACGATTATAACTCGATTTTATTGAAATTGACGCCTATAACTCGAGATATCTATCATTGAAATTGTCGATAGTTATTTGTATGGTATTTTATCATATTTTAAATCCTTATATCATTTTTGTATTTAAGTTTATTTAAATCAACAAACCACCAACCTTATTCACCGCTGACCTATTTATTTAAAACAGGTTAAGCAGATTCTGCGTATTATGCAGTGCAGGTTAGGGTTGAAACCTTCGACACGATTAATAAATGGGTCGTGTTTGGGTAGAAGTTATTTTAACCCGCCAACCCGAATAGGTCAACACGAACACGACTCGATTTCCACCCCTGCTTGCAAATCATCTCTCTTCCTAAAAGTTTAAGCCAATAATAGAAACTTGACCAAATAACACAGACCAACCACGTAATTTACTCTAGAAAAACAAAACTTAATTTCTTTTATTAGTTGATTAATTCAATACTCCGTAAAACATTGTTTACAAACAAGTCTCTTTCCTTCACATACAATACACGCATACACACATCTTTCGTCTCCTTCTTCCTCCCTTCTGAACCAAAAAACAAACCATCACCTTCTTCCTCTGTCTTCACCATATTCACACGCTCTTCTCACACATCCAAACACCCCCTTAAACACCACATGCATGACCCAAACACCCCCTAATCACATGACAGACATCCAAAACCAATACCCAATCACATCAAAACTCATCACCGCCGTCAAAAAACCATCATGGCTACTTTCATTCCTTCTTTTCACCCTCATATTCATCCTCACAATCCAACTCACCACAAACCAACCCATTTTTCCATCCCGACCCGTTTCCGACATGGGTCATGAAGCCATGCATGGGTTAGATACGTGTGATGGGTCTGTCCCAAAAAGGGTGTTCAAGAAGAGTATATTGGAATATGGTGGTGTAGGTGATGGTGTGACGTCAAACACGGCGGCGTTCATGGCGGCTATGGTGGAGATGAGGAGGTATGAAGGGAGAGGTGGGGCCCAGTTGAATGTGCCTCAAGGGAAGTGGGTTACTGGTAGTTTTAATCTTACTAGTAATTTTACTTTGTTTTTGGAACATGGTGCTGTCATCATGGGCTCTGAGGTAATTTTGTATATATGTTCACATGAATTTTAATGTTGGTTTAATGTTTTTTTTTTCATGGGAAAAATTCATAAGATGAATTTTAATGTTGGTTTAATGTTTTTTTTTTCATGGGAAAAAGTCATAAGTTTGACTTTTTTGTGGTCTTAAATAGTTGCTTGATGAAACGAGTTTATGTTTATGTGACAGTTTGATTAGTGCTTTTTTGGTTTTGATTGCAATGTTGACTTTTGGTTAAAGCATATGATATGGAGTACATGTTTAGCAAGACTTGCTTTTGTTAAGATAGAGCGTTGAAGTGTAGTGAATTAGTGGGTGACGATAGGTCGCTCTTGTAAGTTGTTGGAAAGCTCTTTTGATGAAACAAAATGCTAGAAATAATCAATGTTTTGATCAGAAAGGTAAAAAGGGGGTAACTTTTTGTATCTGTTTTGGTTGAGTGAATTTATATGGCTTGAGCGTTTAGTTGCCCAATAAATGAACTAGTTAGAATTGGATATCAGTTTCAACAATTCTTAGGAGTTATGAGGGCTTAGCTTTTATCATGAAAAGAGTTATTGGTATTCATTTCGACCAACAAAAACTTATGTTAACTTGAAAATCTTAAGTTCATTTACGCGTACTCTATCACTATACACGACGGTTTTGACATTAGGGTAAAGGTCAAACAACTATCTAATCAAATTGTTGCTAGTCTAGTTTTTCTGTTAATATTAACGTGCTTAAGAAATTAGATGGTTAACCTTATGTGTTTTTAGTTTTCTCCTTAGAAGATGATTTGCACACTCAAATGTACAAGCAGTTAAAACATGATGTATAAACAGGACAACTGTTTAATGCATAAGTTAGTGTGTCTCAATCAAAAAGTTGTATGCAAATCAATTCCATTTTCTCTATTATCTCATTTTGATTTTTTGTTTGAATAATAGGATCCTAAGGAATGGCCTATTATCGAACCATTACCTTCCTATGGAAGAGGGAGAGAGAGATTGGGAGGGAGACATATAAGTCTAATTCATGGTGATGGCCTCACAAATGTTGTCATTACAGGTACACCATCATTTTTCACTTTTCTTCTATTCTCAATGATTTGCATCACAAGTACTTTTGACTACTAAAAACAAGTTATTACACATAGTTCTACAAAACAAAACAAAAAAAAGCCCCTAGACAACAATAGATTCTTCATTTAAGAATTCACTTATATGCATGTTGTAGATCATGTTAATAATTAGATCCCGCTGTTTGACTACTGACTTAATATTAGCCAAGTGTGTTGCCCACTAAAACATGCATGGCAAACATGATTGAGTAGATTTAAGTTAGTGGTCACTTAACAAGATTTAGCCGGTTAATTGACCTGCTTATAAGCTGACATACATTTACTTTTACCTTTTTACTTGGATACTTTGTTGCCGATAATATTTTAATCCACAGGCTTGTCTTTTCTCTTCTAATTCTATATTTACATGTCTACGTCAAGTATCAACCCTACAAGTGACTAGTATAATCTCAAAATCAGAATAGATTACTAGGGAACAAATGGCGTATTAGCTAAACTAACATTGTTCTTTTAATATTATTGTTGGTGACGGTGAATAAGTTGATTCGTTGGAGACGTACCAGATCATGTTACCTTTTTTCTTGTCATTGCCACCAAATTGTTGTCATTATTACTTGTTTGGTTCTTTAATTATTTAATTAGTAACATGTGGTGGGAAATCATGACCTTTAGCATTATTTTATCATAGAGAATCAATACCATATTTTTTTAGGCCAAACTATTTACTCTTATTTGCTACTAATTGCTAAACACTACAAAGGGAATCATACCTATAATTATGTTGTTTTCATGTATTATTTTGTCAGTGAATAAGTTCTTTAAATAATTGTTTGAATGCAAGCCTCTCTTCCATGCACCAGTTAACTCAGTTACCCCTCAAAATTTTTATTATTTGAATATCAGAATAATCGCATGTTCAAGATAAAAAGATTACACTGTGTCTAGTACAGTCAAAAGATGCACTTTAGGATCCGAAATTGAAGAATGATATAATTTATTTTGAAACTTAAAAACTTTGTTCATTGCAATACATTTTATGCGATTTAGCAAACCCACATCAGATTTGCATCACGGAAATGGACAAAATGTCAATAGGTTGACTATTTTCCACTATGTGGGCTAGCATCTTGATGCTTAATGATAAATATTTTGAGCCGAATAGCTCTAAAGAATGTGTGATGGGAATGTATCATATGGATTTTTTGTATGATTTCAGGACAAAATGGAACAATCGATGGACGTGGTAAGATGTGGTGGGACCTATGGTGGAATAGGACATTGGAACACACTAGAGGCCATCTTGTTGAAATCATGAACTCAAGAAATATACTCATTTCCAACCTCACATTTCGTAATTCTCCCTTTTGGACCATCCACCCTGTTTACTGCAGGTGCGATCTTCCTCCTTTCTCTAGTTTGAATTTTGAAAGTTAAAGCTAGCATCTTGTAAAAAATCATAGAACTTTTAAAGTGGACAATTAGCCTGTTTGACCATCAAAGTTTAAGTCATAGGGTTTATTTTATCTAATTCAGAGGGATTGTTATATCATTACAATTCCCTACCCATGCCTTAACGACTTCTAAAGTGGACAAGTGATACGTTGATGCTACTTTCTACCATTTAAAGCCATTTTTATCATACACTATGAATCGCTTTGTTACAGAATATGACACTAAAATATAATTAGAATACAATAGAAAATCAGTACGGGCTCCATCATGCATTTTTTTTCCAAATCCTCCCTGGTCCAGATTTGGATCTAAAGGTACTTGCTTTTGTATAAAGTGGCATATATTTAGTTTTATTTTTCTCCGGGTGCTCCGTTTCTTTAACCCATTTTATTGCATTTTTGTATCTATTATGTGGCTTATCTTCATTTATCGTCTTATGTATAAGTGTAGTGACCTGGTTTTTTTATACATTTATTTTCCTTTGGTTGTCCGAGCACTTAGCACCTTAAACATTGAATAGTCATGAGTCTTGAAACACAGAGCACATGATCCTTCACATGTTCTATGTCATGACCAAGAAGTTGCACATGATGTTGCTTTGATTTAATGAGCATATTGAGGGAAATGTGTCATAAAGCAACCACAATTAATGCATTAGATGCTAGAAATATAAAATGGAGGTAATTATGTTATCCACCGAAAAGAGAAAAAAATTGTTAATGGACGACTCTGCCCTTCCGCAAACTATTTTCAGGAATTTGGATTTCTGTTTTCACCTATGCTCCGAAACTAAATGTTGTGTATTATTATTTGCAGTAATGTTGTAATTAAAGACATGACAATATTGGCTCCACTTAATGCCCCAAATACTGATGGCATAGACCCAGGTATTGCCTTTTCCCATATTGTCAATATATGTAAAATTTCAAAAATACCCTTTTTACCCCTTAAAAGTGTCTTACGTTTCAATTCTTAACGTTACAGATTCATGTACAAACGTTTGCATCGAAGATTGTTATATAGAAAGTGGTGACGATCTAGTAGCTGTAAAAAGCGGGTGGGACCAATATGGCATAAACATGGCCCGCCCAAGCTCCAACATCATCATCAGACGAGTATCAGGCACAACCCCAACATGTTCAGGAGTCGGGATAGGTAGCGAAATGTCCGGTGGCATTTCAAATATTAAAATAGAAAATCTTCACATCAGAAATTCAGCAGCTGGTATCCGGATAAAAACAGACAAAGGTAGAGGGGGTTATATTGAAAATATCACAATTACTAACATTACAATGGACGGAGTTAAGGTGCCTCTAAGGTTTAGCCGAGGTGCGAATGACCACCCCGATGACGCGTGGGACCCGAAAGCCCTTCCGAGGACAAAGGGTATATTTATTACTAATGTAGTCAGTTTTAATTCAAGAAAACCGCCTATGCTGTTAGGGATTGAGGGTGCCCCTTTTGAAGGAATATGTATGAAAAACGTTAGTTTGTTTGGTTTAAGGCCAACCGTGCAATGGAGTTGTGAGCATATATCTGGTTTTGTTAACGGTGTTTTGCCATCAGCCTGTGCGTTGTTACAAAGAAATGCTTCATTGACATGTACATAGAAGACAGTGATTTGTGGATATGGTTCCAAAAATTTGAAAGTTTTGTTCCATTCGTATATGGTCATCGATGACAAGAAAAGAGCAATGACTTGTCAGTAGCATTCTTTTGAATCCATCAATTCATCGATCGGCTGTATTGTACAAACAATCGAGCACTGCTCGGAAGAGAAATTTTTTGATGCGTAAGTTATACTGTCTAACGGGCACCTGTTTGTATGCACTTTGGACTGGCAGGGAAGTTGAGGTACAAGTTCTGATGCCTAAGGTAAACGTCGACGCAGCGATGTTCCCCTGTATCTCTCGGAATGATTATTATTATTTATTTTTTCTGTTCACAACTTCATTGTTTGTTTATTTTTACTGCCAAATTGGCTCTACTGATGTAATGTTTAATTGGTTATTGGCTGCACGCATTAGCCAGATGTATCAAGTGACAAGTGAATACACATATTTAACGAAACCGTAGTGTTTATGTTTATGAAGCCTTGATTGACATGCCTAATGGGAAACCTTGCAATAGTCTATGCGGTCTGGGATAAGTCGATAATCCAACAGTTCCTTTGCTTAATCACGATAAATCTGTGGTTCATTTACAGATGAATTTTCCCATAGCTATAAGGTTTTCTGTTGTGTTTAGATCTAGGGAATGTCTGGCAAAAATACAGTGAGTATTAGCTGTGTTTTTCTATAAAAATGTTTGGTAACTATGTAGTTGTAATAATTATAATGTGTAAAACAACTTTTAAATGCCCAACGCTCGTAAATGCTTCTTTATGGAGTGCTGAAAAATGAGCATTCCAAAAAGTTAGATAAAGCTACTTGGTGCTTGTCAAACCGGCATTATAAATTACAACGCTCACCGTTCTTAAATGCTCCTAAACGCTTTACGCCAAACACACTCCTCATTGGAGATATATGGTACGGTGGCATCACCACCGCGTGTGGTAACTATTACACCCCTTCAACAACTGCGCGTCAAGGACACAAATGGACTCGGTTGGTAACCACATGTCTTAATATTCCTTAAGATCATCGGTCATAAGTCCATAACTTAACTTGGTGTCGTTGACGACTAGTGGACACTTGATTTACTTTCTTTCTCCAAACAATAAAAACGCAATTTAAAAGAACGCAATCATGACACTCTGCAACCAATCAATTTTTATCATTACGACTCAACTTTTTTGACCGGTTGATATTAGTAGGCAATTAACATTTGACACATTAAAATGTAAATGAGTAAACGAATGAGGTTTTTTCGTCCAGATTGTTAAAGGAGGGCGAGTATTTGATTGACCGTTTTCGACCATTCTCTTGTACCTGATCACGGTTAAACTTTTAGATCATAATATAATATTGAGATATGACACTAAGGTGGTGTTTGTTTTTTAAGAGGTTCTGAATCTGAATCTGAACCGCACATCTGAATCTGAATCTGACCGCATCTGAACGGGAAAAAAAAACTCATGTTTGAACCACACATTTGCTTGCTCGTACTAATTTTTTTTTAGTTATTTTATGTCAAGAAGAGCAACAAGAGCGTTAAGACACCCTCTCAAGTCTGCACCATTAAGATCTTATCGCTCTGTCTGCCCCGAAAAAAAAACAAACTATTTGAATGGCCAAAATGTCTGACCGCGTCTAAACGGTTCAGATTCAGATGAAACAAACACCCCCTAAAAATGAAGTATCCAAACTAGAAACACAAATAAAAAAGGAAATGAAAAATAGAAATACATTTCCATTTGGATTTGTAGTATACGACACCGGAAAGAAGTGGATGGGCGGAGCATTGGCCACGTGAACAATATATAGACTTGGCGGCACTTCTCAACTTTCTCTCCCATTTTGCCATCCCCCACCTATTTAACCATCATCAATGGCAATTTCTTCCCCCTTTTTTATCCCTCCCTTAATCACCCAACAACAAAACCCATATTTTATAAACAACAATGAGACGCCTAATTTCTTTATTTGTGTTAGCTGCTGGACGACACTCGACATCGTTTTCTCGAATAATCCCTCTTCGTCTCTACTCCGATCAACCTCAATTCTCATCTTCCAATAAGCCCAATGGTATCTCTTTCATTCTTTATATACATTTTCTTTCATCTCACCATTAAATTCTTATTATTATGTCCTTGGTTAATATTGGTAATAGTTTAGGGAAATTGCGCTAGGTTTATACAATGATTAATGTGAAGCATTAGACTAAGGGGGTGTTTTTTTATGCTTATTTTCGGTTTACGAGCTTATGTGGTTTTTTTGGCTTGTTTTGAATGTTTAAGCCCATAAGTTTCAAAATAAGCTCATAAAATATAGGCCGAAATTATATAAGCTCATAAGCCCAAAAATAGGCTTAAACAAACACCTCCTAAGTTATTGTGATTATGTAAGGGTGCAATGTGGATGGATATTTATAGTAAAATAGGTTAATATCAAAATTGACGGTCATCACGGCATACAAAATAGTATCATGGGCTTAGGAAATAGCAATCTCAGAATGTAGGGAGTGACTAAGCTTAAAGAAACTTGTTACAATGGAGAACCTACAAAATTTGAGATATGAGAGAGCCTACCAAAAACCTGACTCGTATATAGAAGCCAGAAAATGATCATGGAGGTTTCACCATGACCTTTTTTCTACAGTAGCAGCATTATTACAATTAGATCACGCGCCAACCCCAAGTGTAACAAAAAAATTTGAACAACACTTTGACCTCATTTGATGCTCGAGATATTAGCAACACCATCAACCAACACTTGAAATGAACCTGAAAATCATGTATTTGATTATGCATGTTGCTTGCCTGACAAAGAGAGTTTAAAAATAGATCACCAACCGATACTTGCAGGAAGTCCCTTAACACAAATGACTAATCCAGAAATTTCACTAGCAAGCCCCAAAAGGACGTTGAACAAATCTATCAACGTAAACTGAGTATCCAAATTGTCTTTGATGAAGCCAAGAGGCAACTAGCTAGCTGTTAAAATAGTTGAGAATAGTGCATAGTATTAGTTTGGTCGTGTTGGTTGTTATATACGCTCATGTGTTTGACTTCATGTGGTTTTTCATCTTTCGTTAGTATATGTTCTGTTGACTTAGAGATTTGGGGCTAGAGTAATAACACAATCTACGCGCTAACTGTTATACATTTTTTTTTATTCAGGGCCACTTACACAGTATAAACATCTAGTAAAGGAAGGACATCTACAATTTGATCCTTACCAGGAGAAAGTTGCTTTGGAACTCGATAACTTGCTTGAAAGATTGGTGCAGTATGAGAAAGATATGGAAGAATATCACGTATGTTTCAAACCATACGTTTATATTACCACTTCACTTTAAAGCTACTGACATGATCTATAATTTTATATTCTTTAAAGGTTAAATTGTCTAAGTGGGAAGAGGATCGTGAGAACGAGCGACGCAGGCTCTTAATGAAAGAAGCTGAGAGTAAACAAAATAGGAATGATTCAACAGACAAGTCACACAATAGATTATTGGGCAAATGGCTTGATAGGTAACAACATTGGATATGTTTATTTCTAATTTCTTTTGGCTATTGACGCTTTTGTTCGTGTAGGAAAAAAGTTAATGTAGACCCTGGAGTTGGGAAATGGGTTTCATATCTAAATCGAGAAAGGAAGTTGGATTCAGTAGTTGGCAAACGTCCTGAAGTTCCACCAGCTCCTAAAGGATTATATATTTACGGGAACGTTGGAAGTGGTTTGTTTCTAATCCCTTTTCTATATTTGCTGATGGAAACTTTAGTTGAATTAGTCTATTTACTGATTTTTCAACTTTGATTTCAGTTTTTTTGCTTAGAAGTTTTATATTATGATGTATCTTACTCAAATTATTTTTATGAACACCATATAGGCAAGACGATGCTTATGGACATGTTTTATAGTGCCACCAAAGGAATTGTCACGCACAGAAGAAGATTTCACTTCCACGAGGCAAGTGTTCAATACTTTGGGTACTAAATCATATGTGTCTATCCATACTTGTCTGAAAGTTTTGACCCATTTTTGACATATCTCTTTTTAGAATATTTCCAATGCTTTTGAACTTCCTTATTAGTTTATAAACCATTTTGTCATTTTCGTGTATTTATATAATCAGGCTATGCTAGAGATAAATGAGCGTATGCATAAAGTATGGAAAAATCAAGTGCAAGACAAGTCCCTGCAATCGAGCATTGCTAATTGGATAATGAGCCTTCCTTTTGACACTAAAGTTAAAGAATGGGTAGCTGCAGAAGAAAGTTATAAGGAGGAGATGCAAATGAAAAACATTCTTCCTGCGGTTGCTGATAAGTTTCTTGTTGACCAACGTGGTGACCGAAGAGGAGCCAGCATTCTATGTTTTGATGAAATCCAGGTACAACAATAAATTGTTAACTATTTCACGAAACAGAAGAACTGAATAAATAAAAACGTGATTTGAATCTTGTTGTTTTTTTGATACAGACTGTTGATGTGTTTGCTATTGTGGCACTATCTGGAATTATAAGCAGATTGCTAAGTACTGGAACTGTTCTTGTTGCCACTAGTAACAGAGCACCAAGTGACTTGAATCAGGTTAACGTTAAACTGAACAACGAAATTTCAAATTTTTATCGCATTTATAATGATTGATCTACATTGCAAGGGTACATACATATACATAGCATTAAATTTGAAATCGCTCATTTTTTATATAGGATGGTATGCAATGGGAATTCTTCTTGAAGCTTCTTGCCAAATTGGAAGACCATTGTGGAACTGTTTTAATTGGAAGTGAAACTGATTACCGTCGGTTATTATCACAACGATCTGTGAACCGGGTGAGAACTTAATAATGTTATTCGTTAATATTTAAACCAAACAACTGATATAATGACTTCATCATGCTTTTTCTATCAGTATCATAAAATCTCGTTACATCTGAAGTAAAAAAATTATCTTTATATCATCAATGTGTAGGTGACATACTTCTATCCGTTAAACAGCATTGCAACCAAGAAATATGAAAACATATGGGATGAAACAATACAAAATTCTGGGGAACAAGTCCGGTCCGAAACTATCTCAGTAATGTTTGGCAGGTACGTGATAAGGCAGCACTTACAATGCTAATAGTTCTTCACTTAATAGAACCCAATATGATGAATGATTGAATGGTGCATGCATTATGCAGAACACTGGAAGTTCCTGAAAGCTGTAACGGGGTGGCAAAGTTTTCGTTTGAATATTTATGTGGTCGTCCGGTACAATTCCTTAATTTACATATATAACTTGTTTTATGTGTTACATTTTTATTTCTATCTAGTTTTACTAAATAGCATTACATTTAGGTTGGTGCTGCAGATTACATAGCTGTAGCCAAGAACTATCATACGGTTTTCATATCAGACATTCCCATGATGAGTATGCAGATTCGTGACAAGGTACTTTACTCATTCATCATCTATCTTGTTATTGGAATGTTCTGAACTATGTTAATTAATTTCAGGCTCGAAGATTTATCATTCTAATTGATGAATTATACAACCACCATTGTTCCTTATACTGTTCTGCAGCTGCTTCCATTGATGAATTATTCCAGGGAACCAAAGAGGGAACCCTTTTTGATTTAGAAAGGTAAAGCGTCTTTAAATTAATTCACAGTAATATGTAACGTTAGTGTCTGTTTTGCTTGTTGGATTTTATAAAGGATAACGTAGTTTTTTATTTGTCTAGTTTTAGTTGCATTTTTTTAAAGATACGAGTCATTAAAAGATGGCTTTGGATTCACGTTTGAGTCATTTTGTAACATAAAACCCTCGAATACCGTCAAAATGTGTGTTCCTATTCAAAATGTTAACCATATATGTATACAAATGTCCAGTTTATTTATTCAGTTACAGATTCTACAAAATTTACCCTGGACGCCAAGTCATCTTATAATAACTTAGGTGTACAAAAAGAGCACAATGACTAAAACAAGACAAATGAAATACTGTTTTTTAATGCAAAGAAACCCTATTTGAAAATAGAGTTTGGATCTATCATATAGTCTTCGGTTGATGTGATATTTTCTGCATCTCTTTGTTCAGTTTCCAGTTTGAAACAGAGACAGAAGGTTCAAAGCTTCGTCGAGATGTTTTAGCAGAGGGAAATATTGGTTCAGGAGGTGCACCCACTGCTATCATTTCCATGCTTTCTGGGAAAGAGGAAATGTTTGCTTTTCGTCGAGCTGTATGTCTCTCTTTCTCTGCACATAACTACATATATACATTATGCACATTGTTACTGCACAATAGTGTTTGGAAAGATTATGGTATCTATTGGTGTATTCTGACATTGATGGTGGTTGTGTAGGTATCACGTCTCATCGAAATGCAAACCCCTTTCTACCAGGAAGGAGTACCGCTTCATCATCCCTTTTTTCAGGCAGACGGTAAAGGCCTCGAGAGCCATGACATGACTAACGTGTTACCAGTTTAGGAAACAATATTGTAAGGTGAATTTGTTGTGTTTATGATATAATAGATTGGAGAAGTCCATGAAAGTGGAAATAAAGTAATAATAGGGCTGCTAAGTGTGATATTTTTAGGGTGATCATGTGACATCAAGGGCTCAGATCTAGCCCAAAGTTAGCAGTAGTTGTAACTTGTAATACTATAAGATAGTAAATCTTTTCTTGATTTACAGAATCGGTCTGTAACAAGTCAGGACTGATTTAATTTGAAAAAGATTGATTTAAGAGCATTTTGCGTCTAAATTTGGTTTCATGTGGCTGGGTGAATAAATTTCTCCACCATTTTTTTAAACTCTGTTCAGCATTCATAAACTTATTTTTTTGGTAACTTGCCATGAACAATAAAGTTAGGTTCAGCCCTTTCATCTATTTATCCGCTTTCTTTGTGTCGAGATACAGTAGATAATGAGTTTTGAACGTGTTTATAGTTGCTTGATCGGTTATTTTGAATACGCAACTTGGAGTTGTAATTCCATACTGCTTAAATAAAGAACAAGTAGATTTTAACAGTTCTAATAACCAATCTCAAACTCCAAATACCAATACTTTTACTTTTCTGAAAGCTTCACCCACAAAACCATGTCTTGCCTCTTGGTCAATAGTGGAGTGGGAGGCAACCATGAAGGGTTTCACCGGCGGGGTGTGAGGTTGCCGGCTGAAGAAGACAAAGTGGGGAGGCAGGGTTTCTTGTCAGGGTTAAGCAGGGGAAGTAAGGTGTGTATGCATGTGTGCGAGTGTGTGTTCACTTGCGGGAAGTAACCCCGAAGCGGGTCAGTCCAGGATCCACACTAGTAACGGGGTGATCCACCGCCCGGTTTCATTACAACCTTGGCTTCAGAGTTCAGATCCACCACCCCGTTTCATTGCAACCTTGGCTCCATCTCTCATCCGCTAGTCCATATGCTCTTAGCATCACATTTGCTATCTACAACATGATTGCGAATTCTTGCATTCAGTCTCAACTTTGCAACTTTTCAAAGTTGCAATTCAGAAATTGGCAGCTCTCTACTTTGCAAGATTTACTGTTGTTATACATACGTGTTAAAATTGGCAGCTCTTGCGTCAACTAATTCGTAAAAGCAAGCCAACAATGAACATCATTTTGACTAGTTGCTCAATCAGCTGAATAACTTTATGCTCTTAGAAAGAATATAACTTCAAGATACTACTGAGACAAGTATGGTAGATCCACGAAATCATACTCTAAATAAATTTTAAGATAGTGCTTCAGCAATCACAATGACACAATCATCGCCATTTATGTTCGTTAACACACAAAAACGAAAAGGATAATCACTCTAATCTAACCGCAACTCTTAGCTTTACGGCCACAATCACTCATTAATTAGTATTTACTTGCATCTAAAACTAATTCTATTTCCTTTCTTGCATGCCAGCCGTAGTGTTCTTCAAGATCTGCATAGCAACGATTCAAAGTATGTAAAACATCCAACTTTGTAATATTTTAAATGTGAATGACATCGAAAATTAGGGAGATGTACATGTCTAAGCATCTGGTTCTCGTTTTGCAGTGTGGACAAACGCTCTTCAAGCTCAGAGTTTTTCTTCTCCAAGTCCTTCACTCGTACCTCCAACTCACTCAAGTATGCCTTCTTTCTTTCCCTTGCTTGTTGAGCCGAAACTCGATTCCTCAACAACCTGACAAAATTATAATCTTGAACTTAATGAAAATAATAATTCATTAGGTAAATACGTAGTAATTGAACAAATGCTACTTTATATTTATAATATTTTGAACGACACATACTCGCACACAATTTGTCTCATACGGAACTTGAAAACAACCACCTTTGGTTAGTGGGGTACTAAGGTTATTATATCCTTTCTATATTGCAACTATAATTTTACAGGTGCATAAGGACCATTTCGGGCTTTGGTGTCCTTCCAAGGCCCGATCCTTGTTGGTACCTAACGCCCCAGTCCAATTAGGATTTTTTTTGGACATTGTCTCCTTGTTTTCTTGGAGGTTAAACTTGATATAAATATATCTATTTAGTATTATAAATATATTTGAATAATGTGTATCCAGTTTGTGTGTTTTACACAGTGAGTAACACACTATTAATAAATAATACCTCAAGCGAATTTAGTTAAAATGAAGATATATACAAATATAGGACAATTTGTGCAATATAAATCCGGGCCAAAGACAGGGATTGAAAATTGAACCTAACAAGTGTTCGTGCAAAAACTCTAAACGAATGCGTGACAAAGATACCTAATCACACCGGTAGGCCCATGCATTTTTGGACCAGCTTTCAAGCCGCGCTAGGGGGCCATCTCAAAACAAAGGCAACTTATGTAATACTCTTTCCATCCCATCTGATGCAACATTTTTTCTTTAAGATTGTTACATCTCATTTTGTACTTGAGAACTTCAAAATCCAAAAATGCTTTAACCATTATTGACTCTGACAATTATTTGACATCCCTATCCTTCCCTATTTCATTAACAAATTACTCTATCTTGTTTTTTTGTTTTTTTTTCAGTGTCACTCGAATGCCTAATCAATAACTAAAACGTATCCAAATTGCTATATTAACTTTTTTTTTAAAGAGGAGGGCATCACATTTTACGTATGAGAGATGATTGGAAGACTACACTTGTGCCTAAACGTGTGCCCGGATTTACATGACAACCATCCAGATATACTAGAAAAGGGTCTACTTTCTCACATATTAGTAGATTGCCATCAAATAAGGTTGGACACAGATTCGGCCACAAGTTTATCCTCCCCAATCATTTTTCATCACGTATATCCAAAAGTAAACATAACTTATAGGATACTTACAGTTTTTACTCTCAACCTAACCTTATCCATTGGTGTTAATCAACTCTTAGCATGATATAAGTATCAATCATATCCAAACCTTAAAGTGCATAGACAAAATTTGGACATATCTAAATAAAAGTGGTTTTACTTGTTTTGTAAGGATACCTCTTCAACCGTTTGTTTTCTTTGTCAGCCGGGTTTTTCCCTTTCCTTCTCGAACCTTCACCGGAGCCTTGAACCGGATGCGCAACTGACCCGATTTCTCTACCGGATCCTGATACTCCAGCAGCTTCTCCACCCATCTCCGGCACTCTTCTGATCTCATCATCACTCTCCATTCCTATCATCAAAACAAGACAAATATTATATTAGTTAAATACATCCAAATTGTCCCTCAAATTCCCAAGTGTCATTATTTTAATATATTTTTTTTGTCTCTTGACTAGCAACAAAATATATACAAATCAGAGCCACTTGATTAAAAATACCTATAATTTGCATTTTTACGGGATTGAAACACCAAATCCAGCATACTACATGTGAATGAAAAATTATCCAATGTTTTGTCTTTAAAAAATCATATCAAATTTATAGTTTCATAAAACCATTATTTAATTCTGTAAGTGAATAGAAATGAATCTTAAAACTCACAACTTCTATTTGTAGAATTATGAAAATCTAAATTGTTTCATTAAACACTGTATTTCTTATGGCCAAAAACATAATTGGAATACTACTAGTATTAAACATATTATATAAATGTTCTCATTTTTTTTATTTCTTTTGTAATAATAAAATAAATAAATAAATAAATAAGCAAATTATAATTCTCATCCTTTCTGTAAATAGAACTGAAAGAGAACTAACTTGTCATCCTTCTGTTTCTAATGTACTAAAAGACAACTATAAATAGCAAGTTAGGTGCAATTAATGAAATCTAACAGTCCGCAATAACACCAAATATCAAAATTCAGATCCTAAAAACAAATTTCAGATCAAACATCACACATTACTTAAACCCATCAGAAAACAACAAAGTAAATAAATTAAAAAAAAAAAAAAAAAAAATTGATATCAAAACATTAGAAAAACATATACAAACTAAATGGCTTTGATACCATGCAAAATAGACCGGATCATATATAAGTAAGTTGTAAGTATACCTTCTTTGACATTAAGTTGGAGAGCTGAACTAGAAGATCTTTCACTACTAGAAGGAAAGCTCGCCGCTAAAGAGCTAGTAGCACCTTGTTCTTGCTGCTGCATTTTCTATTACTACTACAAAAACCTTTCTTTCTTTCTTACTAGAGAGAGAGAGAGTTAGTTTTCATTCATCACATTCCACGTCATAAAAGGGCAAAGAGGGCGGGAGGATCTTAGTACCATCAACCATTGGATGAAGTTTGATCTAATGGTTGAGAATGTGGAAGCGTGGAAGATTATTGAGCCACAATGTGTATGTGTTGATCTAAAGGCAGCTGGATGAGATACGTGGAGGTGTGTTGATGGTGTGATGTGAGGTCATCTGATGGTTGTGGTTTGTTGGTGAGTTTGAAGATTTTAATGGTGTGTGGGGTCCATTGATGGTATGTGAGACTATGTGCTATGCAATGTGACTAAAAGGGAAGTGGTTTGTTACTTGTTGAATGTTTTGTGGTGGATACGGGGTACTTCCGTACGTGTGCACGATATTTTGTTTTTTTAAGTGAACAAGGTATCGTGGATACCAATGACACGTTATTGGTATGTCACTTCAACGTCACATTATACACCTTTCAATAACTTACCAATAACTAAAACACCTTCTTTCATAACACACCACTAACATGTTATTGGGTTTCACAAAATACCTCACTAAAAATAAACACTCACTCACAATAAACAAAGAATAATAAAATAAAAACAAACATTGGCGTGAGCCACTGAACCAACTCAAACATATTTTGGCTTGTGGTTGTCATGTTACATGATATGGGTTAACGTGCCAATAATCCATATTTTTCTACAATTGACGTGTTATTCATTTCCCTTACCCTCTGCTCTAAGCATTGATTTTTAAAAACATAAATCTTACACTCACAAAATCATCCAAAAAAAATTGTCACTTTTCTTTCACTTAATCAAAGAAAGGAAAAAGAAAGTATAAAAAATATACTCCGTATCAATCAAGGAAGGAAGGATATTTCATTTTGTGAATTTCGGTGTAGCATTTCCATTTTACGAATTATCTCATATAAAACTACCTCTGCAATGACCTTTAGTGACTTTTATTTTCATGACACCTCTGTTTTCTCTTTTCTGTGACTTACAAGTTACAACCGACTTTTAGACATAATAAGGCGATCGACATCTATTCTTTTTTCAAAAAAACTCATTTTGTTTACACCTTATATAAATTGTATTTGTTAAAAAAAAATAATAAAAAAAAAAAGTTTTTTTTGAGTTTGAGATGTGCATTTTAATCGGTTGTATGCCCGACCTTGGTCTCCAAAAAATCACTCGCCGACTAACTAGGACCTTTAGGTTGCTTTGGTGTCGACCCACATTGACCGACAGAGATCCACTGGTCGACCGACCAATTGGGGGTAGCCTAAGTAAAGCTTGTATTAGATATGACGATATTTTTGGGTTATATTGTTTCTTTAATTTATAGACGTACAAGTTTATGAGGAAACACACACTATATTAGCATTTATTTTGTGTAGGAGTTAAATGTGAATCGCTTGCTGTTGGTGTATGTGGCCGAATGGCCCAAACCGAATGATCTACAACAAATACATATCTTATATAAGCCAAACGGCCCGGACCGTATATAGCTGAATGTCCCTCTAGCCAAGACAACCTCTGAGCTCCGGCCACGACTTAACCAAAAGGACAAGGAACAGAGTCTAGGAACCTGTGATAACTTGGACAGACACCAAAAAGGAGAAACGTTAGACTTTGCCGCCTGAAAATTTCGTAGTCACCACATGTGACCAGCGGATGAGGACAAGAAAAGTCCAACTATAAAAGGCTCAACACACTATTCACATGGTATGATTTTTCCTCCATCTAAATCACATCTACTTTCTCTCTCTAGAAACTTATTCTCACGCCGGATCTTGTTATTGGGATAAAACCTAAGGCGAGGCTAACACGTGTTTTCTTTGTGTAGGTATCCGAATGACGAGTCAACCAATTGTCCGGAATAGGTACGGAAATTTACTTCGATAAATTGGTGCCATCTGTGGGACCCGTTATTCCTTCTACCAAAACTAAAAAATGATAGGCCCTGCGTTTGAAATTCCTCTCGACCAACCCGATGGGAGTGGGAAGAATGACAACAACTATAACACCCCAAAAAATGGACCGCAGCAGAAGATTTTTTCATTGGGGTGCTACTAAATTGGATCACAACACAAAGTAAATAGAACGGATTTACCTTATCCGTTTTAAAGATAATCTACATTAAAAGATTTAAATGAGTTTAAATCATGATTCAAGTGCGGAATTATAAGACCCATTTATTTAAGTAGTCCTAAATGTAAAAGTAGTCTATGACCATGCCATGCCAAGCGCCTCAGAAGCCAAACAACAACAATGAAAATCATACCTGAGAAATACATGCTAAAAGTGTCAACACGAGGTTGGTGAGTTCATAAGTTTGTATAAATAGCAATACAGAGGAAAAGTAATGTGAGTTCAATAAAAAGTTTTATGACCATTGTGTCGCTCACAATGTCATAAAAATAAAGTTTACCTCAAGTAAATAAGTAATGTGGACCACAAGGTTTTCGAAAATGCTTATTGTACGCAATATCAAGTAAAGTATTTGTGACCACTGCCTTACTCACAACGTTATGAAAAGTAATAGTAGAGTAGACCATAAGTATATGCACATTACAACGAATATAATGCCATATAAAAGAGGGTGACTATTACGCTAGCACTAAGTTCATGCAACCAAAACTATGAAAGTGGTGTATGCAAAATGTAGTCATACTAATAGGGGGCCCATTGCGGGTGCTTATCCCGTTACACTCGATTCCGATATGTTATACGTTTCGCATTGACCCATGTATGGCCAACCGAACGGGGGAGTCACCCCCAATAGATCTATCTATAGCAATCGCGCTTCCCCAAAGAATTGACAATTCATGAAGTGGGCATATGTGGGATTCAGGGCTTAGGCTATCCACATAATAGTTTTTAAAAGCATAAGTATAGTTCTTGGTCCTTAAAATGTTTTGCATGTTTTCTCACCCCAAAAGTTTTGTGAGTAACTAGTCAAAAAATAAAAGTGGGGCTATAAGCTCACATATGTGTTTCAAGCACTTGTGTCCATAAGAAAGGAATCCAGCATATAACAAGAAATCAAGTAATGCGTTCGAGTAACCGAACGAGTAATTAGGTAAAGCATGTAAAGTTCAAGCAAACAAATCATGTGTTTACGTAACAATAATAATGAATTTGAGTAAAACAAGCATGTATTCTCTCCCAAAAGTTTTTTAAAACAAGTAAAGTAGGAGCCATGAACTCACCTCGGTATGGAGTAATGTATGTAACCCAAATGGCATTAAGTAGCGAAACACAATGGTATCAAGAAATACAGACACAACGGTCGTATGGGATCGGCTGTACCTAAAAGATACGATTTATCTTAACGGCTATGACACGCTAAAATAAAGTAATGAAATTGAGTTTTCTGAATGATGGTTACATCAACAGACACGTTGTTAAAAAAAATAGTTATCATGTTGAAATAGTTTGGTGGTTGGTTAAATAGAATAAATCGAAAGACTAAATCAAAGTATGTAATATATACACCTTTATGAAAAATAAACAAGTATATAGTTCGTAGTATGAATTATATAATAAATATGAACAGCCAAAATAATCAAAGTGTATATAATACATGACATGTATTATATATAAGAAAGAATAGGAAAAATAAAATTGTCAAAGTATATAATACATTGCATGTATTATATAAGAAAATATGAAAATAAATAAAACAATATAATTCAACACATAACCGGAAACCCCAAAATGATGAAATAAAGTGTTTTTGTTTAAACGAAAACACACGATTAAGTGTTACAAAATAAATAAAAGAAGTTTTAAAAGTTTTGCAAATTTTTATGTTTTTCGTCTTTTTGTCGGAATTTGTGAAAAGTATAATTCCACGAAAATATTAAGTATAGAAAATTTAAAAAATTTCGGCATGACCCGTTCGTATATAGGACGTTTCCATATTTTTCTAAATCATCAATTAACTATTTAAAACTATCCGACAAAGTCACAAATATCCGTTTCAACAATACATACTCTAAAATGTCAATTTAATACAATAACGGACCCGAGACGCCCCTTTTGGTTCATCAATACCAAAAGTGCACATAATCAATAACGGCTATTCCGTATGCTCAATATACCAAACATTATTTAACCATATCAACCACCAATCGTTACTAGCAAAGTTTAATAAGAAGTAAAAAGATGAAAATATTAGTTAAGTGATTACTTACAAGCTAAAATAAAAACCCTTTTTATAAATCCTAAATCTTCAAAACTTCAAATCTTGAAAACACGAACAAAAGTAAAAAAAAAAAGTGGCGGCGGCGGCCGGCGGCGACAGTGGTGGCTGGCGGTGGTGGAGAGAGGTGGTGGTGGTTTTAGAGATAAGGTAGAGAGAATTCTAGAGAGAATGATGAGAAGAGTGTGTGTTTCTCTTTCTAGAATTTGAAGAAATGAAGTGAAAATGAGGATGAAAATGAGGGGGTTTTGTTTATTTAGTGGGTGTATAAGGGGAAGGAGGAGATTCTTGTCTCCCATTTTCTTTTCGTTCGTCACCAAAATGTTAATTTTTAGTCCATTAAAATTATACCCTTAACCCGTAAAAATATATTTTTTGCAAAAGCTAATAGATTATTAAAATACCTTCGAAACGAGTATAAATACGACCATATTCACCGAAAATATAGACACTATTAATTGGACTTGCGGTGTAAATTCGTCACAGGGACCATTATTGTATTTTTTGTAAAATAAGGGTTCGGGGCTCATTTAAGTTCGATAACATTTAGTTTAAGACATGAAATTTACACCATTGAGTTTAAAATAAATTTTCCACGAAGATTGAGTATTTACACGACTAGTATCTCATAATTGTTATATAAATCTTATTTAAAATGTTTATTATTTATTATGTAGTCGTCGGGTATCACGGGTAGGCTTTGTCCGTAGAATGAAACCTTAACTTGAATATTCGTGTATTTAACAAACGTTTTTGAATAAAATCTTAAATAAATTATTTAATCATGTTTGTTTAATTAATTTGTGATAATTAAATACAAATTTAATTATTATCATGTCGGTATGCGTTACGTGCCATTTTTCGTTATACGCGAAATAGTTATCTGTTAATAATTGAATGTGAACGGAATGCTCAGAAGGTAATAATTTTAAAAATAAAATTTATTTCTTTGGTTAAGAAAATTTGCCGGTTGACTACCGGTTACGTAGTAACTGATTTTACGCAACGGTAAACGTTAACTAGTCAAAAGCCAAAAAGTTGAAGTCAAAACTGAAAAGTCAAAGGGTAAAATAGTCATTTAAAGTTTCAAAAATTGTCGGTTGTCACAACAATAGTGACAATCTACCCAGCATAGGAGAACAAATCGTAAGTCATAGAACCTCACTAAAAGTCCTTATAAAAGAACACAACAAAAAAGGCGGAAGCCCACTCAAGCCAATACGGATCGACTTTGACGAAGAAGCCGATAAAGAACCCAAAATGACGATGTAGAGAAGAAACCTGAAGACGATCTACAAAAACCCTACAAGGAGGCATTAAGATGCCCATTTAGCAAAAGAATCATAGAACTTTCAGGACCGAAGCACGTCTTGCCGACCAACATAAAACTTTACGATGGCTCCACAAACCCTGATGACCATATAACCAGATTTTCGGAGCATCAAACCTTGGAGAATGGCAAATGCCGTTCTAGTGCAGAATGTTCCAGCAAACATTTGATGGCTCGACCATTGGATGGTTTGATCGGCTACCCAACGGTAACATAGATAATTGGAAAACCCTTCGGGAGGAATTCTTGACAAGGTTCGCTCTCCGAAGAAAATGTCTAAAGGATCTGATGGAAATCACCAAAATTGTTCGGCAAGAAACTGAAACTCTACCGGATTTCAAAGAACGTTGGGCAGAAGAAGCTAGTTACGTCACGGGTGTCCCGGAAGTCATGTAAATATCGTCTTTTATAACCGGTAGCAAATGCTCGGAATTAACCGAGTGCCCCAGAGGGTAACATAGATGATGATAAGGGTAGATGAGTGGAAAACTAAAAGGGGGGGGGGTTGATTAGTTTTGCCGATTAAAACTTCGTTTTAATATTTAGATCAACTTATGTCAATCTATTTGGTATGTGTGTTTGATATTGATAGATAATGTAGCAACTCGTAAATTTTCATAAGGCAAAATGACTAAATTGCCCTTTGACTCTGACTTTTGACTATTTGACTTTTACCATAATGTAAAAGCAAATACTGTAACTGGTAATTTCCCAAGTTAAATAATTCACTCTGTTTTGAATTAAAACACTCTGAACATTTTTGTTCACCTATGACTATAATTAATTATTTAAAGTTGTTACTTTATTGATTACGAAAGTTTAATCGTGTAAACTTTCCTCGCGGTCAACACAAGACTACGATAAGTCTAGGTGTTCAAAATACTCTACTTTCAGCAATAGTTATATTTTATATGAACTATTAGCACTTTGTTATTTTTACGTAAATATTTTACTCTTTGCGTAATACGCGTGCTCAAACCTACAGTATTAGGTTTTAACAACATAGATGCACCCCATTAGACTTATCACACTTTTAATATACCTAGTTATAGTATATTGATAAGTTTAGACTTTTTATAAGTATTATATTTTTACGTTACCCGGTTTTAAGTTTCGTGACTTAAGGGCTTAACATTAGTAATTACCGGGACCAAACTACACCTCATAAATCAAAACTTATCACAAAATAACACTAACCACCTCATGTGTAGAGGTGGCGTGCATACAAAAAACCACAAAGCACACTTGTCTTTTGCTTGTAACTTGTGCAAAATATCTACAAGTAATTTCACTTCATTTTTACCACACATGCAAAATCTAGACCAAAAAGATTTCTTTCTCTTTGGGTTTTCTCTCAAAAACCGTATATCATAAATCACCATCACCATCCATAAGTTGATTCAATAAATAAGTTGTACAAGAAAGATGAAAGTGTTGATAAGCTCTACATGATTCAAGTGTTGTTTTGGTGATTACAAGGTTGAATTAAGAGTTATACAAGAGGTTAGAGGCTGAAGTAAGGTGATATTTGGGGTGATTAACAAGGTGTTATAAAGATAGATAAAGATTAAAGAGAAGGGTGGAAGATTGGAAAGTGTTTAGGATTGATTATTCTTGTAACTTTCCAACCTAATCCTTGTAAGAATTGTTATACTCTTCATTTTTATTGAATATGGTTATAATAATTTATATTCATTGGATGTAATTTGATATAAGTAGTATATGTAATATGGCATGATTGATGTTGTACATGAAGTTTGTAATATGAAAAGAAGCTAAAACAAGCCTTAGGTAGGTTTTGTAAGTTGAAATTCTGCAACAGTCCTAAAGTTTGATTAAACTGATCATCTCAGTAAGCCTCGAGGTTAATTCAATAAGATAGGCTTGTAGAGCTATGTCTTATGGTCGTTTTGCCGGGTTGCGCACCTCATAACTCATTCCGATGAGTAAATGAAAGCCAAAATGGCAAAACATGTCAAAATCTGCACACCCGATTTCATTTGGGAAAAGCCCATGGTTCTGGTCATTTCTGGAAGTCGACCCAGTTTTACGAAATGTATCCAAGACATAAAATGAATTTTAGCGAAGTCATGGATCAAAAAAGTTGTAGAACTCAACTTATGGTCGTTTTGGCAGGATCGAATGTGCACCAAACTTTCGTAATGAAATATAAGTATGCTACTTGTAATTAGATTATTGATATAAGTAAACTTTGGAACTTGAACTTGATTAAGCTTGAGAAGCTGTTAGAGAAAATAAAAACTAGAATTTGAGCTTTTGAATCACTTAAAAAGGAATTGTGGTTAAAAAGTTATGGCCAAATGAAGATGACTAGAGGTGAATATGTTGTTGGAACAAAAGTTGCTGATACGATTTTAAAACGAGGTTTTGACCATTTTCTGGTCCGAATCAGCAAAAGTGTAAAACACGAGAGTTGCTCAGAATGACTTTTTCTACAAAAACTCAGGTGCACATAAGCAGAAAGTGAACATAATGCAAAAAGCTACAAAAACTAAACTGACTTGTTGTTGACTAGAAAACAACCTTAGTTGAGAAACTTTAAATGATATCTTGATTCCTTGAGGCCAAAACAAAGCCAAGGTGTTGTTTCAAGATATTTTAACTTAGATACATCCTCAAGAATGTCCTTGATTATTGTTTGACTTAGCCGCACGACTAATATAAGTTTAATGACCCGAAACTCGTTTTTAAAACTTGGTTCATTGAATTAGACTTTGCTAGACTTTGAAAAACTAAGTAATGACCATATGGCATGTTAAACTACTTCACAACACATAACTTATACCATCATATCGTCACACAAGTCAATCAATAGTCTTTGACGAAACACGACACATGTGTTATACAACATTTGTCTCACAAATACTTACTTATAAATGACCAAGACAACAATAGTAAGGAATTTCATTATCGTAAGAGGCCTCTTGGAGTGTCGATTGACGAGTTGTAGATTTATGAATTAAAGTGTCATGGCTCCTCACACGCTCACTACTACCGACCTCTTGATTTTGATAGCCCGAACGATGGTACGAGGTTATTTATAAAAGGGTTATAAGCCAAACAACACTTAATGGATACATCAGCTTAAGATTTATGTACAACATCATATTGAAAGCCAACAAACTACATATACTTGTACACTTATATCGTACACTATACTAAAACGTGAATACTATGCTTTCGTAGGTAATCGTTAAAGATCGTGGTCTTGCCATAATCTATTGTTGACATACGCTATATCGTTACACTCTGATGCTGATCACTACAGTGAGTTTCATAGCCCCAGCTTTTGTTTAACTATTTTATAAATTCTTTTGGGGGAGATACATGCTACTGCTTTTACTACATGCTAAAATGCTTTATTATGGACAATTACTTGCAAACCGAATGCCTTGATCAGATTATTGCATGCCTAAGTTGTTTTTGCCAAAAGTCCTCAACATCATGGACCACTAATCACCGGGAGTGAGCGCAAATATTGTGGATAGGCCTATCGAATTGACGAACCCGTCTATGTTATCGGAAATAACAAAACACACTATATTTGAGATTATCTAGGTATAGGCAAAATACCTACCGGTGAAAGTTATATATATATAGTGAAATATATATATATATATATATATATATATATATATATATATATATATATATATATATATATATATATATATATATATATATATGAGGATCAAGTGCGGATTTTTTAATTCGTGCGGAAGTGCGGATGGATCCGGACCGCCCATTCAGATCTCGATCTTGACTTTTGTAAAAAGTCAAGATCTACGCTAATTTCACGGTAGCAATTGACCATGTAAACGATTTTTTTTAATTTTTTTCCTTTTGAGGGATCGTTACTATTGTTATCTTCTTTCATTTTTAATTTTTCGCATTTTTCCGAGCAATTTTTTTTTTGATTATGAGTTCTATCGTGATATTAACGATATTATGAGTTCTATTGTGATATTAACAATTTTACTTAATATCAACGCTTTTTATTACGATATTAAGAAAACTTACGGTGATATTAAAAAATTAACTTTGATATTAAGAAAACATGTAAAAAGTAAGCGTGATATTAACAATTTTACTTAAAAGTTACTTTGATATTAGAAAAAACTTAATATCACCGCTAGTTTAGAAACTATCGCTAGCCTTAGTGAAACTACGCTAGCCTTAGTGAAACTATCGCTAGCCTTAGTTAGTAGTGATATTAAGAAAGCTTGATAATTACGGTGATATTAACAAAATTCATAATATCATTGTACCTTTTAACCATGAAAATGATTTTTTTCGGATTTTTTTCAATGATTCTTAATAAATTGTTGTCCTCTTTCTTTTTAATTTTTTCATTTTTTTTGAATGTTACCGTGATATTATCCGCACCATCCCTACTTAAAATGTAATCCGCACCGATCCCTTCCCTATATATATATATATATATATATATATATATATATATATATATATATATATATATATATATATATATATATATATATATATATATATATATATATATATATATATATATCGTCCTATGATATATATACAACGATCGATCGTGAGTGCCATGAGCTTAGAGCAATAATAAGTATCAAGAAGATAATTGTACACATTGCAATTATATTACAAACTATATTGTCCACTCATTGTTTTCAAACCTATGCTGTTTCTATCCTTTGTATTGACCGGTTAGGCAATCAAATGCACTATGGGCGTATAACAACGTAGCCCACTACTTTCATAAACTTGATATCTTGTGATCAAATGTTTTGCTTAAAAACCTATGAACTCACTCAACCTTTGTGTTGACACTTTTTAGCATGTTATCTCAGGTTCGAAAGGAATTAGCTGGCATGACATGTGAAGGCGCACAGAAAATATTTTGATGACAATGCATATATTATCATTCGGAAAACTTTACAACTTTTATGTTGTACTTTTTATGATTTTACATTGTACAAACTTGTGGGACCTCTATTTGTAAACTCTGATATTTTAATCGAATGATGATTTATTTCAAAACGTCTCATTTAGAGTCGTTTTCTGTAACTTGTTCTGTGAACTATGAAGTAATACCCCAGTGACACAATCTTTCGCTGCGATAATTTTGGGGGTTATACAGATTGGTATCAAAGCTTCAGTTATAGAGAACCAGGTTGCATTTAAACATAGACTATAAATGCCTCTTATGTTTAAGCCGTAACACTCATTGTTGTCTTCAACATTCCGTGCGCCATGCCTACTCCTTGGCACAATACTGTATAATTTATATAAAGACTGATTATATAAATGATTGACTAAACATAACGGCATATGTATAATTTATATAAAGACTGATTATATAAATGATTGACTAAACATAACTGCATATGCCTATTCCAAGGCATCATGGCACAACTAGATATCCCCGATCATATATATTTTGTGATCTACGAAACTTTCTCAGACATTGTAGTTGGTACAATGGTCTCATTATTATTAAGACATTGTAAGTATGCAATGGTCTTCCTTATATCTCAAACATCGTGAGATACACAGTTGACTTAGATATATCTCAAACATCGTGAGATACACAGTTGACTTAGACATATCTCAGACATCGTGAGACACATAATTGGCCTAAATATATCTCAGACATTAGGAGATACACAATAGTTTTATCTATTTCTCAGACATTGTGTGTTGCACAATGGTCTCACTGGTATTTCTTAAACATTGTGAGAAAACTATTTCATAACTATGAACTCACCGACTCTTTTGAACGCTATGTCAATTTTCTCTGATTATTTAACTCCTCGTCTATGAAGATGAGTGTGAACATTCATTCCATACTCTTGGAACACCTACGTCGTCACGTAATATATCACCATGTAACTCATCGATTAAGTATGAGTGTTGTGTTGGAAATTCTTAAGTAGGATGATTTGGAATATCCTTATTTAAATGGACTGGGACGCCTTTTTATTTAAATAAAGAAATTGTAAATCGCCGAACCATAATTTTATAATTTCTTACTTACATAGATTGGGATGCTTCTTTATGTAAGTAATGAATTATAAATGAGTGGGCTTATTTGTATCTGATATGACATGAGTATGAACTCGAAATCGAGAATCATTAGTATTTTTTGAAAAGATCTAGAAAACACGATAGTATTTTACCACTCAGCAAAAATCCTAAGACCTCATTCGAACAACCTAATTTCAGTATTAAGTTATCACTTTTTCTGTTAAAAATCCTTACAAACATGAACCGTTTGTTGAGCTAATGAATTTGGTTAAAGTCAATTGAAACCCGACCTGATAGAATCAGATGTTTCAAGAACATAATTGAAACCCGAAATGATAGAATCAGATGTTTTAAGAACATAATTGAAACCCGACCTGATAGAATCAGATGTTTCAAGAATATAATTGAAACCCAACCTGATAGAATCAGATGTTTCAAGAACATAATTGAAACCCGACCTGATAGAATCAGATGTTTCAAGAACATAATTGAAACCCGACCTGATAGAATCAGATGTTTCAAGAACATAATTGAAACCCGACCTGATAGAATCAGATGTTTCAAGAACATAATTGAAACCCGAACTGATAGAATCAGATGTTTCAAAAACATAATTGAAACTCGACCTGATAGAATCAGATGTTTCAAGAACATAATTGAAACCCGGCCTGATAGAATCAGATGTTTCAATAACAGAATTCGGTTGCCACATATTTGATTATGCACGAGTCGCATAAGTCAAAGTATTCCATATTATTGAGCTAACGGACTTATTACACTCTTGAGCTAATGGACTTAGTTCAGTCTCGAACTAACAAACTAGGCACGATATCCCATCATCCATTACATAAGCTTTCCCATGAGCTCCTCTCATTTGTTGGCCATTATTTTGAGAACATTATTTCTCGAAATGTTCTCACTATCTACATCCCATAACCGTTTGATATTATTGCTGTTACGGTTGTTAATTTTGCTGTTGTTAGATCCTTGAGCAGTCTAAGCTCGCACAACTTGATCCACTAGGTTATGAGACATCTGAATTGTTTCATCCAGTGTGAGTGATCAAACAAAGTTTCGTTATCTTGAATACTGAGTGGAAGTTCTCAGATGAAATTTTCCCATAACTTCTCATTGGTTGAGACCATCACTGGGCACACTATTGCCAACTCTTGAAAGCGACGAATATAAGTTGTGATATCAACACCACTTACAACAAGAAAACTTATCCTTCATTTCTTGCACCTCATTTCGAGGGCGATATTTCTTGATTATAATTTCTTCAACTTAGTCCAAGCAATCTAGTAAGTATTCTCAATACTAATAGATTGAGCAACAACATTTTACCCTGATAAAGCATTGTCCAGAAGCATGCTTGTGGCATATTTGACTTTGCAATTCTTAGCACAAATGCTGATTATAATTTCTGAGCTTGCTGATCATGAAATCCTTGTAAGGAATTTAGTACATGATTCACTTCCTGGCCCCGCAATATTAGGCCACACATTATCACCAGAAAGGTTACACAAATTTAAGTGTTAACTTACGAAATTTCATGCTAGGATTAAGGTTTTGTTAAAAGCCTCGTTGTGGTCAGGTATGATTCGTTTGGGGAAATTAGAAAAGCCAAACTTAAGATATATTGGACTTTATACGATAGTAGCAAGAATTAGCCTGATAGCTTCCAGACTTGAGCTACCACTCAGACTTAGCAGTGTACACGCCGCCCTTCGTGTGTGCTTTCTGAAGAAGTGTCATACTGATGAGACACTCACTATTTATCTGGACGAGATCCAGATTGATTAACGTTTGAACTTTATCGGAGAATCTACTAAGATCACGAACCGTGAGGTCAAACGACTTAAGAAAAGTCGCATTCCTATTGTCAACACTCAATGGAACTCTAGAAGAGGTCCTGAATTCACGTGGGAACGTGGAGATGAACTCAATTATACCGTTAATAGATAACACTCACTGAACTTCGTGATGAAGTTCCATTACGGAAGTACCCTCACCTCTTCTCGGGAACATCATTAGCTCATAACACAAACTAAATCATGAAGACATGATTCCCATAACTGGTGGAGGCTGTAGCAACTCGTAAATTTTCATAAGGCAAAATGACTAAATTGCCCTTTGACTCTGACTTTTGACTATTTGACTTTTACCATAATGCAAAAGCAAATACTGTAACTGGTAATTTCCCAAGTTAAATAATTCACTCTGTTTTGGATTATTACACTCTAAATATTTTTGTTCACCTATGACTATAATTAATTATTTAAAGTTGTTACTTTATTAATTACGAAAGTTTAATCGTGTAAACTTTCCTCGCGGTCAACACAAGACTACGATAAGTCTAGGTGTTCAAAATACTCTACTTTCACCAATAGTTATATTTTATATGAACTATTAGCACTTTGTTATTTTTACGTAAATATTTTACTCTTTACGTGTCACGCGTGCTCAAACCTACAAGATTAGGTTTTAACAACATAGACGCACCCCATTAGACTTATCACACTTTTAATATACCTAGTTATAGTATATTGATAAGTTTAGACATTTTTATAAGTATTATATTTTACGTACCCGGTTTTAAGTTTCGTGACTTAAGGGCTTAACATTAGTAATTACCGGACCAAACTACACCTCATAAATCAAAACTTATCACAAAATACACACTAACCACCTCATGTGTAGAGGTGGCGTGCATACAAAAGACCACAAAGCACACTTGTCTTTTGCTTGTAACTTGTGCTAAATATCTACAAGTAATTTCACTTCATTTTTACCACACATGCAAAATCTAGACCAAAAAGATTTCTTTCTCTTTGGGTTTTCTCTCAAAAACCGTATATCATAAATCACCATCACCATCCATAAGTTGATTCAATAAATAAGTTGTACAAGAAAGATGAAAGTGTTGATAAGCTCTACATGATTCAAGTGTTGTTTTGGTGATTACAAGGTTGAATTAAGAGTTATACAAGAGGTTAGAGGCTGAAGTAAGGTGATATTTGGGGTGATTAACAAGGTGTTATAAAGATAGATAAAGATTAAAGAGAAGGGTGGAAGATTGGAAAGTGTTTAGGATTGATTATTCTTGTAACTTTCCAACCTAATCCTTGTAAGAATTGTTATACTCTTCATTTTTATTGAATATGGTTATAATAATTTATATTCATTGGATGTAATTTGATATAAGTAGTATATGTAATATGGCATGATTGATGTTGTACATGAAGTTTGTAATATGAAAAGAAGCTAAAACAAGCCTTAGGTAGGTTTTGTAAGTTGAAATTCATGATCCTAAAGTTTGATTAAACTGATCATCTCAGTAAGCCTCGAGGTTAATTCAATAAGATAGGCTTGTAGAGCTATGTCTTATGGTCGTTTTGCCGGGTTGCGCACCTCATAACTCATTCCGATGAGTAAATGAAAGCCAAAATGGCAAAACATGTCAAAATCTGCACACCCGATTTCATTTGGGAAAAGCCCATGGTTCTGGTCATTTCTGGAAGTCGACCCAGTTTTATGAAATGTATCCAAGACAAAAAAATGAATTTTGGCGAAAGCCGCGGATCAAAAAAAGTTGTAGAACTCAACTTATGGTCGTTTTGGCAGGACTGAATGTGCAGCCAAACTTTCTGCAATGAAATATAAGTATACTACTTGTAATTAGATTATTGATATAAGTAAACTTTGGAACTTGAACTTGATTAAGCTTGAGAAGCTGTTAGAGAAAATAAAAACTAGAATTTGAGCTTTTGAATCACTTAAAAAGGAATTGTGGTTAAAAAGTTATGGCCAAATGAAGATGACTAGAGGTGAATATGTTGTTGGAACAAAAGTTGCTGATACGATTTTAAAACGAGGTTTGACCATTTTCCGTCCGAATCGAGAAAAGTGTAAAACACGAGAGTTGCTCGTAATGACTTTTCTACAAAACTCAGGTGCACATAAGCAGAAAGTGAACATAATGCAAAAAGCTACAAAAACTAAACTGACTTGTTGTTGACTAGAAAACAACCTTAGTTGAGAAACTTTAAATGATATCTTGATTCCTTGAGGCCAAAACAAAGCCAAGGTGTTGTTTCAAGATATTTTAACTTAGATACATCCTCAAGAATGTCCTTGATTATTGTTTGACTTAGCCGCACGACTAATATAAGTTTAATGACCCGAAACTCGTTTTTAAAACTTGGTTCATTGAATTAGACTTTGCTAGACTTTGAAAAACTAAGTAATGACCATATGGCATGTTAAACTACTTCACAACACATAACTTATACCATCATATCGTCACACAAGTCAATCAATAGTCTTTGACGAAACACGACACATGTGTTATACAACATTTGTCTCGTCAAATACTTACTTATAAATGACCAGTACAACAATAGTAAGGAATTTCATTATCAGAAGAGGCCTCTTCGGAGTGTCGTATTGACGAGTTGTAGATTTATGAATTAAAGTGTCATGGCTCCTCATACGTTCACTACACGACCTCTTGATTTTGATAGCCCGAACGATGGTACGAGGTTATTTATAAAAGGGTTATAAGCCAAACAACACTTAATGGATACATCAGCTTAAGATTTATGTACAACATCATATTGAAAGCCAACAAACTACATATACTTGTACACTTATATCGTACACTATACTAAAACGTGAATACTATGCTTTCGTAGGTAATCGTTAAAGATCGTGGTCTTGCCATAATCTATTGTTGACATACGCTATATCGTTACACTCTGATGCTGATCACTACAGTGAGTTTCATAGCCCCAGCTTTTGTTTAACTATTTTATAAATTCTTTTGGGGGAGATACATGCTACTGCTTTTACTACATGCTAAAATGCTTTATTATGGACAATTACTTGCAAACTGAATGCCTTGACTGTATTATTGCATGCCTAAGTTGTTTTTGCCAAAAGTCCTCAACATCATGGACCACTAATCACTGGGAGTGAGCGCAAATATTGTGGATAGGCCTATCGGAATTGACGAACCCGTCTATGTTATCGGAAATAACAAAACACACTATATTTGAGATTATCTAGGTATAGGGCAAAATACCTACCCAGTGAAATATATATATATATATATATATATATATATATATATATATATATATATATATATATATATATATATATATATATATATATATATATATATATATATAGGATATATATATATATATATTTTATAATTAATATGCGGAAGTGCGGATGGATCCGGACCGCTTATTCAGGATCGATCTTGACTTTTGTAAAAAGTCAAGATCTGCGCTAATTTCACGGTAGCAATTGACCATGTAAACGATTTTTTTAATTTTTTCCTTTGAGGATCGTTACTATTGTTATCTTCTTTCATTTTTAATTTTTCGCATTTTTCCGAGCAATTTTGTTTTTTGATTATGAGTTCTATCGTGATATTAACGATATTATGAGTTCTATCGTGATATTAACAATTTTACTTAATATCAACGCTTTTTATTACGATATTAAGAAAACTTACGGTGATATTAAAAAATTAACTTTGATATTAAGAAAACATGTAAAAGTAATCGTGATATTAACAATTTTACTTAAAAGTTACTTTGATATTAGAAAAACTTAATATCACCGCTAGTTTAGAAACCATCGCTAGCCTTAGTGAAACTACCGCTAGCCTTAGTGAAACTATCGCTAGCCTTAGTTAGTAGTGATATTAAGAAAGCTTGATAATTACGGTGATATTAACAAAATTCATAATATCATTGTACCTTTTAACCATGAAAATGATTTTTTTCTCGGATTTTTTTCAACGATTCTTAATAAATTGTTGTCCTCTTTCTTTTTTAATTTTTTCATTTTTTTTGAATGTTACCGTGATATTATCCGCACCATCCCTACTTAAAATGTAATCCGCATCCGATCCCTATATATATATATATATATATATATATATATATATATATATATATATATATATATATATATATATATATATATATATATATATATATATATATATATATATATATATATATATATATATATATATATATATATATATATATATATCGTCCGTGATATATATACAACAGTCAGTCGTGAGTGCCATGAGCTTAGAGCAATAATAAGTATCAAGAAGATAATTGTACACATTGCAATTATATTACAAACTATATTGTCCACTACTGTTTTCAAACCTATGCTGTTTCTATCCTTTGTATTGACCGGTTAGGCAATCAAATGCACTATGGGCGTATAACAACGTAGCCCACTACTTTCATAAACTTGATATCTTGTGATCAAATGTTTTGCTTAAAAACCTATGAACTCACTCAACCTTTGTGTTGACACTTTTTAGCATGTTATCTCAGGTTCGAAAGGAATTAGCTGGCATGACATGTGAAGGCTATGTAAAATATTTTGATGACAATGCATATATTATCATTCGAAAACTTTACAACTTTTATGTTGTACTTTTATGATTTTACATTGTACAAACTTGTGGGACCTCTATTTGTAAACTCTGATATTTTAATCGAATGATGATTTATTTCAAAACGTCTCATTTAGAGTCGTCAGAATTTGTTCGTGAACTATGAAGTAATACCCCAGTGACACAATCTTTCGCTGCGATAATTTTGGGGGTTATACAGATTGGTATCAGAGCTTCAGTTATAGAGAACCAGGTTGCATTTAAACATAGACTATAAATGCCTCTTATGTTTAAGCCGTAACACTCATTGTTGTCTTCAACATTCCGTGCGCCATGCCTACTCCTTGGCACAATACTGTATAATTTATATAAAGACTGATTATATAAATGATTGACTAAACATAACGGCATATGTATAATTTATATAAAGACTGATTATATAAATGATTGACTAAACATAACTGCATATGCCTATTCCAAGGCATCATGGCACAACTAGATATCCCCGATCATATATATTTTGTGATCTACGAAACTTTCTCAGACATTGTAGTTGGTACAATGGTCTCATTATTATTAAGACATTGTAAGTATGCAATGGTCTTCCTTATATCTCAAACATCGTGAGATACACAGTTGACTTAGATATATCTCAAACATCGTGAGATACACAGTTGACTTAGACATATCTCAGACATCGTGAGACACATAATTGGCCTAAATATATCTCAGACATTAGGAGATACACAATAGTTTTATCTATTTCTCAGACATTGTGTGTTGCACAATGGTCTCACTGGTATTTCTTAAACATTGTGAGAAAACTATTTCATAACTATGAACTCACCGACTCTTTTGAACGCTATGTCAATTTTCTCTGATTATTTAACTCCTCGTCTATGAAGATGAGTGTGAACATTCATTCCATACTCTTGGAACACCTACGTCGTCACGTAATATATCACCATGTAACTCATCGATTAAGTATGAGTGTTGTGTTGGAAATTCTTAAGTAGGATGATTTGGAATATCCTTATTTAAATGGACTGGGACGCCTTTTTATTTAAATAAAGAAATTGTAAATCGCCGAACCATAATTTTATAATTTCTTACTTACATAGATTGGGATGCTTCTTTATGTAAGTAATGAATTATAAATGAGTGGGCTTATTTGTATCTGATATGACATGAGTATGAACTCGAAATCGAGAATCATTAGTATTTTTTGAAAAGATCTAGAAAACACGATAGTATTTTACCACTCAGCAAAAATCCTAAGACCTCATTCGAACAACCTAATTTCAGTATTAAGTTATCACTTTTGCTGTTACAAATCCTTACAAACATGAACCGTTTGTTGAGCTAATGAATTTGGTTAAAGTCAATTGAAACCCGACCTGATAGAATCAGATGTTTCAAGAACATAATTGAAACCCGAAATGATAGAATCAGATGTTTTAAGAACATAATTGAAACCCGACCTGATAGAATCAGATGTTTCAAGAATATAATTGAAACCCAACCTGATAGAATCAGATGTTTCAAGAACATAATTGAAACCCGACCTGATAGAATCAGATGTTTCAAGAACATAATTGAAACCCGACCTGATAGAATCAGATGTTTCAAGAACATAATTGAAACCCGACGATAGAATCGGATGTTTCAAGAACATAATTGAAACCCGAATCGATAGAATCGGATGTTTCAAAACATAATTGAAACTCGACCGATAGAATCGGATGTTTCAAGAACATAATTGAAACCCGGCCGATAGAATCGATGTTTCAATAATGTAATCGGTTGCCACATATTTGATTATGCACGAGTCGCATAAGTCAAAGTATTCCATATTATTGAGCTAACGGACTTATTACACTCTTGAGCTAATGGACTTAGTTCGCCTCGAACTAACAAACTAGGCACGATATCCCATCATCCATTACATAAGCTTTCCCATGAGCTCCTCTCATTTGTTGGCCATTATTTTGAGAACATTATTTCTCGAAATGTTCTCACTATCTACATCCCATAACCGTTTGATATTATTGCTGTTACGGTTGTTAATTTTGCTGTTGTTAGATCCTTGAGCAGTCTAAGCTCGCACAACTTGATCCACTAGGTTATGAGACATCTGAATTGTTTCATCCAGTGTGAGTGATCAAACAAAGTTTCGTTATCTTGAATACTGAGTGGAAGTTCTCAGATGAAATTTTCCCATAACTTCTCATTGGTTGAGACCATCACTGGGCACACTATTGCCAACTCTTGAAAGCTTATTTAATATAAGTTGTGATATCAACACCACTTACAACAAGAAAACTTATCCTTCATTTCTTGCACCTCATTTCGAGGCTTATATTTCTTGATTATAATTTCTTCAACTTAGTCCAAGCAATCTAGTAAGTATTCTCAATACTAATAGATTGAGCAACAACATTTTACCTCGATAAAGCATTGTCCGTAAGCATGCTTGTGGCATATTTGACTTTGCAATTCTTAGCACAAATGTCGATTATAATTTCGAGCTTGTCGATCATGAAATCCTTGTAAGGAATTTAGTACATGATTCACTCACGCCCCGCAATATTAGGCCACACATTATCACCGTAAAGGTTACACAAATTTAAGTGTTAACTTACGAAATTTCATGCTAGGATTAAGGTTTTGTTAAAAGCCTCGTTGTGGTCGTATGATTCGTTTGGGGAAATTAGAAAAGCCAAACTTAAGATATATTGGACTTTATACGATAGTAGCAAGAATTAGCCCTGATAGCTTCAGACTTGAGCTACCACTCGGACTTAGCAAAGGTACACGCCGCCTTCGTGTGAGCTCGAAGAAGTGTCATCTCGATGAGACACTCACTATTTATCCGGACGAGATCCGATTGATTAACGCTTGAACTTTATCGAGAATCTACTAAGATCACGAACCGTGAGGTCAAACGACTTAAGAAAAGTCGCATTCCTATTGTCAACACTCAATGGAACTCTAGAAGAGGTCCCAATTCACGATGGGAACGTGGAGATGAACTCAATTATACCGTTAATAGATAACACTCACTGAACTTCGTGATGAAGTTCCATTACGGAAGTACCCTCACCTCTTCTCGGGAACATCATTAGCTCATAACACAAACTAAATCATGAAGACATGATTCCCATAACTGGTGGAGGCTGTAGCAACTCGTAAATTTTCATAAGGCAAAATGACTAAATTGCCCTTTGACTCTGACTTTTGACTATTTGACTTTTACCATAATGCAAAAGCAAATACTGTAACTGGTAATTTCCCAAGTTAAATAATTCACTCTGTTTTGGATTATTACACTCTAAATATTTTTGTTCACCTATGACTATAATTAATTATTTAAAGTTGTTACTTTATTAATTACGAAAGTTTAATCGTGTAAACTTTCCTCGCGGTCAACACAAGACTACGATAAGTCTAGGTGTTCAAAATACTCTACTTTCACCAATAGTTATATTTTATATGAACTATTAGCACTTTGTTATTTTTACGTAAATATTTTACTCTTTACGTAATACGCGTGCTCAAACCTACAGTATTAGGTTTTAACAACATAGACGCACCCCATTAGACTTATCACACTTTTAATATACCTAGTTATAGTATATTGATAAGTTTAGACATTTTTATAAGTATTATATTTTTACGTTACCCGGTTTTAAGTTTCGTGACTTAAGGGCTTAACATTAGTAATTACCGGGACCAAACTACACCTCATAAATCAAAACTTATCACAAAATACACACTAACCACCTCATGTGTAGAGGTGGCGTGCATACAAAAGACCACAAAGCACACTTGTCTTTTGCTTGTAACTTGTGCAAAATATCTACAAGTAATTTCACTTCATTTTTACCACACATGCAAAATCTAGACCAAAAAGATTTCTTTCTCTTTGGGTTTTCTCTCAAAAACCGTATATCATAAATCACCATCACCATCCATAAGTTGATTCAATAAATATGTTAGGTCACTAGATTTACAACACAAGCTTAATAGAAAGAAATAGAGAAGAGATAAGATCGGTTGAACAATAAACAAACCCACACACACGTTATACTAAGGACGGTTATGCGTAGAGTGTAAATGGAGAGAATAAATTGAACAACCAACCCTCAAGTGAGGGTTATTACATAGTATTTATAGGCAAGGAGCTAGGGCAACACTCCTACTCCTTCCCTTTTTCCTTATTGGACATGGGCCTAAGCTTATGGGCCTTCTACATAAGCTTGACCTTAAACAAACATAAAGGCCATAATAAACTACCTATTACATATGAGTAACTAACACTTGATTTAAGGTTTAGGAGTGATTCCAACAATCTCCCCTCAAGTGTTGGTGATGAAAACAGTGAAGGCGTTGATGTAATAGTAGCTATGACGCCTTCTTCGACATTCTTCTTTCTTGTGAGAAGAAATGCCTTGATTCGAACAATCTCCCAAAGGTAGAGAGATAGTTTTCTTTGAACCTTTATGCTTTGACGTCATCATTAACTTTGTTCTTTGATCATTGTTCTTTGTGATGAAAGTGATAGTATGTTGTTGTCCGCATCAAGTCTCGCTTCAGTGCCTTCATTTGCTACAATGTCTCCACGCCATTCTTCAACATGCTCACACGCTCTTTGACGTTGGAATTCAAGATCGATGAAGTTCTTTAAGTATTTAACTTTGTAGATTCTTTGATTTGACGAAGAATCATTACGACGATTGTGTTGCTTTTGGATAGAACTCCATTAGTGATGATGTTGGCGTGAGCATGAGAAGAATCTGCACGATCATCCCGCTCGGAGCTTCCATAAGAAGAAAACATTTAAACGGTTAGTAATAAGCGGATTCCAAGCACTTACAAGTTTGAACTTCGAGAGTGTTAACATCATAGTGTGAAAACACAACTCTAATTCTTACAAAGGCCGTTCTCGAACCTGAGTCCCACAAGTGAGATAACGCGATGTACCAAGTACATCTCTGATTCGAGATGAGTCGCCGAGGTACACCAAGCATCACTCACGATCAGACCGCTTTGAGACACACTAAGCGTAATCTACGGGAGTTACCGAAGTGACCTTGCCGTGGTCGTTTGATGTTGACCCGGCAGAGTTTCCATTCAATCACCGAGGATCACAGATGTGAACCTCTCATAAATGTTCTCGATGATTGCTAAGATCGTGAAGGACTCGATAATGTGCCACCGATGTTCTTATTGTTGAACATCAAGTGATGAAATGTCAAGTGTACCTAAGAGATTTCTTGATGAATCTCGTGGCTCTAGACTCAATAGTGCTTTTGGTTTTCCTAAGCGGAGACTAGGGAGAGGGTCTCCTACTTCAATACCAACGATCTCTAATAGAAAGCCAATAGTTTACGAGGGTTCCTGTGAGAATGAAACAAGCTTCGTTGAGAGAAACTTGAGTGGTTAAGAAGGTATAGCGCATGCGCCATCGGGTCCATGACGACTTTTAATCTTCAATACCGGTGTCACTAAGTGACAACCAAGAGTATATGAATTGAACCCTTGTGCGCCCTAAGTTGAATAATTTGAGGGCTATTTCTTTTCACCTTTTCATTGCATTTCTTTTAATTCTTCAACTCCTTCTTTCTCCGATTTTCATTTCTCCTTTTATAATCATACCTAAGGACTTCTAAGTACTAACTATTTGTGATGTTCTTGGTAGATCCCTCCGCTCTGGCGGATCATAGGACTGTTATTCCTAACCTTAGTCACCTTATCACCCATGACTAACCTATGTTGCCATAAAACCAATTTTCAAGAAAATCTCTCAAAGGGTTTGTAAATGAAAAACATGTTTGAACCATCGTGAGAGTTTTATCTTTAGCGAAATATCCCCTCCACATGTGCTTTAGAGTTTTGACGAAATCAGACCTGTGGGAAGAGCGCACTTTTGAATTGATCAACTCAAGATAGACACTCCCCGTGAGACACGGTTACGTTGCATAGTTAAAGAGTTACATTGTCGACTTTTAGGTGACAACTAGTTCTAATAACTACCTTGAAGGTGCGATATAAACCTCGAGAGGTTTTCAAACCCGCCGTAGTTCATGTCTACCAAGAGTTTCTAGAATGGTACTTTACTTGGACAAGTCCTTTCATAGACACGCTACATTACTAGCGAACTAGCTTGAAATTATTACCGACAAGTCTTTTCGAGTTACTAACAGTTTAGTACCGTTAATTCGTTGGTTAAGTCTATTACACAAAGATTCAATTTGCATTTACACAACATATTTCTTATCACATAATTTTCTCCCCGTCAAAAATGGCATATAAAATGTTATTTTTGAAAAGTTGAGAATAAATATGACCATTTCAAGTGTCATGGAAGATGACCACTATGAACAATTTGTGAACAAAGTTTTAACTCAAGTACTCCCCTCAACAAGTGATATAAACGGTTGAGGTTTTGAAAATCATACGGAAGTACTTGTCCTTTTGAGCAAAACCTTAAAAATGAAAGGTTTGATAGGTTTTACTCAAAAGTAAGAAGCTTCGCCCTTTTATAAGGATTGTGGTAATCAAGCGCACTACGTGGTCCTTTCTTGACAATTACGGGTTGTACATCGTAATGTGTGCATAAGCCATTGACATATATCAATCATACATCCAAATTTATAATGAAAGAAGCGGTTCAAGGGTACCAGAAGTCCAAATGATGTTGCCAGTGAGTGCAAGGCGCTGATAGCGGTGATGTTAATCCCGGTCGACCACCAACAAAGCTTTCCAATGTTCCGAATCGATCCCTTCTATACAACCTTTCATCAATCATTTTGATGATACTCCTCACATCCCTTCGATCCCGAGAATTCCATCGCTTAGGAGACCCAATCTTTGACGATATCCTTCAACCTATAAGCCAACTGTCCTAACCATCTTCAAAGCGTGATCCCCAAACTTGTGAATATCACTACACGCCATTAAGCAATTTCGTTGAAGTTCACCGCGTAAACGATCACCAATGGTTTGTCGATGAGTGTATATTGTGAGAGCTGGTTGATGTCGAAGATCAAGTCGAGGTGGAGTGAAGTTGACACGGGTCCGATATGATTCAACCTGAAATGGAGATCTTCTACACGCTCTTTGATGACTATGCGTCGATGAATATGAGCACCGACTTGATGAATTCATCGTTGTACTTCAATGGAGAATTGTCTCATACGACCACGTACTTTGGCAAGGTACATGTCTTCGATGTCATTGATAGACAAATTCTCAAAGTCGACTTTAGAAATGCATAATCCCGCTCATCTTGCCTTTTGACCACAATCTTCTTGAGAAAAGTGTAGTCCCATTTGGTCGAAAGATCAACGTGTTTGATGGCAACGATATTCTTAGTAATCGAACACCGCATGTTGAGACTTCAACGGCGGCAGTAGTAGATTCTTCGTTCCGCCAATGATGAATTCAGACATTGCATCTCGGTCGTATGCTTCCACTTTGTTGGAGAACAAGTGATTAGCTCTTTCCTCGATAGCTATGCGGTTTGAGTATATGGTGATGGGAATGGAAGTGTCAAAGATGTAGCATATTTCCTTGATCCATCGCCACCGTGTAGAAGAAATTCCAAGTCTTTGTTGAAGAAATATCCGAATGGAATCCTAGGTTCATTTGGTTGGCCAATTGTTGGTAGAGGTCTTGACCGATCGGTGTAGTATGGAGGGTTGTCCCGCTTGGTGAAGTCGATGTTTGCTTCGGGTTGAGCCAATCCATGTTGTTAGACATAACTCGAGCAATGTTTTCAAGGTGATATTCGACCGATGGCACTTTCTCGAGCTATCTTTCCACGTTGAAAAGCTTCATTCTTGATTCGCCTCAACTCGAATTTCGCCATCTTCTTCACATGGAACTTTTCTTGCGTAATCTTAGCATGCTCCAATGTATTACCGCTCACCGATCTTGACCTTCTTCAGGTAGGGAGTGGAATTGACAAGTGTAGAAAACCATTCAAATTCCTCGTTGTATCTTCATCTAGCCATGATATGACGCCACCGGTGGGCTTCTTCTTTGTTTCTTAGGCCTAGATGATGATCTTGGTTTTCGACTTTGTCGGGTGAGGCGGGTTGTTGTTGGGGCTCATGGTATTCTTCATCGACACCACCCGTATACTCAAAGTGGTCACCGGTTTTCCGAGTCCGGGTGGTGTCTCGTAATCATGAGGTTTATCTGTAAGAGGAGGAGAAGATCTTTGTTGAGTAGGAGTCCGTTGTGGTGGAGGTTGCATCGAGTACCGAATGAGGATGATACATGAGACTTCTTTGTGCATTTGGGCTCTTTATCCTTATCCCGATCTTTGTCTTCATCATCTCTTGAACGTTTGGGCCTTATAGCTTCTTCTGAATGAGGACATGAGTTGGTATTCCAAGAGAGCTTCAAACAGCTTTAGTCGTGTGAGGCAAACGCTGCGAGCGTTTCAACATTTGGCGCTACTAGCCGGTTCACCAATTCATCATCTCGAGAAAATTGTAGATTCAACCGAATTGATGCTTAAATTCATCGGAGTTGATTTCATGGCTTGTTTGGCTCGATGCAAGAGATTTGGATACGGTTGTCGGTATACATCTCCTTTGTGAGTTTCGAACAACCTCCATAAGGAACCGGAGAGTATCCTTTGATCATTTCGTCCATTTTCCTTGAAGATCATCTTTCATGAGCTTTTGGACATACTCCTTTCATCTTGCATCTTGTCGATATCATCATGAATATATCAGATCCGATCAAGATAGAAATTCATCTTCCGTAGAGCATGTCTTTCTTTCGACTTGTTTGACAAAGATTCCCAATTCTTTTATGAGCATGAGATATCCAAGATCGAGTTGGCTTCTTCAACGATTGGATGTAGATTTTGTTGATCTTTAGATGGTGGTGGTGAAGAGTGGGATGATGAATCGATGATGAGGAGACATGAGGAGGCTCGGGGTCCTTAGGGGTTCGAAGTTTCCTCCTTAGACATAGCCTTGTCATCGATCTTTGTTTCATCATCAAGATGGGTGATCGTGTAACACAAAGACCTGCTTCTTTGTAGACGATTCCTTGATTCTCGATCGATAGGGTAGGCTCATCAACATATCGTGATTTTCCGGGTCATTGAGCCTTTGTGGAATATCGGGATGAAGTCCAAGTGCTCTCGGATCAACAATTTTGTGTATCCGACATAGGGAATCTTTGAGCCAAGTTTCTTGTGAAATGACATCATGTCTTCCCACAAAGGCTTCAATTTCGATGTCCTTTTGTTGATTAATGACCGGAAGATTTGTAGTTCCATGAGCTTGGGATGCTCATAGCCACTATCACGACCGAGACCGATTTGGTGATGATGATGTAGAGGGTTCTCCACGGTTGAGGAATGTTCTTAAGCTCCACATGAGAATGCTTAGAGATAACTCCGAAGCTTCATCATAGCCAATATCAATCAGAATTCAAGAACTGCTTCTCAAGAGGTGTGGCAAAGAAGTCGGTTGGCTCGATTTCAGAATGAGAAGAACGCACCGTAAGTCCGCATGAGTGATGGTGACTTGTTTGTGATTGAGAGTTACAACATCGCACTTTGACCCTTGATCCTTTGCATTGAATTCCGAATTGTTGCATGTAGATCTCCTGACAAGAGCGAGTGTGAGAGCATGTTCGGTAGGGATGATTCTTTAGAATATCCACAAAGAATGAGACAAGAAGATTACGAGCATGTGAGGGTTTCAAAGTCAACCCTAAGGTTGTTCTTTCCAATCTTTCTAGGATATCCATTAGGGAAGATGTCAAGAATTGTGAGAACTTCGTGCATCCACATTCATTTGAGCGACCATGTCGTGATCGAAATAACATTAGCCAAAAGAACCAACATATCGAAAGATATAAGGTTAGTCAACGAAGGTTTTATTGTCTAATTATTGAATATCTGATGTTAATGATTGTTACGAGTCCTAAGTCACATGTTTGTCCAATAGTCCAATGATGTCGTGAAACGTTTCGTGAGTTAGTTAACTTTAAGTTTTAAAGTTTATGTTATCACTTATAGTTCACAACATATCAAACGTTTAAGTATATTAGTGACATTATTGGATTCGTGACGTTATGATTCATTTATTTACAAGTTTGCACGCGTAACAATTCAAAACGAAGGTTTGATCAAGGCTTATGCGTAGGAATAGTAGCTTATGCGTAAACAGGAGAAGTATACGCGTAGATGTAAGCTTATGCGTAAGAAATGTTACGCGTAGGAAAAGGTGACCTTATGCGTAGAGCTTACGCGTAGGCGTATAAAAACCTTACGCGTAAGGATTACTCGTAAGAGTGAACCTTATGCGCAGAGTCATGCCACGCATATCCTTCACGGGATACGCGTAGTCCCATTGTAGAACCTTACGGCGTATGATTACGCGTAAAATTTCTCTTACAAGATAACTTTCTACGCTGTAAGGTGATCCTTATGCGTAGAGTAACAAAGACCTTGATTCTGAGGTTTATGTGTAGCAAGCCTGAAATAAGATCATCATATCATCAATCTTAACACATATATTCATTTTACAACAAATCATGGCATGAAAACATGTTAAACAGTTCTGGTGAGAAAGTCATACGTGTAAGTCAAAACCCTAATGTTTATGAATTACGCATAAGATTTCTAACCATAGGATTTGCACCAAACGTTTTTTGGTAGGTCTTAGGTGTTGTGAGAGTCTATAAACCAAGTTTTAACATCCAATTCGTGGTGAATCAAAAAATACCAAAACTCAAGAACATTAAACCCTAATTTCCAATTGTTAATCAATTAGTGTTTCTGGGTTGTTATAGGGCCTGGAAATCTTTAATTCAACATGATATAAACAATTCACAACAATCTTTTTGACCAGAAACCTTCACATTTGAAAACACCCAATTCGACTTAAGAACCCTAATTTTGAAAAACCTTCAATTCGTGTTTCTGGGTGGATTTAGAGGATAGAATTAGTGTCATTGATGTTAAAGACATGTTTTGACACAATCCTTTTAACTACAAACACCTATTCTTGATTATGAGCTCATACGCTTATGTGTAAAACACAAAAACAATCATAGACAAAAATTTGACCGTTGGATTCGTGTAAAAATCAAAACCTATGTTTGTAAACATGTTAAGATCATGAAACAACTTACAAATTGATGATCGAATCTGATTTAAAGAACAATTTCGTATGTAGGATTAGTTAGGTTTATGAGTAATAAATGTGATGAATATGTTAGGTGGAGTGTTTTTATTAAAAGTAACTTTAAACTTTTGGCGCTTTGGTCCCTCCACCTTTTCCATTTTCATACAAAGCCATTTAACTTCCGTTTGGTTATCAAACAAAGATTTTAAAAGAAACTTAGACGACACCCCTCGACTTAAGAAAATAATGAAAGGTTATAAATTTTAGTCCGAGGAGTGTCATTGAACCGTAAAAATTACCACCATTGATAAAAGAAACAACCGGATATGATAACATGCAAGTACACGGATGTTTTGAAACAGTTAAGTGATTATTTTCTTCCCTCAACACTTGATCGGTAAAATATCGAATTTTGAAAGATTAAAGTGTTGACGAAAGAGACTTGCCATGTTGAAAGAAAAATAGATTAGAAGAATATTTTTTGTTGTTTTATCATGTTTTATATTTTTGTATTTTGTTTTTGAAAAATTATTTACAAAAGAGATTTTGGTGTTTGATGTGTTTTAAGACTGCTTTTAGAGGTCATCCAATTCCTCTTGTGTCAAACACCTCATACCAATCCGTGGACCAACTCATTAAACCTAGCGGGAGGTAAGGCTTTGGTGAGAAGATCGCCAATTGGTATTCGATTACTCCAGAAGTATAATTCAACTGCACTGCTCCACGCGATCCTTGATGAAATGATAACGAAGATCGATGTGCTTTGATTTCGAGTGCCGAACCGAGTTGCACGAGATCGCAATGGCACCGATTGTCGTAGTACATCGATTCATCAAACACGTAACCATAGTCTTTGAGTTGTGTTCTCATCCCGATGACTTGAGCACAACACGCGACATGGCTACATATTCGCTTCGGTTGATGACACGATGTACAATCCTCGCTTCTTTGATTGCCAAGACACCGGTTTATCACCAAGAAATTGTAGTGCTCTCAAGTGCTTTTTCGTGAATCTAAGCATCCTGCGTGGTCGTCGTCTCGAAAAGCGATTAGTTCAAAACCGTAATCCTTCGGATACCGATCCCAAGTTAATGGTTCCTTTGATGTTTTGAGGATTCTTTTAGCCTCGAGAGGTGGGTTTCATTGGTCGCGATCGATAACGGAGCATAGATAAACGGCAAATACAATATCAGTCTCTGCAATGTTAAATACATGAGTGACCCAATAATGATGCGGTATTTGGTAGGGTCAACTAATTTTCCATGTAAATCGTCTAGTTTCTTGGTATGAGTCATTGGTGTGGCATAAGTGTCACGTGTTTTCATTCCAAACTTGTTTAACAATTCAAGGGCATATTTGGATGACTCAAGAAAATACCACGGGTGATTGATGAACTTGTAATCCTAGAAAGAACGTAAGTTCACCCATCATGGACATTTCAAAATTTTTCTTCATTAGTTTTGCAAAAGCGATTGAAAACTTTTATGTGTAGACCCAAAATGATGTCATCCACGTAAATTGAACAATTAAGATATGTGGCCCGTGATATTGTATAAAAGAGTTGGGTCAACCGAACCTTTGGTGAAATTATTAGCAATGAGGAAAGATGATAGCTTATCGCACCATGCCCGAGGAGCTTGTTTGAGACCATACGTGAGCTTTGTTCGGTTTGTAGACATGGTTCGGGAACTCGGGATCAACGAATCCTTCGGTTGGTCGACATAAACCGTTTTTTCGCTTGTCCGTTGAGAAACGCAGTTTTGACATCCATTTGAATGACCATCATATTCATATGAGCCGCGAACGCGAGAAATATCCGAACAGCACATTGCAATTATACTACAAACTGTATTGTCCACTACTGTTTTCAAACCAATGCGGTTTCTATCGTTTGTATTGACCGGTTAGGCAATCAAACACACTATGGGCGTATAACAACGTAGCCCACTACTTTTATAAACTTGATATCTTGTGATCAATTGTTTTGCTTACAAACCTATGAACTCACTCAACCTTTGTGTTGACACTTTTTAGCATGTTATCTTAGGTTCGAAAGGAATTAGCTGGCATGGCATGTGAAGGCGCACGGAAAATATTTTGAAGACAATGCATATATTATCATTCAAAAAACTTTACAACTTTTATGTTGTACTTTTTATTATTTTACATTGTACAAACTTGTGGGACCTCTATTTGTAAACTTTGATATTTTAATCGAATGATAATTTATTTCAAAACGTCTCATTTAGAGTCGTTTTCTGTAAATTGTTCTGTGAACTATGAAGTAATACCCCAGTGACATAATCTTCCGCTGTGATAATTTTGGGGGTGTTACAGATAAGCATATAAGTAAGTAATGAAAAGATAAAGAGTAAAGGAACACAAAACCATGACACGAGTATTTATAGTGGTTCGGCTACAAGGATACCTTCCTTGCCCTACTCCACTCCCCGAGTACCACACTCAAGAGTTTGTAAGCACTACACAACACAAGCTCGTTAATGTGGTGGAGAAGCCTTTACAACGTCGCCTACTCTTTATCCGGTAAAAGGCTAGACACCGAGTTCTTCCACGAGGTAGAACAAAACCTATCACAACGTCGCCTACACTTTATCCGGTACAAGGATAGATACCGAGTTCCATTACAAAGGAGGAACTACTACCCAACACTACACCACTACACAACTACCCAAAGGAGCCACACTCCTTATTACAACATTAGAGAGGATATCAACAACCTCTAACCCAAACAACACAACTTGTACATCGATGCACCATATCGATTGTACACCTTTAGCACCTTTCACTAATGCCTTCAACACGACCCTTCGGCACCTTTCACTAATGCCTTCAATACAACACTCCTATGGAGGGAGGAAAGAACTATCAACAAGATACACATCAGTGGTCTTGATGATTACGAAGCTTAGTAAGTCATGACCTTGAGCTTGCACGTCTTCAAGAGGTAGTGATATCGCCTTTAAGAGGAACCTATAGAATCACACAAACATAAAACTACATAGAATGATCATTTGGATTAGTGGTTAGAGTGTTAGAATACTAGGTGATGCGCGCAAAACCGTCAAGTTCTCTCACGCAAGCGTAAGAAAACTTAAAACAGCTTAAGCACGAAATCAATGAAGATCCGAGGAGTATAGAGTCTCCCGGTCGTTATGTCCCAATGAACAGGCAATGGATTATCAAACGATATAGTGATCGGGAGATTTGAGCAGGAAGAGAATTTGGATTTATTATGACTAAGGAAAAGGACATAAACTACAAGGGTTAAAATGAAAATTAAAGGAAATTAAAAGATTAAAAATATTAAATAAACGCTATCACTATTTTTAAAATGATGAACGTTTAAAAGTCGAAAACTAAAACTTACGTTTAAAATAAAAATACGTAAACGTACAAATAAAAACGTGAAATCTGAGAAATAAAAGTCCTAAAAATATGAAAAATACATTTTTACAATCCTAATGATAAAAGAAAATTTATAGAAAAAGAAAATTATTTTTAAAACTATTTATATAATTATTATTAATTAAAAACTATTTTAAACTATTTAATAATACTCTAAAATAAAAGAAAATATGAAATAAGACTAGAAAAATAAAATTAAGACTTAGAAAAATCTAAAATATGATAAAACTAATTTAAAACTGAAAATATATTTTTAGACTTTTAATGTATTTATTATTAATTTAAAACTATTTAAAACTAATTTAAGTTATTAAAATACCAAATAAGAGGAGAAAAATTTGGAAAAATCTTTTTAAGCTTTTATATTTATTTTAAACTAAGAAAAGTGAAAATTATTTTTGGAACTTTTCTCAATTAATTGCTATAAAAGGCTATTTAAAATTGATTAAAATCTAATTAAAATGAGAAAATAGCAAATAAAGACCAAAAATTATGAAATTTTCAGGAAAAATCTAAAATGAGATTATGAATCTATGAAAATTGATAAAATAGCAGGTTATGTGTAAAATAATGAAGCTATAGTGTAACGACTAGTGGAAATAAGCTACAAGAATAAGCTAATAAGCTACTTATGAAACCAAACAGATCTGAAGCTAGAGAATACCAAAATAAGCTATAAGCAACTATTTCTAACTAATCCAAACAAGTAACAAGCTCGTAACCTTGATCTTAATCCAAGCGCCAAACTAGCCAAACAGTGGTTTCGACCCACCGTTTGAGCTTATCCAACGACTTATAGAATAAGCTAAATAGAAAACTACTTATGCAATCCTACACACCACCTGGCAGACTACAACTGTGCAAGTTTCAGGTCCTAACCCTTTGATTTGAAACCTCTGTTAGCTCTGCAAGTTCTAAGAAAAACTGCTCAGGCATGACTGTTGACTTCTTAGAACAGATTTGAAGTTTGACTATGCTCAACTTTGATCTAAAATTTTGAACTGATAATGATGTATTTAGACTACTGATGTTAACCAAAAGCTAGATCTACTACATTCAAACCACTATGCAACTTATGACTATGACTGATTTAGACAGATGCAAACTCAAGATCAGTTACAAGATGATTTAGACTTTTTGAGCTAAACTGCAATAGCCAAGACCTCAATTAACTTCAAATTAGCTACTAAAACTTGTAACAACTACTACTAACAATCGAGCTACTTTCTAGCACGATAAACCGATTATGCCAAACACTACCATTCATAATCATATGAACTAAGAATGAGATAAACCGATGAACCAACATTAATTAAAGATCAAACTAAGTTCTTATGACCATATTACAATTATATTAATGATTAAAAATAGTGGAGACCTCAGATACATAGATAAGTACAAACTGCAATTTGACTAAAAATGAGAAGTGAGATAGACAACTCACAACTGATCCGGTGGTGTGCCAGACCAATACCAAACCCAAACCTAATCTAAATGAAGCTATTCTAACCCATTTCACAGTTCTGCAACAACCCAAGATACCATTTTCCAGTTTGAGCCTAAGAGTTGACTTTTGTTGACCAGGCCACACATTTGCTTGAAAATGTATTGTGAGCTTATAGAAAGCTTATAAAGACCATAACCAAACTTGTTTAAGCTTAAAACAAACAACTAACAACTCGGACATGAAACTTTGAAACCGAAAATCTCAACAGTAATCTTGAAAATATAAACTTATATAAAAACTTTAAATGGATATCCAAAGCACCCCACAATGATGTTTAAACTTGAATGTTATACAAAGGAATTGAGATTACATCATTTGAACTATCTAAGACATTGATTAAAAAAAAAAACGACATAAGGAAATTTTTATAAAAACTAACTACTACTCTAAACTGCTTCTTCCTTCTCTCCTTTATACTCCAAGTTTCTCTCTCATCTTTCTAAGTGATTCCCACCATTTTCGACCTTTGGATGGTTTTGAGGTGATCTTGGCCTTCAATGGTTTGGCGGGAAAATGAGGTTTAGCGAGATGAGGTTGAGTGAGATAAGGTGGAGAGTAATAAATGATCCTTGGAGTTTTGTGTTGGTGGGGGGGAACAAGAGAAGGGATAAGGTGAGGAGGGGGGTTGAAAGGTTGAGTGTTGCAGGTGTTAGCAGGGGGCAAGTGGGGGAGAAGGTGAATGGCGCCAAAAAGGGTGTTTGTTTGACTTCTGTTGACTGACCAGTGTTAATAACAAGGGGTCCAAAATGGTTTAATGACAGGGGTTCAGAATTGGCTTAAGGGTCACAATTGGTTTAAGGCTTATAAAACACAAGGACCATTTGTGTAATTCTGAAAAATTGAGGGACCATAGCTGCCAACTCATCAAAGATATTCCAAGGACTAATACTGACAAGCTTCTAAAGTATAAGGACCAATCTTGCCATTTTGCAATTTTCCAGGGACCAATTCTGCCAATTTTTAAACTTGAGGGACCAAAGTTGTAATTTTCTCAAACTTTTCATATTTTTCACCAAAGGACTAAATTTGACCACTTTTGATTTTAAAAGGACCTTTGGTGATTTTACTTTTGAAATTATGTGCTCAGGACTGCTTTTTGACAACTTTTGAAACTTGGGGATCAAACGCAATTTTGCAAATTTGATATGTTTTCATCCGATTTTGATATTTTGCATTTAAAACACATAAAACAACGATTTGTGATATTTTGATCATTTTGATGTGTTTCGAGTGTTTTCGATGATTTTGCGCTTATTTTGTACAAAATGATAAGTATTTAGACACTCATCAATCCCCACACTAAACTATTGCTAGTCCCTAGCAATGATTTGAGAAAACATAATGGATTTTAATCTCTTTACCAAAAGCCATTACTCGAGTAGCCAAATGTTTCGATTCAAGTAAGAACCATGGTACACCGATAACCATGTGATTTTGAGCAAACCACCGACTTTCAACGGATTTGATTTTGTCTTTACCGAGCCGTACCTTACGGACTAGCCAACTCTTAGATAAATTATCAATATTATCTTTGGTGAGTGAATACCAATTATGGATTTTCCATCGCCTTTACCACAAGCCATAACCTCATGCTAGCCAACTCTTCACTTTTTAGGATATGGTGAGTTGAGAACCATACAATTTTGGGCAAATTGCAAGCCATATAAACGGATTTGATATATCTTTACCAAGAGCCGTTTGCTCTGGATTAGCTAATCCTTTTGTCTTACGAGACATGGCGGATCGATAACAAATGAGTAAGTGTAAAACACTTATTTAAAAAAAAAAAAAAAAAATTTTTGGCCAAAACGGGGATCAAAGCGGTATAATTACATGATAAAATTCGTGAGAATCCCCACACTTAGAAATGAATATTGCCCTCAATATTCAAAGTACCATGGTTATGCCGAAACAAAGAACGTGAAAGGAAATACTAAGGCCATTATTTAGAAAGATGATTTTTTTTTTTTTTTTTTTTTTTTTTTTTTTTTGAAACATGTGGGCAACTCCCCACACTAGGGTGGTAGAAAGGGTAAGAAGATGCAATTATGGGTGAAGACCCATATGGTTGTGTGCTACTATTTTTGGTCACCGAGTCGCTAGCTTGACTCGACCCCAATTCATTGGTTCATGGGAAGCAAAGTGGAAGAAACAATCTCCATCGGACTTTCATTCAAGATGTTTGGACAAACATTTGAAGCACGCGAAAGTTCCACACCGATGAGATAAAGAGAGCAGCACCGGCTCACAGATGATAAATGAAAATGCCGGGTCAAAGATAGTGTCCTCACTCCCAAGGAGTGAAGAAGAGGAAGACACATCATAAGTGAGGAATGGAAGGAAGATGTTTATAACAATTAGGATCCATTCTTCATCCTCAAATGTAGACATATCGGGAGGAAGGGTGAAGGTAGTATCATCAACAAGCAAACTCTTATGATAGAGTACACCTTCCTCCAAGCCAATATCATCCTCAAGATCAAAATAGAAATGATCATATTCGGAGGAGATATGTCATGAGAGAGTTCACCGGAGAACTCTTCATGAAGAGAATCATTGGAAAAAGCCTCAAGCTCGGGCTTGTCCAATGTAGAGTCACTATCCACAACGGGATAGGAGATGAAGTCGACTTAGCACACAATGATTCGATCTTAGAAACGAGGAGATTTATATTGAACAATTGTTCACGAAGTATCTCGTCCTCAATTTCGGATCATCGAATCTCTCACTTCCTCTAAGCTAACTAGCTCGAAGGTAGCTCCTCGACATAATCGATGTCTCCATAGGATAAAGAATCGTCAAGCAAGTACAATCGTTGTCGAATCGGAGAACATATCAACATGATCATTTGGAATGTCAAGAGGAGGTAAGAATCATCATCAAGAGGCTTATCACACATATTACGGAGATAACCTCGGACTCACTGGGTTGGAACAAGGCTCTCAACACTAGACGGTTCCATTTCGGAATAGTGCTAGAAGGCTCGCCCCCATTATGAGAGAGTCTTTGGAAGCAATAAAAGGTAAGATAGGTGTGATAGCAATAGGCGGAGGAGTTGAGAAATAAGATCGCTCAATTGAATAACACTCTCTCGTCGTAATCATAGTATTCCTTCATTTGAATACTATCCTCATCATCATCGCCATCATATCGATTCTTATATTCATCTCTGAAGCTTACACACCATTCTTTTCATTTGCGGTTTCTTTCGAATGCGTATTTCTTCGTAACTTTGAGGAAGATTACACTCGTAATCATTGAAATGATGTGAAGGCTCGGAAGTCCGATGACCGATGGAATCTTGTGGGGTTGGGAATTGTCAAAACCGGAGAATTGGAATTTTGAAAATTTTGATTCATCGGTTGACATTCAAAAGTCGCATGAGGACCCCGCAATTCTCACAATGAGATAATTGGGAAAATAACTTTCACCAAAGTTCTGATTGTAACATGGTTCCGGCTCATAGACAAGCGGAACCCGTGGTGGACAATCAAAACCGTAATGAGAATCATTCCCACAACACTCGCATGAGTAGGATTCGAATTGGGGCTGTGGAGGTAGGTAGGAAAAATCGGGTGTTTCATTTGAAATGGGATCGGGATTACCGACAAACTTGTCTCCGAAACCCACATTGGTACATCGCCGACAATTTCCACCGTTAAATGGACCTCCACACCAGGAACATGTCAAATACCATGACATAGAGAATTAAACGGATAAGAGGGATAAGAAATGAAGAATTAAACGGTTATAGAGGATAAGGAATGGAGAATTAAACAGGTTTGAGGATAAAGAAATGTAGAATTAAACAGATTAGAGGATAAAAGATGGATATTTTTGGATTTTTGAAAACATTTTGCAAAACAAAGAATGAAAATCTTTTGGTTTTTTGATAAAGAAAATATAGACACATACAGATGGTGGTATGAACAAAGAGTGAATGTCCAAATTACTAATCGCTAGACGAAAGATAATCACCACAGACTCCGGCGTGGCGCCAAAATTTGATGCGCAAGAAATCATTAAGTTCTCTCACGCAAGCGTAAGAAAACTTAAAACGACTTAAGCACGAAATCAATGAAGATCTGAGGAGTATAGAGTCTCCCCGGGTCGTTATGTCCCAGCGAGCTGTGCAATGGATTATCAAACGTATAGTGATCGGGAGATTTGAACGGGAAAGAGAATTTGGATTTATTATGACTAAGGAAAAAGGACATAAACTACAAGGGTTAAAATGAAAATTAAAGGAAATTAAAAAGATTAAAAATATTAAATAAACGCTATCACTATTTTTAAAATGATGAACGTTTAAAGCTGAAAACTAAAAACTTACGTTTAAAATAAAAATACGTAAACGTACAAATAAAAACGTGAAATCTGAGAAATAAAAGTCCTAAAAATATGAAAAATACATTTTTACAATCCTAATGATAAAAGAAAATTTATAGAAAAAGAAAATTATTTTTAAAACTATTTATATAATTATTATTAATTAAAAACTATTTTAAACTATTTAATAATACTCTAAAATAAAAGAAAATATGAAATAAGACTAGAAAAATAAAATTAAGACTTAGAAAAATCTAAAATATGATAAAACTAATTTAAAACTGAAAATATATTTTTTAGACTTTTAATGTATTTATTATTAATTTAAAACTATTTAAAACTAATTTAAGTTATTAAAAATACCAAATAAGAGGAGAAAAATTTGGAAAAATCTTTTTTAAGCTTTTTATATTTATTTTAAACTAAGAAAAGTGAAAAATTATTTTTTGGAACTTTTTCTCAATTAATTGCTATAAAAGGCTATTTAAAATTGATTAAAATCTAATTAAAATGAGAAAAATAGCAAATAAAGACCAAAAATTATGAAATTTTCAGGAAAAATCTAAAATGAGATTATGAATCTATGAAAATTGATAAAATAGCAGGTTATGTGTAAAATAATGAAGCTATAGTGTAACAGCTAGTGGAAATAAGCTACAAGAATAAGCTAATAAGCTACTTATGAAACCAAACAGATACAGAAGCTAGAGAATACCAAAATAAGCTATAAGCAACTATTTCTAACTAATCCAAACAAGTAACAAGCTCGAACCTTGATCTTAATCCAATCGCCAAACTAGCCAAACAGTGGTTCGACCCACTGTTTGAGCTTATCCAACGACTTATAGAATAAGCTAAATAGAAAACTACTTATGCAATCCTACACACCACCGCGACTACAAGCGTGCCAAGTTTCGAGTCCTAACCCTTTGATTTGAAACCTCTGTTAGCTCTGAAGTTCTAAGAAAAAGCGCTCGGGCATGATGCTGACTTTAGAACAGATTTGAAGTTGACTATGCTCAACTTTGATCTAAAATTTTGAACCGATAATGATGTATTTAGACTCGATGTTAACCAAAAGCTAGATCTACTACATTCAAACCACTATGCAACTTATGACTATGACCGATTTAGCGGATCTAAACTCAAGATCGATTACAAGATGATTTAGACTTTTGAGCTAAACCGCAATAGCCAAGACCTCAATTAACTTCAAATTAGCTACTAAAACTTGTAACAACTACTACTAACAAGCGAGCTACTTTCTATACAGATAAACCGCTTATGCCAAACACTACCATTCATAATCATATGAACTAAGAATGAGATAAACCGATGAACCAACATTAATTAAAGATCAAACTAAGTTCTTATGACCATATTACAATTATATTAACAGATTAAAAATAGTGGAGACCTCAGATACATAGATAAGTACAAAGCGCAATTTGACTAAAATGAGAAGTGAGATAGACAACTCACAACCGATCCGGTGGTGTGCGAGACCAATACCAAACCCAAACCTAATCTAAATGAAGCTATTCTAACCCATTTCACGCTTCGCAACAACCCAAGATACCATTTTCGGTTTGAGCCTAAGAGTTGACTTTTGTTGACGAGCCACACATTTGCTTGAAAATGTATTGTGAGCTTATAAAGCTTATAAAGACCATAACCAAACTTGTTTAAGCTTAAAACAAACAACTAACAACCGGACATGAAACTTTGAAACCGAAAATCTCAACAAGAATCTTGAAAATATAAACTTATATAAAAACTTTAAATGGATATCCAAAGCACCCCACAATGATGTTTAAACTTGAATGTTATACAAAGGAATTGAGATTACATTATTTGAACTATCTAAGACATTGATTAAAAAAAAAACGACATAAGGAAATTTTTATAAAAACTAACTACTACTCTAAACTGCTTCTTCCTTCTCTCCTTTATACTCCAAGTTTCCTCTCTCATCTTTCTAAGTGATTCCCACCATTTTCTGACCTTTGGATGGTTTTTGAGGTGATCTTGGCCCTTCAATGGTTTTGGCGGGAAAATGAGGTTTAAGCAGATGAGGTTGAGTGAGATAAGGTGGAGAGTAATAAATGATCCTTGGAGTTTTTGTGTTGGTGGGGGGGAACAAGAGAAGGGATAAGGTGAGGAGGGGTTGAAAGGTTGAGTGTTGCGGTGTTAGCGAGGCAAGTGGGGAGAAGGTGAATGGCGCCAAAAGGGTGTTTGTTTGACTTCATTGGTGACCGGTGTTAATAACAAGGGTCCAAAATGGTTTAATGACGGGGTTGAGAATTGGCTTAATGGTCACAATTGGTTTAAGGCTTATAAAACACAAGGACCATTTGTGTAATTACGAAAATTGAGGACCATAGCGCCAACTCATCAAAGATATTCCAAGGACTAATCTTGACAAGCTTCTAAAGTATAAGGACCAATCTTGCCATTTTGCAATTTTCGAGGACCAATTTCGCCAATTTTTAAACTTGAGGGACCAAAGTTGTAATTTTCTCAAACTTTTCATATTTTTCACCAAAGGACTAAATTTGACCACTTTTGATTTTAAAAGGACCTTTGGTGATTTTACTTTTGAAATTATGTGCTCAGGGACTGCTTTTTGACAACTTTTGAAACTTGGGGATCAAACGCAATTTTGCAAATTTGATATGTTTTCATCGATTTTGATATTTTTGCATTTAAAACACATAAAACACTGATTTGTGATATTTTGATCATTTTGATGTGTTTCTGAGTGTTTTCAGATGATTTTGCAGTTTATTTTGTACAAAAATGATGAGTATTTAGACACTCATCACTAGGAGAAAGTATAACTAAGAGTGGTGGTGAGCAAGAGAGAAATGACTCACTATTTATAGACAAATTATGTCTACTGTCTCACGGTTCCCACGAATCCCTCCCCAGAGGGATCTGGGTAGTGAAAAACCTGGAACCGACTACTGGGTCAGTTTAGTCCGGATTTCAGGTTGCAAATCGGGTTATGGGTTATGGGTAATGCACCATGGGTAATGGATTATGGATACCCAACAAGATGCAATGTACCTAGTCATTGGGTTATGGATCTTGGGTCATGGGTCATGAATCATGGATAATACCCAACATGACTTCATGCATGATGTCATGCAATGGGTCATGGGTTATGATCATGCTCCATGGGTATGGGTTATGTACTTTGGTTTTTACCCAACAACATTCATTGTACCTAGTCAATGGATCATGGGTCATGGGTTATGGACTTGGTTTTTACCCATTACTTACCCATTACAACATATACAAAGTACATATACATTTCTATAAATTGTAAACACTAGTTTTTATACATATGCATTTCTATAAGATGTAAACAATATTACTTGTTAGTTTTTTATAAAAATGTCTTTGGTTTTATAACTTATTTACTAAGCATGTTTTGATATAGTTTTAATATGTTTAGTTAAAGTGTGTTAGTAAACTATTGGCTCAAACCATTTACGTATTTTATTTGTTTCTGTAAAATGATTTTACGTTTGTTTTCGACAAAATATTAGAAGATCGAAAAATATAAATAAACATTTTTATGGCTTATTTGTATTAACAATCTCCCCCTTTTGTTGATGACAAAATATAAGATTATTTTAAGAAGAAAATAAAATTCGTAAAAATTTTAATTGGAGTTTTTACTCTCTTCTCCCCCTTTTTGTCGAAAGAAACAGAGTGTCGAAAAGAAACTAACACATTGTTTTGAGAAAAACTTGTGAAAAGTAAAAAAATGGAAAATAAAGAGTAGGATGAGAGAAATATTCTCGTCTTAGCTCCCTCTTGACGGATGCTTCTCGTTGTTGAGGGCGTCAAATAATTGGAAAGCTAAACAAGTGTGTTGCAATTATTTTTGCAATGGTTTCGTATTTTATGAAATGCTCCCCCTTGACGAGTGCTCCCTTTTGAGGAGGGCGCCAAGTAATATAGAAAACCTAAGTGAATATATTGCAAACGGTTTTGCAATGCATTGCCTTGACGAAAAGCTCCGCCTTGTTGAGGGTGTCAAAGTCTTCATGTGTATTTTGAAAATCTACAAAACAAAGGTTAGAAAACAAGTATATGTTGCAATGTTTCCTGCAAATGAGATTCACAATAGTAAAAAAATGTGTTTCTGTTGGACGGTTCTGGCAGATCATTCTTTTGAGGGATCCGTCTAGACTAAATTGTGGGAACCGTGTACCTGCATTCTATTGGCAGCAATGTATAAAAAGTGACATAAACATCCAAATGAGTTATATATTGTAGTACCAAACATATTCTCATAACAATATAGCATACAACATGTAGTTTCATTCAATAAAACAAGAGAAATGATACACATATCATTAAAACTAAGAAAATGATGCAAACATGTAGTAAATTTTCTAACAATTCTAAGTTGCTCCTAAAACTATAGGAAAGCACCACTTGTGCTTGTGTTTCTGAGTTTTTTGGGACGAGTAGATTTGTTGATTTGGTCAAATCGTTCAAGAAGGTGATGGAACATGAAGCGTAGCTCATTTCGTACTTCTTGAACTAACCCTTTTGTATGTTGACAATTAGAGCAATTATTGTCATGGCTAGGAGATGGAGGTATTGGAAATGGAGCGGTTTGAGGTGAATCATTGGGTGAGAAGGAAGGAGGTTACACAAAGGATGGAGGGATTTATGGAGGTGAGTTAAGTGAAATAGGATGGGGTTCAACTTAGAATGAAGGTGATGTATGGGTTGGTGGTGGAAATAACAAGGTATCCATATGGTCTGGTCTTTGAGATTGGTGATTCCTTGTACTCAAAGATGGACTAATTGATGGTGAAGGTGAGTAGAATGCGGGTGTTGGTGACGTTCCAACATCAATGTTTTGGTGTGAAGGTAGTTCCTCATTTAATGAGAAGGATGGTGAATGAGAAGTCCTAGGTGGTGAGTCTTTTAAGGAGTAAAGGTGTGAAAGAGGTGTGGTAAAAGAGTGTAATCTAGGTTCTAGAAGTGAAGGTTTAGGTGTTTTAGTGGAGTTAGGTGTGTTTGGTTTAGAGGGTATGGTACATGGTCGGATGCCAATTCAAGCGGTTCTCCTAGCTTTGGTTGGTTGAGTTTGTCGGGGAGGAATTCTAGTTTTTGAGGTCTTGACGGGTGATGACTCGGTTGAGGAAAATTCATGAACAACACGAGTGTTTTTCTTAGAGGAACCTTTGGTTGATGAGGTTGTACTAGATGCTTTAGTCATAGTGAAAAGTGGGAGGGAAGAAGTGCTTTAGCTACTGATGCGCGTACAAGGCGCGTTCGGGGTCAAAGGAACTTCCTTTTCGTCGAGAAAGTTTTTCAACACCCTAGGCAGTGAACCTAATCGTTGTAGTGTAGTATTGGGTAAGCCTCGGGTATTGATATCGTTCTCTAGGGGAATAGGAATGCTAGTGAGAAGTGTACTACACTAAGGTTGAGGTTGAGGAAGATTAATTTTTTATCCTTTTATATTTTTTTTAGAAAGCTAAGGGTAAAATCTCGGGGTTTGGATTTGGGGGGTGGTACTTCTACCGATTACTTCTACTATCTAATTATCTAAACTATGGGTAGTCTTATGTCTGTTGATGTGTGCTCGTATGATGATTAAAAATGTGCTTACCTAGATACTATTACTCCCTAGTTATCTTTTATTGGTGGTTGAATTGTCACGTCCTTATTCTTAACGCGTTGTATTTTCTAAGGTCGTAGGGTGTGCCTTTTTCCCTAACTCTTTGAGACTACCTTAAGGTTATTGCCTACGAAATCTCTAGGTAAATCATAAACTAACTCTAAGGTTATCTTTGAATGTTTAGACTACAAATCCGCTAAGTGATTCATAAACTAAGGTTCAAAGATTACTCAAGCATTTAAACACAACGATAGCTGTTGATGCATAATCTGGCGCGGAATGGATTCAACGACTCTGCTTGGGCCGTTAGTCGTCTTCTCGAGTCCTAGTAGACCTGTCAACAAAGAGAACCCGTTAGGAGTGGACCCGAGGCCATAGCCCCGGGGTCCACCTCCGACGGTCTAGTTAGTATGCGATGTAGCATATCAGAGTTAGGGTTAGAGATAACCTATCATGTATTTATAGGGGATGGATTAGGGTTTAGGCGTAGAGTGGGCCGCTGTCTGCCGGGCCTGACCCATTCATGGCCCAGTCCGGACCATACGTCCACAAGCCCCCCAAGTCTAGTATGAGATAGCGCATGGCTATGTTATGCTAGACTTAAGTTCTGATGGCCGCGTAGGTAAAAGTGGATCCCGAATCTTGCATCCCGGATAAGGCGTACCTTTTGTACCAAGAGTAACGAAGATGGTGCGATAGAAGGCGTGTACAGGCAGTGCGGTATTTGTCTGGCGACCAAGAGGTGACGAGGCGTGTACAGAGCGAGAGGTGCGCCTTGTGCGCGACAAAGAAGTGCGACGAAGACGTGCTTCGCGCATTACATCCGTCTTTACAACCAACGGAGGGCGTCTCCCTGCGGCAAGATGGTGCGAATATTTAAATCCGTCTTTGTACCGAGCTTGCGTTCGCTTCCAAATATACTGCGCGATGCGTCACGGAAGCGATGGTAGTATATACTCGGTAGCCCCCAAGTTTGATGGTGCTACTCGTGTAGGAGCATTAAACTTATTTAATCTGAAAAACACCGAATGCAAGATTAAAAGTATATGCCGCAAATCGCGAGATATAAAACCTAATGAATTGAAACAATAGATAGCACATAGCATGAATAATATATAAGAGAAGTGGTAGTGCGCACCGTCGTGGGATGCGTGCAAGCGAAATAATTAATTATGTTTTTTTTTTTTTTTTTTTAATGTATAAAATAAAACTCGGATGGATGTACCGTGATCGCGACTAATAAACGCAGATGGATTTATCGTAACCGCATATACTCGAGCGTTTGTGGATGATCGCAGATGTATATACCACGGCCTTTGTCCAGTGCGCATCATGGCGATTGACTAGCATCGTGGTGTGCACGCGTACGCGTTCTCTGCGAAGATGTCTGAACGCACGACCTAATGCGGGTAGATTTATCGCGACTGCGTTGTTCGAGCGCAAACAGGCGTACTACCATAAAAACAGTATCTGCGCGAATTAATTCGCGGCTAAAAAATAAAATAACTCCGATCGTGCGGATATTTTCTTAGGTCCAATCGTGCGGACTAAAATATAAAATAGGTCCGATCGTGCGGACTTTTTCTTTTTATATACGATTCGTCGTGTTTAGTACGTAAACCAAACGTATTTAATTTAATTTATCGTGTTTAGTACGTAAACCAGTGTTGATGAAACAAACGAGGTACTGGCACTTACAAAGTGATAACATAAAAATATAATCACAATATGTACTTTATGTTGCTTCTAAATTCTCGTAACAAAGATTCCAGTGGTAATACTTTGAAAAGATAATTCCAGCGGTAAGAATGAGAGTTACCGACTTTAGAAATTGATTTCTGCTTTTCGGTAATATGAGAACACGAAAAATAGTTTATTCGTGGTCCCACGGATGGCGCCAACTTGTTGATGCATAATCTGGCGCGGACTGGATTCAACGACTCTCCTTAGGCCGTTAGTCGTCTTCTCGAGTCCTAGTAGACCTGTCAACAAAGAGAACCCGTTAGGAGTGGACCCGAGGCCGTAGCCCCGGGGTCCACCTCCGACGGTCAAGTTAGTATGCGATGTAGCATATCAGAGTTAGGGTTAGAGATAACCTGTCACGTATTTATAGGGGATGGATTAGGGTTTAGGCATAGAGTGGGCCGCTGTCTGCCGGGCCTGACCCATTCCTGGCCCAGTCCGGACCATACGTCCACAATAGCTTAATGCACTCCTAAGCCATTTACCATTAAGATAAGAGACAACCAATCAATAATTAACGACTAGGTTTCATAGATCTAAGCAAACACACAAGAAATTTAGCTGGACATGTTAAACACGCAAGCATACACACATTTAATCGAAGACATAATGAAATTAATGAAGTAAAACACTTATCTTGATGTAAAATAGGGTATGAGAACCCTAAGATACTGTCCAAGTCAGACTACAAATGTTTAGGGTTTTTACTCCACAAGTCTACCTCCTAAAATTTTGAAAATTCAATTTCTATATATAATTTTACATTCGCGACGGCGTCGCCTTATAGGTGGGACACCGTCAGATCACCATCATTAGGGTTTCGTCTTGGCCAAGTCATCGTTGGAACGACATCATGTTGAAGTTGCGACGCCGTCGGGCTTCAGTAGGGACGTCGTCTGATTTTGAATACAGGCCGTCTGAGATGAAAAGTTTTCATGACGCCCTTCCTCTTCAAAGCCTGACGCCGTCAGGTTTATTTTAGCAAAAAGTCTACTGAGCCGTCACATATTTTATTACGTATAGAGGGACGGCGTCTCCCTTTGATTATGATGCCTTCAGGTGCAATTCCAACAGCTTGAGTGTCTTCGATCTTGACTTTGCCATTTTCTTCATATATTCGCTCCTTTTCGTCCAAATATGCATCATTCCAGCATTTTGCTTCCAAAAGACCTAAAAAGTGAAAAGGAACGAAATTAAGCAGTAACGGATATAAAAGTGGGCAATTAAGGGCTTAAATGACCCCTTAAAAACGTACGTTTTAAATCCTTATCAGCTACTGAGTTTGAATGATGGTTTGAATGGTGGTTTGAGAATATAAACATACTAGGTTTATAAAGGATGAGATTAGGTTAGTGAATTAAAGTTTAGACCACTAAGGTTCTTAGCATGTACTAAAGTCAACTACAGTGTTGTTCTGTCCTAGGGAGTCATGTAAGGCAAAGTGAAGTGTTTAGATTACCAAAGAGAGTTTGAGATTGATGAGTTAAGTGAAATTCAACTATTCTGTAGAGCCGGTTCCCACAGAACCCTATCATTGGGGATCAGTCTAGTTGAAATCCAGGGATTCGTCTTCAGAGACAAAGAAAATGGTGTGATGATGTTTTACAAGGTCTAATACCTATATATCTTGAGTGTTTAAGTTCCCTAAGGCGTCTTAAATGGTATAGAACTTTAAATGTTCAAACATAATGAGCGAGGGTATCTAATGATGGTTTTTATAAAGGGATGGAGTTTTCATGAATACCCATAAGTGGTTAAGCATGATACTAAGAATTTGAGAGTGTCAAATGATGTCAAATTATCCTAGAGATCAGATGGCGACTTAAAGAAAATTTGAAAAATTCCTTAAAAAATCACAAGAAATGAAAAACTAGTCTTTAGCCTATTTTGAGATAAAGATAACTAAAAGCTATTTGCTAAAATTGAGAGAAATATCAAATTAGGTGTTTTAAGATGAGAGAAACAATGTGTAAGTATTGGAGCGAAAAAATGGTGAGTTTTAAAGTAGTGATAAATCAAAAACACATTGAATGTGATCTTAAGTCATCCATGAGTAAATGTAGGATCATCTGAGCCTAAGGGGGACTTAAGTGATCCTAATGTATCATGTTTAACTAGTCTAATAAGGTCTAAAAGGTTGGATATGTGAAGATGCTAGATTTCCATTTCTATCCACCCAGATCCCACAGATCCTTCATGTGAGGGATCCGGCTAGTTATAGCCCAGGGATCCGGCTTCTGGGACTATTTTCCTTCACAGAACGCGTGCAAAATTTTGCACCAAGCATCGAATTTTAAACCTAGTGATTCCTACATCAAGCATTGATGAGTGTCTAAATACTCATCATTTTTGTACAATATAAACTGCAAAATCATCTGAAAACACTCAGAAACGCATTAAAATGATAAAAATATTACAAATCAGTGTTTTATGTGTTTTAAATGCAAAAATATCAAAATCGATGAAAACGTATCAAATTTGCAAAATTGGCGCTTTAGTCCCCAAGTTTCAAAAGTTGTCAAAAACAGGTCCACGAGCACATAATTTCAAAAGTAAAATCACCAAAGGTCCTTTTAAAATCATAACTTGTCAAATTTAGTCCTTTGGTAAAAATGTCAAAAGTTTGAGAAAATTACAAGTTTAGTCCTTCAACTTTGAAAATTGGCGTAATGGCCCGGAAAATTGCAAAATGGCAATTTTGGTCCTTATACTTTGAAGGTTGTCACTTGTGGTCCCTTGGAATATCTTTGCATAATTGGCGAAGTAGCCCTCAAGTTTCGTAATTTACACCAAGGTCCCTATCATTTAAACCCTTTCAATACCCCATTTGGACCTTTCATAATTTTGGACCCCCTGTCATTTTGAATTGTGAACCCCTTGGATTATTAATACCTTGGTCAATCTTGGTCAAATCCCACTTGCCCGCCAAAAGTCATCCCTCCCACCTGCTATCACTGCTCACACATCCAAACCATCCCCCCAGCTCATTTCTTGTTCCCTCCTCCTCCACCATAATCCAAAGGGCAATTAATACACCCTTCCACCCTTCACTCAACCTCTCCAGCTGGTACTCCAATTTTGGCGCCAAATTCAATCAATGGTCAAAAATGCTCCAAGTCATCCAAATGCTATTATTATTGGTGGGAAGTGCTCAAAACATGAAAAAGAAGGATATGGGAGTATAAAAGAAGCAAATAGAGAGAAGAAAAGGGAGTAGCTAGTTTTTCATTTTTTCCTTTAATGTCGTTTTTTTATTCAATGTCTTAAACTAGTTTAAAATCTGCAATTTTATATTCCTATGATCAAAACTCAAGTTAATGTACCACTGTGATCTGTTTTAAGGATTAAATTCAAGTTTGGTTAAAGTTCTTATTTCTGTGTTTACTGTTTGGATTTTCAAATTCATGCTCTTATGTTTAAGCCGCCTATAGCTTCTTTCCTCACTTAAACAAGTTTAATCAAGCTTATTTAAGCTTTTGACAAGCTTTGGAAGCAATTTCAATCATTCTCACTGATAGTCAACAAAAGTCAACTTGGGAGCTAAAGCGGAAAATGGTATCTTGGGTTGTTGCGATGGGTTGGAATAGGATTGAAATAGCATAGGTTAGGATAGTATTGGGTTCGGTTTTGGCTCGCTTAAGTCGGAAACAGTGGTTAGTTATATTTCACTTTTCATTTTCAAGCAAAGTTGCATATCGCCTTGTGTATGCATCTCGTGGTCACAACTGCTTTTAACATGTCTAAATAGTTGTAATATGGTCATGATAGCTCGGTTTGATCACCGTACAAACCGGTTCGAAGAGTTAGATCATTTTAGTTGGTTATCATTTGTAATAAGGGTGTTTGGTTTATCGCATTAACTGTCTTAAAGGTTTAGCCATGAGTTAGAATCAGTTAGGTTGCATTTGTTTAGTCCTATTGAACTCTTATCGCCTTAGATTGTGCTGCAATACTCTAAAAGTCAAGCTCACTCCATATCCGACTTAATATGCTTACTGTTGGATATTTGAAAAATCCAAGTTTGATTTTGTGTTCAAAATTCAGAGAACTAGCCTATTTAAGTTTCATTTCACCTTAATACATCATTATTAGTCCTTAAATCAAGATCAAAGTTGGAAAAAGTCAACTTTTCATTTTTCTTCAAAAAGTCAATTTGCAAAATCTCAGTTTTGGCTACACTAAGGTGATTTTTATTGGGCTCATTTTTGAGTCAATTTCTATGAAACTTGTAGTTTTAGAGAGCCCTCTTGGTCTATTTTCTTATGTCCAATTTTTACATTTTGTGAATTTTGTTTAAGCTCCAAATCATTGTTCAAACGGGTATAAATGCCCCTGCAGTGGGTCTACTGTTCTGATGTGTTTGTCTGAGTTTTGTAAGGCCCGCATGTGTTTCATTCTAGCTCAACTAGGTCTGATTTTTAGTTTATAAGGTCTCACTTAGGTCTTCTCCAAGTTCCAATTCCTGTTTTCATGTTTCTAGCTTATTTAGGTGCTTATATTCTAGCTTAAAGTTGCCCCCCTTTAACTGTTTTGGCCCTTTTGCTCAATTCCTCAAATCTGTGCTAACTTGTATCCAGAGGGTGTAGCTTGTTGATTCTAGTTGCTTTTAAGTTCTTTTAGCTTATAGTAGCTCCTGTTTCAGTTTGGTACCTTTTGGTGTGGTTTTAGCTTATCAAAGTGCTTATTTTTAAGCACTTCCCACATCAGTTGCTAATTCCTCCACATAGCACCTTGTTTTTATATTTTTCCTTTATTTATAATATTATTTTAGACTTTTCCTGAAATTTTCAGATTTTTCTAAGTTGGTTTGCTATTTTTCTTGATTTAAATTAGTTTTTAAGCCTTTTTAAATAGCATTTAATACAAAAAATTAAGAAAAAGTTCCAAAAAATAATTTTTCAATTTTAACAGTTTAAGATAAATATAAAAAGCCTAAAAAGTATTTTTCCATAATTTTCTTAGTTTAAAAAGTATTTTTTAGCATTTTAAGTAGTTTTAAATAGTTTTAAATTAATAATAAATATATAAAAAGTCTAAAAAATATATTTTCAGTTTTAAAATTAGTTTTATCATAATTTAGATTTTTCTAAGTCTTAATTTTATTTTTCTAGTCTTATTTCATATTTTATTTTATTTTAGAGTATTATTAAATAGTTTAAAATAGTTTTTAATTAATAATAATTAAATAAATAGTTTTAAAAATAATTTTCCTTTTCTAATAATTTTCTTTTATCATTAGGATTGTAGAAATGTATTTTTCATATTTTTAGGACTTTTATTTCTTAGATCTCACTTTTTATTGTGTACGTTTACGTATTTTAATTTAAACGTAAGTTTTTCGTTTTAAGTTTTAAACGTTCATCACTTTAAATATAGTGATAGCGTTTATTTAATATCTTTTAACTTTTTAATCTCTTTTAATTTGCATTTAAGTCGCTGTTATTTATAAACTTTTTCTTTAGTGTAATTATCCTCTCCAAATCCTTTCTGATCGCTATCATTAGTGATCATTCTATCGTCTGAATCAGTGTTTGCACACCATTGAGTCTCCGTGGGACATAACGACCGGAATTCACTATATTCTCTCGATCTTCATTGCATTTGTGTTTGTTGTTTTAAGTCTGTTAGACTTGACGGTTTAGCGCAGATCAAATTTTAGCGCCACGGGAGGCTTTAGCGTGTGTTTAGCCTTTTTCAGACTCATTCTTGCACATACCCATCTTTTGTAAAAAGTTTTTTTGTAAAGTTTTCAAAAATCCAAAAGTTCATTAACACTTTTCCTGAAGTGTTATCAACACCAAAAATATTTTCATTCTTTGTTTTTATAGCCTGTTTTTCAAAAATCCAAAAATATCCATCTTTTATCCTCTAATATGTTTAATTCTTCATTCCTTTATCCTTTAACCTGTTTAATTCTCCATTCCGTATCCTCGATAACCGTTTAATTCTTCATCTCTTATCCCTCTTATCTGTTTAATTCTCTATGTCATGGTATTTGACATGTTCCTGGTGTGGAGGTCCATTTAACGGTGGAAATTGTCGGCGATGTACCAATGTGGGTTTCGGAGACAAGTTTGTCGGTAATCCCGATCCCATTTCAAATGAAACGCCCGATTTTTCCTACCTACCTCCACATTGTCAATACGAATCCTACTCATACGAGTTTTGTGGAATGATTCTCATTACGGTTTTGATTGTCCACCACGGGTTCCGCTTGTCTATGAGCCGAACCATGTTACAATCGAACTTTGGTGAAAGTTATTTTCCCAATTATCTGTTGTGAGAGAATTGGGGTCCTCATGAGACTTTTGAATGTCAACCGATGAATCAAAATTTTCAAAATTCCAATTCTCCGGTTTGACAATTTCCAACCCCACAAGATTCCATCACCATCGACTTCCGAGCCTTCACAAGATCTCAATGATTACGAGGAATGTAATCTTCCTCAAAGTTCAAGAAATACGCATTCGAAAGAAACTACAAATGAAAAGAATGGTGTGTAAGCTTCAGAGATGAACATAAGAACCGATATGATGACGATGATGATGAGGATATTATTCAAATGAGGAATACTATGAGGACGACGAGGAGAGTGTTATTCCTTTGAAAGATATCATTTCTCAACTCCCCGCCTATTGCTATCACACCTATCTTACCTTTTATTGCTTCCAAAGACTCTCTCATAATGGGGACGAGCCTTCTAGCACTATTCCGAAATGGAACCGTCTTGTGTTGAGAGCCTTGTTCCAACCCAGTGAGTCCGAGGTTATCTCCGTAATATGTGTGATAAGCCTCTTGATGATATTTCTTACCCTCCTCTTGACATTCCATATGATCATGTCGAGATGTTCTCCGATTCGATAACGATTGTACTTGTTTGACGATTCTTTATCCTATGGAGACATCGATTATGTCGAGGAGCTACCTTCCGAGCTAGTTAGCTTAGAAGAAGTGAGAAATTCGATGATCCGAAATTGAGGACGAGATACTTCGTGAACAATTGTTCAATATAAATCTCCTCGCTTCTAAGATCGAATCATTTTGTGCTAAGTCGACTTCATCTCCTATCCCGTTGTGGATAGTGACTCTACATTGGACAAGCCCGAGCTTGAGGTTTTTGCAATGATTCTCTTCATGAAGAGTTCTCCGGTGAACTCTCTCATGACATATCTCCTCCGAATATGATCATTTCCATTTTGATCTTGAGGATGATATTGGCTCGGAGGAAGGTGTACTCTATCATAAGAGTTTGCTTATTGATGATACTACCTTCACCCTTCCTCCCGATACGTCTACATTTGAGGATGAAGAATGGATCTTGATTGTTATCAACATCTTTCTTCCATTCCTCACTTATGATGTGACTTCCTCTCTTCTTCACTCCTTCGGGAGTGAGGACACTATCTTTGACCCCGGCATTTTCATGTACCATCTGTGAGCCGGGTCTGTCTCTTTCTTTCTATATCTCGTCGGTGTGGAACTTTCGCGTGCTTCAATGTTTATCCAAACATCTTGAATGAAAGTCCGATGGAGATTGTTTCTTCCACTCAGTTTCCCCATGAACCAATGAATTCGGGGTCGAGTCAAGCTAGCGACTCGTAACTAAAAAAAGATGCACACATCATATGGGTTTTCACCCATATTTCGTCTTCTTACCCTTTCTACCACCTAAGTGTGGGGTGATGCCCACATGTTATATATAAAAAAAAAAAAAATCTTTCAAATAAAGGCCGTAGTATTTCCTTTTACGTTCTTTGTTTCGGCATAACCGCCGGTACTTTGAATATTGAGGCAATATTCATTTCTAAGTGTGGGGAATTCTCACGAATTTCATATATTATCTACCCAATTCCCTGTTTTGGCCAAAATTTTTTTGGAGTAAGTGTTTTACACTTTCTCATTCGGTTATCGATCCGCCATATCTCGTAAGACAAAAGGATTAGCTAATCCAGAGCAAACGGCTCTTGGTAAAGATATATCAAATCCGTTTATATGGCTTGCAATTTGCCCAAAATTGTATGGTATTCACTCACCATATCCTAAAAAGTGAAGAGTTGGCTAGCCCGCAAGGTTATGGCTTGTGGTAAAGGCGATGGAAAAACCATAATTGGTAATCACTCACCAAAGATAATATTGATAAGTTGTCTAAGAGTTGGCTAGTCCGGAAGGGTACGGCACGGTAAAGACAAATCAAATCCGTTGAAAGTCGGTGGTTTGCTCAAAATCACATGGTTATCGGTGTACCATGGTTCTTACTTGAACTAAAACATTTGGCTACTCCGAAGTAATGGCTTTTGGTAAAGAGATTAAAATCCATTATGTTTTCTCAAATCATTGCTAGGGACTAGCAATATCTCGATGTTGAGGATTGATGAGTGTCTAAATACTCATCATTTTGTACAATATAAAGCTGCAAAATCATCCGAAAACACTCGAAACGCATTAAAATGATAAAATATTACAAATCAGTGTTTTATGTGTTTTAAATGCAAAATATCAAAATCGGATGAAAACGTATCAAATTTGCAAAATTGGCGGTTTAGTCCCCAAGTTTCAAAAGTTGTCAAAAGCAGGTCCACGAGCACATAATTTCAAAAGTAAAATCACCAAAGGTCCTTTTAAAATCATAACTTGTCAAATTTAGTCCTTTGGTGAAAAATGTCAAAGTTTGAGAAAATTACAAGTTTAGTCCTTCAACTTTGAAAATTGGCGTAATGGCCCAGGAAAATTGCAAAATGGCAATTTTGGTCCTTATACTTTTGAAGGTTGTCACTTGTGGTCCCTTGGAATATCTTTGCATAATTGGCAGAAGTAGCCCCTCAAGTTTCAGAATTTACACCAAGGTCCCTATCATTTAAACCCTTTGAATACCCCATTTTGGACCTTTCATAATTTTGGACCCCCTGTCATTTTGAATTGTGAACCCCTTGGATTATTAATACCTTGGTCAATCTTGGTCAAATCCCACTTGCCCGCCAAAAGTCATCCCTCCCACCTGCTATCACTGCTCACACATCCAAACCATCCCCCCAGCTCATTTCTTGTTCCCTCCTCCTCCACCACAATCCAAAGGGCAATTAATACACCCTTCCACCCTTCACTCAACCTCTCCATTTGGTACTCCAATTTTGGCGCCAAATTCAATCAATGGTCAAAATGCTCCAAGTCATCCAAATGCTATTATTATTGGTGGGAAGTGCTCGTAACATGAAAAGAAGGATATGGGAGTATAAAAGAAGCAAATAGAGAGAAGAAAAGGGAGTAGCTAGTTTTCATTTTTCCTTTAATGTCGTTTTTTATTCAATGTCTTAAACTAGTTTAAAATCTGCAATTTTATATTCCTATGATCAAAACTCAAGTTAATGTACCATTGTGATCTGTTTTAAGGATTAAATTCAAGTTTGGTTAAAGTTCTTATTTCGTGTTTCTTGTTTGGATTTTCAAATTCATGCTCTTATGTTTAAGCCGCCTATAGCTTCTTTCCTCACTTAAACAAGTTTAATCAAGCTTATTTAAGCTTTTGACAAGCTTTGGAAGCAATTTCAATCATTCTCACTGATAGTCAACAAAAGTCAACTTGGGAGCTAAAGCGGAAAATGGTATCTTGGGTTGTTGCAGTGGTCGGAATAGGATTGAAATAGCATAGGTTAGGATAGTATTGGGTTACGGTTTTGGCCTCGCTTGTCGGAAGCAGTGGTTAGTTATATTTCACTTTTCATTTTTCAAGCAAAGTTGCATATCGGTCTTGTGTATGCATCGTGGTCACAACTGCTTTTAACATGTCTAAATAGTTGTAATATGGTCATGATAGCTCGGTTTGATCTTTGGTACAAACCGGTTCGATGAGTTAGATCATTTTAGTTGGTTATCATTTGTAATAAGGGTGTTTGGTTTATCGCATTAACTGTCTTAAAGGTTTAGCCGATGGTTAGAATCGAGTTAGGTTGCATTTGTTTAGTCCTATTGAACTCTTATCGCCTTAGATTGTGCTGCAATACTCTAAAAGCAAGCTCACTCCATATCGACTTAATATGCTTCTTGTTGGATATTTGAAAAATCCAAGTTTGATTTTGTGTTCAAAATTCAGAGAACTAGCCTATTTAAGTTTCATTTCACCTTAATACATCATTATCAGTCCTTAAATCAAGATCAAAGTTGGAAAAAGTCAACTTTTCATTTTTCTTCAAAAAGTCAATTTGCAAAATCTCAGTTTTGGCTACACTAAGGTGATTTTTATTGGGCTCATTTTTGAGTCAATTTCTATGAAACTTGTAGTTTTAGAGAGCCCTCTTGGTCTATTTTCTTATGTCCAATTTTTTACATTTTTGTGAATTTTGTTTAAGCTCCAAATCATTGTTCAAGCGGGTATAAATGCCTCTGTGAGGGTCATTGCTGCATTGTGTTTGTCTGAGTTTTGTAAGGCTGCGCATGGTTTCATTCTAGCTCAACTAGGTCTGATTTTTAGTTTATAAGGTCTCACTTAGGTCTTCTCAAGTTCCAATTCCTGTTTTCATGTTTCTAGCTTATTTAGGTGCTTATATTCTAGCTTAAAGTTGCCCCTTTAACTGTTTTGGCCCTTTTGCTCAATTCCTCAAATCTGTGCTAACTTGTATCCAGAGGGTGTAGCTTGTTGATTCTAGTTGCTTTTAAGTTCTTTTAGCTTATAGTAGCTCCTGTTTGAGTTTGGTACCTTTTGGTGTGGTTTTAGCTTATCAAAGTGCTTATTTTAAGCACTTCCCACATCGATTGCTAATTCCTCCACATAGCACCTTGTTTTATATTTTTCCTTTATTTATAATATTATTTTAGACTTTTCCTGAAATTTTCAGATTTTTCTAAGTTGGTTTGCTATTTTCTTGATTTAAATTAGTTTTAAGCCTTTTAAATAGCATTTAATACAAAAATTAAGAAAAGTTCCAAAAATAATTTTTCAATTTTAACAGTTTAAGATAAATATAAAAGCCTAAAAGTATTTTTCCATAATTTTCTTAGTTTAAAAGTATTTTTAGCATTTTAAGTAGTTTTAAATAGTTTTAAATTAATAATAAATATATAAAAGTCTAAAAATATATTTTCAGTTTTAAAATTAGTTTTATCATAATTTAGATTTTCTAAGTCTTAATTTTATTTTTCTAGTCTTATTTCATATTTTATTTTATTTTAGAGTATTATTAAATAGTTTAAAATAGTTTTAATTAATAATAATTAAATAAATAGTTTTAAAATAATTTTCCTTTTCTAATAATTTTCTTTTATCATTAGGATTGTAGAAATGTATTTTCATATTTTTAGGACTTTTATTTCTTAGATCTCACTTTTTATTGTGTGCGTTTCGTATTTTAATTTAAACGTAAGTTTTTCGTTTTAAGTTTTAAACGTTCATCACTTTAAATATAGTGATAGCGTTTATTTAATATCTTTAACTTTTAATCTCTTTTAATTTGCATTTAAGTCATTTTGTTATTTATAAACTTTTCTTTAGTGTAATTATCCTCTCCAAATCCTTTCCTGATCGCTATCATTAGTGATCATTCTATCGTCTGAATCAGTGTTTGCACACCATTGAGTCTCCGTGGGACATAACGACCCGGGAATTCACTATATTCTCTGATCTTCATTGCATTTGTGTTTAAGCTGTTTTAAGTCTGTTAGACTTGACGGTTTAGCGCAGATCAAGCATTCATGTATGTAAGAGTAAAGCATAACAACCATGGCATGTAAAAGTGATATATGAGCATGCAGTTCGGAGAAATACTGACTTTTTGATACGATATCAAAGAGTCGGAAAATTCCTATTATGTTATCCTAGGTTAAGATGTTCATGTTTTACGCCATACCACCACATTTAAATGAGTTCTAAATAAAAGCAATATTGTTTTAAGCTGTACATCACATTGTTCAAATCAAGGTCATTCACCTCTCCTCCCATCACCCTCAAGCTTCACCTTCAATACCCTCAAGATTCCATCTCATTTCTTCTTCTTCCCCATTAGAAAATTGGAAATGCATTTGAACATTCCCTTTGTTTGTTAGAACTCTTGGGAAGGGCTTGGAATGTCCGAAAATTGGTCAATGTAGGACACAGGGTCGAGATGGTAGTTGTCGACGGGGTTGCTTCCTTCTCATTCCGTCTCCTCGGATGAGTCCATTGGTGGATGAGGTCTTTTACCTTCAACCATGAACCTCGATGTTTTCTCTTCGTACAAAGGTACCATGACTTAGTTGCAAAAGAAGTGGTCATCCGTATAAGGAGTGTGTTTTAAGGCAAAGACAAAGTTAGCTAGGCGAGTAAGAAGCATAGCATATGGTAGAACCATCTTATCCGTCCTAGAAACACTAGCCATCCGCTTGACCATGTAGTATGCAAGGTTGAAAGGATTTTCGTTGACGAGGCAATAAATCATGTACACAAGACATGCATTCGGATGATCCTTGTTTCCAACCAAGCGAAGGACGTTCTTCCTAAGAAATTGTCCCCATTTTTTGTAGAGAGGGAACATCTCAAAAAGTTCCATTTGAAATGGATTTCGGTGGATGACTTTTGAGTTCCTAGTTACTCGAGTTTGGGAGGCTCTTTAAATGAATACGGAATTTCTCACCATGGTCGGTTCATGAAGGGGTGTGAAATAAACCTCGTGATTATCAACCATGTCATGAAGCTTGGCGAGTGACCAATCATTGGAATACATACACACTCCATGGTGAGGAATGCGGAGAATCCGGGCAAACTCGACAAGGGTTAAGGTGTAGTTGTGCTCGTTGATGATGAAGGCAATGGAGATGGTTTCATCATATTTCTTATGATCCGAACGCTTTTGTAAAACTCAAGAGCAAACACGGGGAATATTTGTTCGTTGATGTTGAGGAGACACTGAAAATTGATTCTCGAAAAGACCTCGGGAATGTCGGTATTATTGAGAAAGGATTGATCAACCACACGGCCTTCATGAAACAACCGCTTTTGTAGCATTTTGAAAGCTTTTCGATCTCTAGGTTCAATACCGTCCTTTCGGTGGTGCATTGGTATGTAATGAGCCGTATCTTGGTAATCTTGCTGTTTGAAACTTTGCATGATTGATCCTAAACAATAAAACCACAATGTAGTGTTAATTAAGTGAATAGTTCATTTTTGAGGTTCATCACAATTTTTGCTCAACACATCTCTTTTTAATTCATTATGAGTTTTAATTTGTATTAACAATGTTTGTTCTTTGATTAGTTATCTTAGAAAATAATGTGATAGCAAGTTGTAACAAACCCACTTGAATCAAAGTTCTCAAGATGTAAAAATTGTACTACTCGGAACTAGAGAATGGAAATCACAATGTAGTGAAGATAAGACTTACACAAGTGACTGAATTTCTTGGAATGATGATGAAAGAACTCCTAGGAATAGTAATGCTAAGTTTATGGTCGTATATGAAAAAGTAAAGTGAGGAGTAGAAGTGCACAGTGAACATCAAACACTTATTCTATTTACTGATGTGCCGGTTCCCATGGATCCCTTGCAAAAGGGATCCGGCTAGTTAAAGTTTAGGGATCCGGATGTTCAGCAGAAAAATAGTTTGAGTGGTTTGATAGTTTTGAAATGGGAGTTTTCGATTTTTCCAATGGTTTTGCTATATATCTTAGGGTTTTTCTATGATACACGGATTTGACGAGTCTTCGTGTTTACAAAACACTTTTGACGAGGTTCCTTTGTACGAGTAACCTATGAGTCAGGAAACTAATAATCATGTAAAAATTCTATTTTATCATGATATAGAAAATTTTGAATAGAAAATATTGACATAGATTACTAATGCAATGCCAATATCTCTGTGTGAGAAATGATGGATCAAAACTTTTGATTAGCCAAATTTCATTTCGAGGTAAAGATGTATATTAACTAGTTTATAATCTTTTCTATAGACATCAATCAAGAATACTATTCCTGATGATGTGTTTACTATAAAGAACGACTTTTTGGAGAAATTGTGATATTGAGGTTTAAGAACTAAATCTACGAGTCTTTTCATAGTATATGTAATAATATTATAATATTTCCTAAAGTAAATTAGAAACATATATCATTATTTTATCTACAAATAATTTGCATGTTTTTAGATTAACTAATTATAGTTAGAAGAACATACCTTTGCTATATATTCTTTTTATGATTTTTGAAAATCATAGACGCAAAATACTTCATGAGCTTTTAAAATACTTAATCGTATTTTGTAAAAGCAACTCGTAACTATTTTGGATTCTTCTTTGGGTGTTGACTCCATTTTTCCTTAGATGGAACGAAGTCATTGAACGAATCCTAGCATGAAGATTTCTCAAAAGAATATGTTAGAATGATCTATCACTATCCAACATTTAAAGTATAAAAATTTCTAAAACATGAAATTTTGTTTTAAGAAATTTCTTTCTTTGTAGTTTTCAAACATACACGGATCGTATCAATTTTTTAAAGTACAATTTACTCTAAGAAACTTGGTAACAAAGCTCTGATACCAATTGTGGAAAACTAGAAAGGGGGTTGAATAGTTTTACCGATTAAAACTTCGTTTTAATAATTAGATCGACTTATATCAATCTATTTGGTATGTGTGTTGAATATTGATAGATAAGCATATAAGTAATTAATGCAAAGATAAAGAGTAAAGGAACACAAAACCATGACATGAGTATTTATAGTGGTTCGGCTACAAGGACACCTTCCTTGCCCTACTCCACTCCCCGAGTACCCCACTCGAGAGTTTGTAAGCACTACACAACAAAAGCTCCTTAATGTGGCGGAGAAGCCTTCACAATGTTGCATACTCTTTATCCGGTACAAGGCTAGACACCGAATTCTTCCACGAGGTAGAACCAAACCTATCACAACGTCGCCTACACTTTATCCGGTAAAAGGCTAGATACCGAGTTCCATTACAAAGGAGGAACTACTACCCAATACTACACCGCTACACAACTACCCAAAGGAGACACACTCCTTGTTACAACACTATAGAGGATATCAACAACCTCTAACCCAAACAACATAACTTGTACATTGATGCACCATATCGATTGTACACCTTTGGCACCTTTCACTAATGCCTTCAACACGACCCTTCGGCACCTTTCACTAATGCCTTCAACACAACACTTCTGTAGAGGGAGGAAAGAACTATCAACAAGATACACATCAGTGGTCTTGCTGATGACAAAGCTTAGCAACTCATGAATGTTGTTCCCTATTCACTATTGTATAAAACAGTTTAAGTAAACACAACTAATAGTGAATCAATGACTGAAAAGATACAAATAAAACACGAGAGTAATTTTCAACATCATATTCTTATTAGAAATGAATCAAAAGAATACGTTACCCTAGTACTTACGGAACAGTACTAGGGATTGAAATGACAAAGTGTTTGCAACTCTCTCTAAGCTCAAAGCTAAGTCCGAGCACAACCACAAGTACCCATTTGAGCTATATCAAGGATTGTTGTATTTTGGATGAGTGAAAGATGGCTTGCGTGTATGTATGTTTTACAATTCACAAGCTTAACCTTTCACTCCATCTCTTATGATATTTATGCAAGTATGAGTTTTAACTCTTTCCTAAGTGACAACCGACAATTTTGCGAAGACAAAATATGATGTATTTTGTCTCTGCTTACAAAGACTATATTAGGTAAAGGGACCAAGTCACTTTCTTTATGTCGATCGATGTCGAGCCTTTTAGGAAAGTTGACTTCTTGAAGATAAGTACTCCGCCTTTATCGCTCAAGCATAACCGCTTTGTCCCGCCCATTCTTGATCTTGGTTTGGTTTGTCTTGATGTTTGTAGTTGGAGAGAGTTTGAGGGATTGATAAGTTATTGTCATTACTACCGAATCCACCATCTTCTTCTTGACTCGATCTTCACCCTTTAAGTTCCGCCTCATCGAGTGTAGAGACTTCTTCTATGTCTCTCATCGAGCATCCCGAAGATGGCTCATTGAGAGACTATGCACTCAAATGACTGTTAGTGTTTAACGGTCTAAGCACTTAGGTTATTTTCTATTCAAATCCTAGATTAAGGGGTTTGGGTATTTACTAAACCCAACAGTCTCCCCCTATTTGAATATACAAATAGCCTAAGTGTTTGATCAGTGTAAGTGAGCAAATGGCTTCTTCTTACACTGAATGTACTAATAAATACAATAAGGAATACTGAATATTTTAACAAAATGTACATCATTTATTGATCAAATTACAAGGTTCCTATCACTAGTACAAAAGATAATTCAAAATGATGTCAGTCCAAATGGATTCCCAGTGCTTCAAGCTTGACTTTCTTGGTGATGAGTGTTTCCCGTCGGGATGGTCTCTTATCTTTGCGTTTAAGTCAAGACATAACCCGACATTTGCAGGAGTCTCGAATTTGAGAGGCCATGGAATATAGTCGAGCATTGTAGCCACTCTGCCGATCGATATCACTCCACCTTTGGAATGCCGGGTTTCCATAGACATCAATGAAAAATAGCCCTCTTCGGGCTTTTCAATCACCGCACAGTTCACAATTTCACACCTTCGTGCATCTCCTGTTGCATTCTAGTCCAGCACTTTGATCTCGGTGGAACTCAACCTCTTCCTTTTGCCCTATGATGACCGAGGTTGAGATCCTTGTGGTGCGATTAAAGCGGTGAAATCCAGTTGTCTTGGTGTATCTCTCGATCTTTCATACCTTTCTTGAGCATCTTCATTAGCTCCTTAACCACCGCATTTTGCTTCTTTTCAATTATTGGACCAAGTTCATCGAGTTTAGTGATCCCAAAGTCGGTGAATTTTGGGGATCATGAACCTCGAAATGTCTTTATCATCCCCACAGACGCTCATTGCGGTGGTTTAGACCTTGGAATGATTTTGATATCGATGATCTTCTCGAGCGGTCTTATGCTTGTCATTGTCCAAATATAATGGTCAATTCTTGCTTTCCGATGGTCGCAGTTCTTTTGTTCTTTTCTTCCAAGCGCTTTTCATTTGACCATTTTCTTGCTGAGCATCCTTGAACTTCATCTGCTCGACCCTTTTCAAGCTTCTTAGCATCTATTCCAATGTTTCGACTTCTCAAGAACTACTTGTACCAGTGCTTCTCTGCGCTTTCTTTCCTCTTGACAAGTTTCTTTTCCTTTCCTCCTTAGCAAGGTATGCACTTAGTTGTTGTGGTGTAAGCGTGTACTCTGTTGCCGATCTTAAAGGGAATCTTCTCGTGCTCGGTGGTGTTATCATTATGCCTTTTCCTTTGTCCGGCCTCAAGAAGAAGATGCTACCAGGCGGTGTTGTTGTTGTTATTGGTGTGATCCTTGTCATTGTTGTTGTTGTTAAAGATGTTGGTGGTCTTGATGAGATTGGTACATTGGGATGGTGGTGATGATGATATTGGAGCTTGAGATACTAGTGGTGTTGGCTCCCCTCGGTGTGAAGAGGAGTTTCTTCAAGAGATTCTCCCCTCAACCGCTTGGGAGCGTTAGTGAGGGCAAGAGTTGGTGTTGGTGCCGAGGGGACTGAGTGCTTGACCTTGAAGGCTGATAAATTTCGATGATCATTGCCTTGATATCTGAAGTATCTGTTTGAAGACCAGTGACTTTTGCTTCCAAATTTTCCTGAGATACTTCCAAAGCAGTCATTCTGGGCCCGAGATTCCAGGCCAAGGAAAAAGATGCCTGAGCCAAAGTAGCCACCTGAGTATTAACAGAGCCTAAAGTACCTTGAAGAGACTGGACTGAAGATTGAAGACCCTGAACATTTGCAGATTTGAGCGTTTCAATCAGTTCAATGAGGCTGGAGGATTGTTTCAAGTAAGCCTCAGTAGCCTCCAACACTTTAGAGTTGAGCGCTGGGTCTTCTTTGACTGATTCTCTGATTTCATCTATCTTTGTGCCAACACCACGAAGGTGTCTAAGAAATTTAGTCAAATTTTCATCCGATCTGTGAAGATTGTCATACATCAAATCCACGTGCTCATGAACGTTTTCAAAAGCTTGTACCTCCAGATCGGATCGCATAAGCCGCACCAAACCTCGGTGTGTTGTTCCCACAATGTTTTGATAACCCGAGTATAGCTTCCTTGAAGCTTTGGTGATCCACGAACAAGTCGCCTCTTGGTTAGTGGAAGAACATTGTCAAATCTTTTGAATTCATCGTGGAGGAAGAGAGTCGAGTCATTATTGTCGGTGGAATGGTGATTCAAGATGCTCCTCAGAGATCGGTGAGGTTCTTGTTGATTGAACCTCGGCGTCCACTTCTTCCCTAGCGATAAAATTACATCTTCACTTTCGGCATGTTCTTCATCGAAAAAGTAACTCAAGAACATCGACAATGATTAACAAGGGGTGGTGATGGGTTCCATATCGTGGTGGTATTAATCCTACGAGTCTTTGTCCCCTTGACCCCTCATACATTGGTGGGCGTTTCCCGTGCCTTCTCTCGAGTCGATTGGTTTTGGGTTCCGTATCGGCGGGTTGTTCCTTTCCTCCGAGTCTTTGTCCCCCGAGACCCCCGAGACACCGATGGGTTTTCCAGTGCCTTTAGCGTAGTCGGTGAAAGTGATATCCCTATCGCCGGGTTGTTTGGTTCCGTCTCGAGTCTTTGGGATCATTCGGTGTGCCCTCGACAAAGGCGTGATTTCTAATGTCATCATTGGGCGAAGTGGGCGTTCCCCTACCGGTGGGTTGTATGTTTCCTCGGATCTTGGGAGTAGTAGTTCGGACCAAGGGCACCGATTGTGATTTATCGGTGTCCTTCGTTGTCCTTTGGGTGGATGTTGCTTGGTCTCCAGTGGGTGGCAAGTCGGTCTTGGGTTTTCTTTGCCTTTTGGCGGTGTTCTGAAGCCTCGGGGCCCCGAGACTTGGGTTTGTTCTTAGTCCCATCGAGACTTCCCTTTCTCTTTTAGGAGCGGGGTTAGAGACCTCGATTCCTCTCAGTTATTTACAACAACCATATGGGCCGTCAATTCAATATTAGTGACAAGGGATGGGTCCTTTTGAAAGTTTGATTGACTCAGGATGCCGGTAAAGCACCATATTTTTCTTCCCGAGGATAATTGGAACCCAACACTTGTAAAGCACAAGAGACAAACCTAGGATATGAAACATATTTCGTCCTAGTTGTGCTCAGTAGCTTAGTTACGAGATCATCGTAAATGATCTCCCTATGTCGAAAGTGACCCCATTCATCAAGCGGATGCCATCATCAACTGAATAGAGTTAACTTGTTCGGTGGATGAGTGGTTCCCGAGGACCGAATCACAAAAGTGAATAGAATCCTCCAAGCCACGAAATGAACTCTTGGTGATCGGGGTCTTGTCCAAAAATTTGGATCTAAAGCGATTTGTTTTAACCCATCCTTCATCGTGGAGGGTTCGGGATGGGCGACATAAACTCCCTTGTTGTAGTCTAACCACATTGAAGTGCAAAATGTTTTATAATCCAGGTGAATTGTTGTCTCCCATTAAGACCGAACACGATGAGATATTCCCCGAGTGGTATAAGGTTGTTCTCATCGATGGAGGTGTCGGGTCAAGGCCTTAGTCGTAGCTCAAAACTCCCTAAGGAGGTTTTGGTGCAGAATAAAGGGACATCGAACAAAGCGCGTTTTAGGTGGGCGATTATACAAAAATTCATAATGTCCTTATAGGCTGGGACAATTTGAGGATATTCAAAGTTGCCTATGACATTATTTGTTTTAAATTCAACATTGTTAAGATCACCTACCCACTGTGAAGCAAACTGAAGAGATTGTGTTCTTGCCATTTCCATTAAAAAGTTTTAGGGTTTTGAGAAGAATAACTTGACAAGAACAATCAAAGGTTTTTGAATCTCTTAAGTTATGATGAAAAACTTTTGTAAAGGTTTACAGAGAAGATTTTTCAGAAAAGGATTTGAAGAACACAAAGATTTACGGGTTTGAAAAGAGATTTTGTGAGTTTTGTTAGCGTAAATCTTTTGTGTGTGTTATAAGGATTTTGTGAGGTATTTATAGAGTGTTTAGAGGGTAGTTTTGCATATTTGTGGATTTGTAAAGTCGGTTTTGAAAACTTTTGAATTTCCACATTTAATGCCACCCTCCACTACCCATGATAAAATCCGTTTTCAAGGAAAGCAGATTGTAGTGTCTGATAAAAGTGCAATTTGCAGTAATAAAATATCCTTAGGATATTTCAAGTGAGGAGAGGCATTTAATGCCAAGTGGGGTGAGGTAAGTATTTGAGGGACCCTTGACATGTATGACAGTAAGACAATGAGACATATATTCCTTTATTAAATTGGTAAGGTTACCAACCTAGGACATTTAAGTAACTGATACTTAGAGCATTTAGTTACTTATTGAATGCTCTTTGTCAAAAGTCAGGGACCCTGAATGAGTCTTACTCATTCAGTGAGAAAGGAGTTTTGGGTATTCAGGGAGGATGTACCATTTCGTAGAAGACTTCATCGAGATTAGGATCGATTTTCAATTTCTTGACTTTCAATGTCTAGCATTCCTAATTCAAACTTTCGGTCTCGAAGGTAGGTTCATCCAAGGGTTTGGTGAAGATATCGACAAGTTGATATTTAGTAGGGATGAAATGAAGCTCTATGTCTCCTTTCATTATGTGGTCCCCGATGAAGTGATATCGATGTCAATGTGTTTGGTTCTTTGATGAAGGACGGGGTTGTTGGAAATTGCAATGGCTTTGGTGTTGTCACGTAAGATGGGTACCATTTTGTAATGGATGTCATGGTCATTGAGTTGATTTTTCATCCATAAAACATTGGCACAACATCCCTGCAGACCAAATACTTAACTTTAGTCAAGACATAGCCACCGATTGTTGCTTTTAGCACTCCAAAGAAACCGTTTTCCTCCAAGGAATTGACGGGACCACGAGGTACTTTTTCATCCATGTTGCGACCAAAGATAATCGAATCATAGTAACCTTTGAGATCAAACCCCGAGCACTTTGGATAATAGATTCCAAGGCTTGGGGTTCCCTTGTACTGAGTATTATTTTGGCTGCAGTGAGGTGGGATTCTTTGGGATTGGACCGATATCTTGCTATTAGAAAGACCGAGAATTGTATGTCCAGTGCAGGCGGAAGATACATCGGTGAGCCAATAATCCCTCGAAATGGGTTTGATTAACTGTTTTGCCGGTGAGATCGGGTCCAAGGTTGTTAGGAGGGACCATTGGTGTTTTCATCAAGCACGATCGGATATCTCATATTTCTTCAAGAGATTCCTTGTGTATTTCTCTTGGTGATGGAGATTCCTTTATCGGCTTGTCGATTTGTAGTCCAAGGAAGTATGTGAGTTCACCCATCATGCTCATTTCAAACTTCTTTGTCATCGGTTTTCAAGCTGTTTGCAAAGTGTGTAGTTTGTTAAGCCAAAGATGATGTCATCAACATATACTTGGACTAGTATCACATCTTGTTTTGTCCGTAGATAAACAATGTGTCGTCTATCTTTCCTCTAAAAACTTGTTTTGAATCGGGAAGGTGAGATAGTTTCATACCATGCCACAGGAGCTTGCTTGATCCATAGAGAGCTTTATCAAGCTTGCGAGACATAGTCGAGAATTCACTACTCTCAAAACACGGAGGTTCTTGAACATACACATCTTCCTTGAGTTCACCATTTAGGATTGCACTTTTTACATCCATTTGATAAACTTTGAAGTTCATGTAGGTAGCATAAGCAAGGAAGATCCTGATGGCTTCCATTCTTGCAACTAGAGCAAATGTCTCATCATAGTCAACGCCTTCTTGTTGACTGTAACATTTGGCTGTTAGCCTTGATTATTTTTATTAGAAGTGATGGTCATTCACGATTAGGAACTTGGTAATGTGTGTTAGATATCGTGATAGAATAGTCATCGGGCTCGTGGATTGGGCTAAGCTAATTGGGCATAAGTTATGTTAAGCTAGCCTTGTCTAGTTCGTGAAACCCAAGCCCAATCCAAGTCCATCTCAAGGCCCATGGCCAAGCCTTAGGGCATCATCCTCTCTTACTATAAATACCCCTCAAGTATGTCATTTGAGGGGTGTGCTTGAGTGTGTGTGTGTGTTTTCCTTTGAAGCAATATAACATCTTATTGTTTCATCTTTCTTTTCTCTACCTCTCTAAACATACACGCCTAATATATCATTCAAGTCACCATCTAATCTTAATCTTTCTTTGTTTCTTATACGCATAACTGTTTGTGTATAACGTGGTATTTGTGTTGGGTTTGCTTGGTAAAGTGATAAGGTATACGTGATAAAGGGGTATAACAATTGGTATCAATCGCCTAACAACGGTTTAGGAGTGTTTGTGTTTGTTTTGAAGGGTTACGCATAAAGCTCACGTTTTACATATTTGTCACGCTTAAAGCTTTAATTTTTGCACTCAAAAATTCAAGATTCTTGTGGTTTAAGGTTTATTTGGTGCTAAAGTTTTAGTTTTTGCAAAAGTTTGAAGCTTTACGTGTTTTCTTCATTTTAAGCTCGTATTTGGTTTATTGGTCATTTCTACTGTAACTTTTCTATGCACTTTGGGTGAAAAGGTCGACATTTTGGGTTATTCGAGTGTTTTTAAGGATATACGTGCAAGCGAAATCATTTGAATCGTTGGAAATTTCTTACAGTAGAAGTCAAAAGTCAAAACCCTAGTTTTCTACTCGTAACTTTTCTAAGCACTTTGGGTGAAAAAGGTTAACATTTTGTGTTATTTGAGTGTTTTTAAGGCTATCGTGCAAGAGAAATTGGTTGAATTATCGGAAATTTTTACGAGTAGGTCAAACCCTAGTTCTACTCGTAAGAAAGTCAACTACTCATAAGTTTTTACTCGTAACTTTTGGTGAAGAATCTTGAGCTATAACGGTTACTCGATGCTTCCTCACTTGGATAAGTGTGTGGAACACTTCGACTTGTGGATATCCCTTACCGTGGCGGTGTAAAGGATTTTTGGTTCTTAACCATAGTTTACGCATAAGCTAAAAGCTTACGGTAACTCTACGCATAACTTCACAATTACGCGTAAGGTTTACGAGTAACTTTTGTCTACGCGATAAGCTTAAGGTTACGCGTAAGATACTTTCTACGCATAAGATCCTACGCCTAAGGAATCCTACGCCTAAGCTTCCTACGCATAAGATCCTACGCCTAAGCCATCCTACTCGTAACTACATCCTACTCGTAACCATATCCTACTCGCAACTTCTTTGGTCTACGCCTAAGCCTAAGCTCTTCCTACGCATAAGATCCTACGCCTAAGCTCTTTTTGGCGGGAAAACTTGAGTAAAATTTAAATTTTTGAGGAGACTAAACGTTCAATTTTTACGCAAAATTCAAATTTTGGTTTAACTGTGAAAATTTTGGTCAAAAATTCAAATTTTTGGGCCTAAATTCAAATTTTTCGGGTCAAATTTGGCGTCAAAATTGTCATAACTCAAATTTTTCATACGACCTTAGAATTGATTTTTATAGTGAATTTGAAACTTTGGGCAAAATTTTTTTAAGAACCAAGTTTACGAGTACGACTTTCGGATACACCTCAACCGAGCTTAATCTTCATCAACCACAACTCCTTTATCGTTGAATCGATCCTACATCAACTTTATCAGATCATACCTTCATCAATGGCAACTCAACAAGACATTCATGCAGCCGGTGCCGAAAACCGTCCTCCTATGTTGGCAAAAGGTGGTTATCTTCAATGGACAAGTCGAATGCTCCGCTACATCAAGACCAAACCTAATGGCAAACTCGTGATTAAATCCATTCAGGATGGACCCTTCCAGCCTCGACAAGTCCATGTCCCTGGAAATGCGGATGCAACACCTCCCATCCCACCATCCTCTCATCTTCAAACGAATTAGAATACTTCAAGAGGATCGAAACAAGTCGATGAGATGACATGGCAATTCATATTGTCCAACTAGGTTTACCAATAGACATCTTTCTTTGCGGTGAGCGGTTGTGAAACCGCTTTCGATATGTGGGAACGTGTTAGGCGGCTATGTTATGGAATGTAAATTGGTAAACAAGACATGGAGAACAAGTCGCTAAGCGAATGGGAAAAGTTTACATCTACACCGGAGAATCCATTGAATCCTACTATGGAAGGTTTTGCACTTTGATGAATGAGCTTATCGAAACAAGTTGGCACCCGAACAATCGTTCAAAACATCAAGTTCTGAATAATCTTCCGGAAGAATGGGGACGATATGTCACTATTGTCAACCAAACAAAAGACCTTCATCGGTGAACTTTGATCAATCGAATGATTTTCTGAAACAAAACCAAGTCAAGCGAATGAAGTCGGGCAAGAAATATTAGCAAAGAATCATGATTCATTGGCACTCATTGCCAAGACTCAAACTACGGTGAATACACAACAACAAGCTTCATCATCTTCCAACAACAAAGAACTTGCGACAATACATTCCATAACCACAACAACAGTTCTATCCGGATCAACAATACCAGAACAAGGAATCGCGATCCCGAACCGACCCGAAGCGACCTTGCAGCAGATATTTTCTTTATTGGATAAAGCATTTAATGATCGATCGGTAATCATGCGGTTCCGTGATCGGTGTCGGTCGGGTCAAGATGTTGGAAATCGATGGGACAAAATGTTGGGAATAGAGCGATGGGTAATCGAATGGAAATGTTGCGGCTCGATCGTTGGGAATTATGGAAATGTGAATCGGGGAATGAGATGCAATATGCGAGGCGGTTTGATGGACATCAAATAACTGCTTTATGACTTGCTCGAGAATGCTACCTCGAACCTCAAAGACAAGATTAGGGATCTAGTGTCATACCAATGACAAAGCTTGAAAAGATCCATAAATGTTGATGTTAGCGAAAAAGAAGAGTTGGGAATTGAGTTGATCACGAGGAAATAAAATTCAGGTACCCAAAATGGGAAGATAAAGCAAACGATAATGCAACCTCCAGTCACACAATCAATCAACAGGCCACAACATCAAGCGGTACTTATGACACAACTCCGGTCTTCGACACATATTCACTCAATGAGGTACCAAATTCGTTTACTCATGAGAAGCCACATTCTGTGTCTCCCGAACCTTATTATGACACATATGTGGGAGAGCAAGTTAATAGCAATGTTAACTCTGAAACTCCATATATGGATCCTAATGGAGGTCAAGTGATACAGAATGGTGCTAATGATGAGGAAACACGTACTTATTTTGAATCATTAATTAATCAATGTGGCATTGAAGTTGAGAAAGTTAGAACGGTCAATCGCGAAGTTAAGGCCGCGAATGCTAAATTGACCGCTGAGCTTGAGAGTTACAAGGAGCACGCCAAAGCCTATGAATTTCATACAAACAAAATGTCCGAATTAGAAATTGGTTATCGAGATTACATTTTAAGAGAAAACAATTGCAACTCAAGTATGACACACTTGATGTGAATCGAATTTGAAAATAAAATCTTTAAACAAGGAAATTTCGATCTAAACAACCAACTTTCTAAACAAAAACACTTTTTTCGATCTTGAAAAGAAAAGAAATAGTTGATTCTTGATTTTTCAAAGCGAGAAGATTCTCTTCTTGATGAAATTCGGATAAAATGAAACTATCAAAAATTGGATAATTTGCTTCTTACAACGGGTCATTCCGCTAAAACAAACAAGATGCTTTCTAATCAAGCAAATCCGATTTTCACACTTCACATAAAATGGCTCTTGGTAACTCACCTCCTTCGTTCCTCAAGAAAGCTCGAAAGAACGGAATGTGTTGAACAATGGACAACCTTTGCATGAACCCATAATTGTTCGTGATTCTCTTGAAACGTTGGAACTAGGCGAGGAGAGTAGATAAAAATGAAACAAAAGAATCCGGATCTTAAACCGATTGATTATAACAAATGGAACAAAATTAATGGGATTACTTTTGTTAATCAAAAGTAACGTCAAAGTTTTCCATAACACCAAGTGTTTCAAACAAAGTGTCAACACTGTTTCAAAATCGGTTTCAAAACCGGTTGTAGTTTCCAAATCTCTTTGAAAATCGAACAAATGTCTTCAAACAATCCTTTTAACACAAGTGATACTAGAAGCATTTTAGAAGATGTTAAACGAGAATAGGGTATCTTCAAGGAGTGTTAAATCTAAAACCCATAATACAACCAACATCCGGTTTTCTAGTTTTGATATTGAACAAAAAGTTTTTGAAACTGAAATTGCCCTCGGTGAATGCCATCGGTGCAAGGGTAATTCATGTTGAACAAGCACTTTTGAAAGAAACAGTGACTTTGTCAAGGACCATAAATCCACAGTAAAGCAAGCTAATGAATGTTTTGAACACATCAAAGTTTTGGAAAATTTGAATGATTCTCTCTTGAAGATGTGATGACTACCGATATCATGTCAATTATTTTACAAACATATTACATTGAAGATCATGAAAGACTCGAAGATGAGACCTCCGCAATTGTTTCAAAATATGAAAAGCTCTTGAAAAACTTGAAAAGAAAACGTGTCCTATTTTAAACAACTTGATCGAAAACTGAGGAATGCAAGTATGACAACCGTCAGTATGAGCGTGCCTACAAGGACATGCAAGAGCAAAACGATCTTTTGAGAGTTCACCGAAAGTCTTAAAGGAAAGGTGTGGATACTAAGTTTGGAAAACCATTGGCGAGGAGAAGGCAAATGTTCCCAAACCGGTTTTCAAACCAAAATGTCTATTTCTATGCCTCCTCCAAAAGTCAATGAGAAACATGATTTGTCAAAAACAATCACTCCATGAGACTTTGCCTATTAAAAGAGAATTGTTAAAGGTTTTGAAAAGAGAAAGCGGTTTTGAAAAAACAAAAGTGATTACACAGCATTTCTAGGTATCATACACGGAATGTGACCAAAATCCGATTAAAGAATCTGTTGGTTCTAACAACATGGTCAACAATCACTATCTAGAAGAAGCTAGGAAAAGGCACGAGACTCGAAAAGACGGAATTCTAGGTGCAACATCTAGGGTGATGAATTCTACAAGATTTCAAGGCACCGCTAGTAGTAGTAAACCATTACCTAGGAACACTCTACAAAAGACTAGGGATTGGCTTGCATCTAAGAGTAGTTGCGCAAAAGAAAATGCTATGCCCTTAGAAAACAACACTAGGAATTCTAAGTCTTTTTCGAACAAGAATCAATTTCAAAAGACCGTAGTGACAAAGTTAAAGTCATTGTTTTAAACAAAAATATTGAATTTGTCATACTACATGTAAAAATGTGTCTTTTCATCTAATCATGATGCATGTGCCTTACAATATCTCAAGAAAGATAATTCTCGTGCCAAGGCACAATCCATTAAGACACCAAATAGAAACAAGCCGATAAAAAGACAAACAAAAGACACCCAATAGACGATCTCTTCAAGACGTAGTTTTTCCAAAATGAGTCTTCCACGCATCGATAAGAAAACAACTCCTAGATCTTACCTTAGGTGGATACCCACGGCAAAGTTTTCAACGAAATAGGTCTTAGATGGATTCCACAGAAAGATTTTTGATACTTGCTCCAACACGAGATAATAGTGAAACTCATCAAGATAAGGAAGTCAAAACCACTACAACCGTTGATAGTGATCTCCTCGTCGTGAGGAAACATGTACTTAACAACGTTATTTGTGAAAACTCTTCTTCTTTGGTTGCGGTGAATCAAATATCTACGAACCCGACTCATCGAGGGTTCCATTCAGTAAAATCTTCTTCTTCATTCTCTATCTTCTATCTTTGATTTTCCATTTCTTTTATAAAACTAACAAAAGCAAAATACAAAAATATAAAATCTTTCAAAAAATACAAAAACAATAGAAAATCAAAAATCCAAAAATATTCTTCTACGACATGTCTCTTGTATAATCGATATTCTGTACATTTCTAGAAATGTCATTCAACAATGATACGGGCATGTACAGATGCTTGAGCGAGAGTTCTTTAAATTGTTTTCTAAAACATGTCGTTTCTCAAAATTTCTTCATAATAATGGCTTTCGTATACATCAGTACGAAACCCGGACTTCAAATTAATGGCTTCTGGACACATCAGTTCAGGACCCGCGCTTCAAAGAAAGGAAAGTGCTAATCAAAATCAATGGTTTTAAATATTTTTAAAGCACTATTCCTAAAAGCATAATGGCTTACGATTACTTCGATCAGTAACCCGATCTTTAAAGAAAGGAAAGTGCTACGAAAATCGATTTTCATAAATATCGAGCACTTATCCTAAAACAAATGAAGATTATTCTTCTCGAATATCTTCAAAAGATTTTCAAAATCTTCTTCTCATCTTGCGTACCATTGATTGAAATTTTTAAAAGATTTTCAAAATCTCTCACATTTGGTACCAAGATAAATCCTCTAAACCCTTAATTGATTCTAAATTTTCGTATGAAAAATATGCTTTCGTTAAGGGGGAGTATTAAAACAAAATTGTTCCAAAATTCATGCTAAATCAGTTTCTCTCCAAATGTTTTTTGAAAAACATATCTTTTAATCATTTTGTTTCAAAAACATCATGGATATGCTATTTTTGAGGGGGAGAAAACATGATTAAAATGTGATAAAAAAGTTTAATGATCGTTGTTTGATTCTCAAAAGAGCTCGACTCAGTTGAAACCAATGAATTGACGAGGAATAAAGTACCATATCGAGAAACTTTCTATGGACTTGACCAGGACGGGTAATAATTTCAAGCTAGTTCTCTAGTGATGTAAACGTGTCTTGAATCGGTCTTGTTCATTTAAAGTCGATCAATTCAAAAAGTGCGATCTCTACCCTCACTGTGAAGATATAAGTCAAAACATATAAGCACATGTGAAGGGGGAGTGTTTCTGAAAATATAAAACTCACGGAGTGTTTCAAACATGTTTTCTATCATAAACTCTCTGAGAGATTTTCATGAAAAACGGTTTTATGGCAACAATAGGACAGTCATGGAGTTATAAGGTGACTAAGGATAGGAAATTAGTCCTATGATCCACCGAGTCGGAGGATCTACCCAAGGACATAACAAATAGTTAGTATTAGAAGTCCTTAGGAATGATTGAAAAAGGAGTAATGTGAGAAAGGAGAAAGAAGGGTTGAAGAATAAAAAGAAATGCGAAGAAAGGGTGAAAAGAAATAGCCCTCCATATTCAACCTTAGGGAAGAAACCGGGTTCAATTCATCGCTCTTGGTTGTCACTAGATGACACCGGTATTGAAGACCAAGACGTCATGGACCCAAAGGACGCATCGCACCGAACCTTCTAGCCACTCAATTCCTCTTAAAAGGATTTGTTTCATTCTCACTGGGAACCCTACATAATCTATTGACTTTCTCTTAGAGATCGTTGGTATTGAAGAAGGAGACCCTCTCCTAGTCTCCGCCGGGAAAACCAAAATGCACTAATTGAGTCTAGAGCCACGAGATTCATCAAAGATCTCATAGGAACACATGACATGACATCGCTTGTTGTTCATCAATAAGGCACAAGTGATATATTATAGAGTCCCACGCAGATCTTAGCAATCGCCGTAACATTTATGAGAAGTTTCACGTCTGTGATTCTTGATGATTGAATGGAAACTCCGCCGGTCAACATCTAGCGCCACGACAAAGCAGTCACCGGTAATTCTCCGTGGATTACGCTTAGTGTGTCTCAAACGGTCTGATCGTGGGGTGATGCTTCGTGTACCTCGACTCATCCGAATGTAGATGTACTTTGGTATATCGTGTTATCTCACTTGTGGGACTCCAGTTCAGGAACGGCCCTTGTAAGAATTAGAGACGTGTTTTCACATGATGCTGTTAACACCCTCGAAATTCAAACTTTTAAGTGCCGGAATCTGCTTATTACTAACCTGTTTTATGTTTTCCTTCTTATGGAAGCTCCGGAGCGGATGGATCGTGCAGACTCGCCACATGCTCATACCAACAACACATGAAAGTTCTCATCAAAATCAAAGGCAACTCAAAGTTAAAGATGATTCTTCGTCTATGTCAAAGAATCTACAAAGTGTAAAGACTCGAGAACTTCATCATTGGAAACTCAAAGACAAATAGAAGTGTGAGCATGGTGGAGAAAGACGTGGAGACACCAAACCAACGAAGTTGACAACGACAGACAACCACATTAACTGATCACAAAGCATGAAGGAACAAAGAATCAAGACTATTCTATATCTACTCACAAAGTTCAAGCTCAAAAGATTAAAGACCTATTCAAGTGGAGCATCTTTTGAATTACCACCCTTAGGGGAGATTGTTAGCCTTGATTATTTTTATTAGAAGTGATGGTCATTCACGATTAGGAACTTTGTAATGTGTGTTAGATATCGTGATAGAATAGTCATCGGGCTCGTGGATTGGGCTAAGCTAATTGGGCATAAGTTATGTTAAGCTAGCCTTGTCTAGTTCGTGAAACCCAAGCCCAATCCAAGTCCATCTCAAGGCCCATGGCCAAGCCTTAGGGCATCATCCTCTCTTACTATAAATACCCCTCAAGTATGTCATTTGAGGGGTGTGCTTGAGTGTATGTGTGTGTTTTCCTTTGAAGCAATATAACATCTTATTGTTTCATCTTTCTTCTCTCTACATCTCTAAACATATACACAAATTCATATTCAAGTCACCAAGTTCTTCATCTTTTCTTTCTTTGTTATAAGCTTTACGTTTGTGTTGTTGGGTTTCACGAGTTCCACGCATAACTTTGGTTAACGTGGGTATTACGTGATAAGGTTGATATATCGTAGTGGTCCTACATTGGCTACAAGTCTGGCTTTGTTTTTAATGACAATGCCGTTTTTACTAGTTTTGTTTCTGAAAACCCACTTCATTCCTATGACTATGACATCCTGAGGACATTTGATCAAGGTCATGACCTTGTTTTTATCAAACTGCTGAAGTTCTTCTTGCATGGCCGAACCCGGCTTGGGTGTTTTAGAGCCTCGGTGACACTTTTGGGTTTTATATCGATAGGTAATCGACATATAGACATTCATTGGTCAAGTGCGCATTAACTTAGCGACCATGCTTCTAGTGCGTATGCCTTGATCGGTTCACCAATGATGTTTACAAGCTCAATGTCACGAGATTTTGTCCACTTACTTTGTGGTCTAGGATCCGAGCTTGAAGAGGTCATTGGAGACTCGTGGAGTGAGTTCGGGAGCATGAGCCACATAATCATTAAGAACATCGTTGAGATGTCTTGTTCAGTTGGGGTTCATGAGTCACGTGTTCTTGAACATTTGGTTTAGTGTTACCTATCCCGGGGACCGATTGATTATCAATGAGTTCACCGACAGTTGGTTGTGACAGATTGTGAGGCAAGACATAATATGAGATGTCAAGATCGACTTGGTATGAGGAATTGAATTGATGTTATACTCATCAAGAGGATATCTTGATGAGTTATCAATTCCTATTTCTCTCTTGAGGTGTTGGTAAACCGATGCTTTTCGAACTCTCATCAAAGGTGACATGAAAGGTTTCCTCAACTTGTTGTCTCCTTGTGTTAAATACCTCAAGGCTTTGGAGATCGGTGAGTAACCTAGAAAGTATCCATCATCAACTTTAGTATCAATTTGCCTAGATGATCCTTGTGGTTATGAATAAACACAGGACATCCAAACACATGAAAGTAGGCGATATCGTGAAGTCTACATTTGAATATCTCATATGGGGTTTTGTTATGTCTTTTGACAATGATTGACCTGTTTTGAGTGTAACAAGTCGTCTTGACTGCTTGCCCGTAATGCTTTGAGACGCCGAGCCATTTAACATGGTTCTTGCGACCTCAATGAGAGTTCTTTTTCCTTTCAAAGATGTTAGGATTTGTAAATCCATTTATTAAAGAGTCGGTCACCTCAAGTATATGTAATCGTTAGAAAGCTCGTGAGTCGTAGATTATTTAATGTTTAGTAGTATTTAGTTAAGTAACACCGTGGAGGATGACGGGTCTTTACCCACCTGTATGCACGATCCACGACCGTAGGTGGCGATTTGTGTAAGACTATAAATACTCTCTACCTCCCAAGGTAGAGAGTTGGAGCTCATAATAATACTTTCATTTTCTCTCACTAAGTTCCCAAACCTCTAACTCTCTCTCTCTCTAAAACCTAATATTAAACGCCTACTTGTGATTATGATATGATGTGCTTGTGAAATCCAATATTTTATAAATGGTATCAAGAGCCATGGTTTGATCATCTCTCTCACATATCCTTGGATTTCTAGTGGTTTTAGATGGTTTTTGAGTTTGAAAAAGCTTAGTGGTTTTTGCATCATTTGGATCATTTCTTGTGTTAAAGTTTGAATTTTGGGTGTACTTTTGTGTTTAGAATCATTGTAAGTGCTTGGGTTTTGATTTGGAAAGCTTGAATCACTGTGGTTGGGCTTGTTTTGGATTGAAAAGTGTGTTTTGGAGTTTTTTCTTGCTAGCGACTTGACTCTCGTAGTGTTTTTCTGTGTAGCGACTTGCTTCAGTAATTGTTAGCGAGTTGTAGTGTTAATTGTTAGCGACTTGAGCCTAGCGACTTGTCTATTGAGACAAGCCAACAAACAATACAAGTTAGTGGATTCTCCACTACGGCTAGCGACTTGGTTAGGTTAGCGACTTGCTTTCAATTTTGTTATTGACTTGTACTTTGTATTCTCAGCGACTTGGTGTTAGCGACTTGGATCTTAGCAAGTTGTTCTTTAGCAACTTGACTGTGTCTTAGCGACTTGGCATTATAGCGACTTGTGTCTAGCGACTTGGTGCTTAGCGACTTGTCTTCCTAATTCCTAGCGACTGGGATCTTAGAGAGTTGTTCTTTAGCAACTTGACTGTTTAGCGATTTGGTATTATAGCGACTTGTGTCCAGCGACTTGGGTCTTAGCGACTTGGTTCAAGGATTATAGTGACATGGTTAATACTTGTTTCTAATACGGTTTTCTCTTGATTTAGTAAAATCCCGTGAAAGAATCTATTTCCCGGTTTAATCGTAGAGCTATAAAATCCGTGAAATCAGTAAACATGTCTACCAACGTGCCTACAATCATCTCTCTTGTGGTGAGGGCGTTCAAGCGGTGGTTCGGACACTCGTCCACCAATGCTTGACAGAATCGACTATGACTCATGGGCTCAACGAATTAGGTTGTCTTGTCTTGGTAAGGATAATGGAGTTAAAATTCTCAAGTCAATTGATGAAGGATCAGATCGAGTTGAGACAACCGGAGACATACTTGACTTCTTCCGCAGATGGCTCGGTGATATTAGGGTGGACAAACCTAAAATGTATGATGAGTTGACCGATAAGGAGAAGAAGAGATACGATGCGGACATCGGGGCTTCTAACATCATACTTGTGGTTTACCTAAGGACATTTACAAGTCGATCAATCACAACATGAAGCTAAGGTCGTTTGGGATAATGTCAAGATGCTTCTCTCGGTTACGAATTGACTAAGGAAGACAGAGAATCACAAACATATAATGAATTTGAGCACTTAAAGATGAAACCGATGAGAGTGTCTATGAATATTACGTGAGATTCCACAAGCTCGTGAATGATATGAGGAATATCAAAATGACCATGCCAAACATTCAATTGAACTCAAAGTTTGTGAACAACATGAATCCCGAATGGCAAAATTTGTCACCATTGTGAAGCTAACCAAAGGATTGAAGAATACAAACTATGAGCAATCAGATGCCTTCCTTCTTCGAGAATGAGAGACATGCTATGTTTGAAAAAGGATTCTTGAGCAGTTCAAAACCAACGGGGAGAAACAAGTTAGTCAAATGACTCTACGACTTTTACACCAATGTTGGAATTACCACCAAAGCTTCTCAAGTCATACCCATGGGTAATGGTAATTACAAGCTCATCCCCGATCCAAAGATATAAGCCTCGACCCAAACACATTCATGGAAAACTTCATCAATCAACTGCTCTCATGGTTAGTCAAAACAAGAACTCTCTCCCACACACCAACAATAACCTTAGAACGACATCCAATCCACACAATCAAGCTACCATCGAGATGGGAAGGTTATGGTGCAACCAGTTCAAGAAAGGCGGTATGAGCAGGGAAGAGGTGGAGTTGGTAGAGGATATGTGGCAAATCAAATCGTGGAAGGAATCCAAATCAAGGTCAAGCTAAGCCAATTAAGTGCTACAAGCGTGGTGGTGATGGACACATAGCAAGGAACCGCACTTCTCCAAAACGCCTCAAAATGAGACTATTTCAAAGACAAGATGTTACTTATGCAAGCTCGGGATAATGGAGTGTGTTGGATGAAGAGGAGTTGTTGTTTCTTCTCGAGGAAATGCCAAGACATATGATGCGATCCGGATGTGCACCAATTCGAGAGATAGGTCATAATCATCGAATGCCTTTTAAGTTGCCGATCGTGATACATACGACTCGACGTTGATGATGAACCCTCGCATGACAATCTTCATGGCTAGCATCTCACCTATGGTCTCTCCAAAGGTCTCTTCACCACAACAGCTTGTCCATCCAAAGATTCAATCATTTCGAGGTATTAAAACTATATGATGAAGTTGATGAGCAAAGATGCATAATAAAGTGCAATCTCTTGAAACTTATGAATCATATATTGATGATGAGGATAATAGCAATAGTGTCCCATATGATCAATATGTGAAGCAAAGTGAAAGTGAGATTATACCAAGTAATGCATCTTCGCGATCAATGATGACTATGTTTTGATGAATACACCGCATGTGCCCTCGATGATTCTGTTACCTCGAGGCGAATGCATATAAAGAAAAAGTTGCTATTTATGAACAACGTGCTAAGTTTGAGTTAACCACCGTGAGCGGAAATGGATGACCAAATGCGTACAATTATTAGAAAAAGTAATTTTAGAAGAAGTCTTAAAACAAGAGTTAAACTCCTTACAAGAAAAGCTTTCTAAAGCGCTAAGCAAAACAAGAACTTCAAGAAAATGTTAAAATGCTTAAGCAAGAATTCAATGCTAAGGAATCAAAACTTTTGAATGATTTTTCCAATCTAAAAACTTTGAAAAACAAGCTTGAAAATAAGTTATGCGTACAAGGAATACCATTCGATCGCTCACTTGATCACTAAGCATAGAGTATTAAGCGATAAACATAGCATTCCCTTGTTGCGGAACCTAATCCCGAGGTTGTTAAAAGGCTAGAGCTGCTCATAAGGTACTTTATGATGGTAATGAAATCCTTAAGCCTAGGCAGAAACCTAGTTCTTGTTGAGTGCACCGAGGAAGATAAGAAATCGATGAAGTCACTAGGGAGAAAATGAATAAGAAGCTAGAAGATCACGAGTGTAAAATGAATAATATAACGATCAAACCCCATGATTACACTAAGGAAAATTGGATATCCTTAAATAAGTTTAAGCCTCGGACTCTATTAACCCCCGAACAAGTGTTCGGAAAAGGATATGGATATGCAAAAGTCGAAAATCTTGTTGAAAAGAATCCCCCTAGTAGGAAATTGCCTCAAGCAACTGTGTATCCTCCTAATACACCAATGCATTTAGTTCCTAGATCTATTGCCACTAATAGCAAGACCTTAATCAGCCTGTATGTTGTTTATCAGCTGTTTGTTGATTTTGAGAAAACGTGTAAATAGAGAATCACACCTATAGGGATAACTGAGGGGGAAAGGGGTTTTGAGCAAACTAAAGAATGTTATCTAACTGAGGTCATGCCTTTCTTTAAACAAATAAAAGGTCAATTTGAGAATCTTCAAAAAGGAATAAATTCAGATATTAAAGAAATGGAAAAGGAATATGATGCAATGATAGTTGAGGTCAATGATTATGAACAGGAACTCAAATATAATGAAGTTGAAAGGAAGAACTTGCATATTTTAAATGAGAATTTGATTTTGAGTTGTGTTGCACAAGATGTGTTTTATACTGTTACTAAGCACTCTATTACTGCTTCTCGATTTCATGAATTATCTATTGCATTGAAAGTTTCCCATGATCGTGTCATTGAGCTTGAAAACAAAAACTCAGAACTAGATGAGAAAATTGATCAGGATGATCACGATAATTTGGTAAAACATCTTTCTAAACTAGAAGTTGAACATTTTGATTTGCAACTAAAATATCAACATCTTAAAGAAAATTTCAAAACCTCAAATATCAAGACATCCTCAGATGTTCCAGAGTTTGATGCCGTTTTTCAGATAAACAAACGTGACGAACATAATCAAGCTCATTGTAACATGATCAGAAAATTGAAAGCCCAAATTTCACAATTAAAGGGTGAAAAGAACAATGTGACTGCCTCCCAAATGCCTCCTCCTTTAGATTCTCAGTATTCTCAGACTTTTCATCTTCAAAACTTGGTTAATGCTTTACAAAAGGAAAGCGAGGGTTTTCTTGAAGAAAATGAAAAAGTTAAACGAAACTTTAAAGAGTTATATGATTCAATTAAAGTCACTCGTGACAAGAACAACGAAAAAATAACGTCTTTACAAAAGGAAATTGAGAATCGAAGAGAGCAGGAAAAAGGAAGCGCCACTTGTCTTTAATGAGAATGTTGCATCAAGGTCATCCTCGATCGCAAATATCTTGTGATTGTTAAATACATTCCTCCTTATCTTAGAAATAATGAACTTGTGTTTCATAACTATTTTGCTCACCTTAAGGATAGTCTAGAATGTCTCCGTGAGATTGTGGAAGAGGATTTCATAAACAAGCCTCTTGATAGAGCAATTAGGTTTGCGTGCATTCAAGCCAAACGATCTCAGGAGCTGCTAGAATGTTTAATGGCAACATGTCCTAAATCCTTAGGTGCGAAAGGTAAAGCTGTGATGCCTTGTTCTATGCCTAGTGCCAAGCATACAAACCATTCTATGCCCACTATTAAGAAAGTGAACCCTAATGTGCCTTCAAGTAGTTCAGATCCCTGCACGTCTAGTTCAGGAATGCAAAAAGTAGATCAACCAACTAATGTTCCCATAATTCCTTCTACAAGAGTAATCAGTGACATAAAAGCAAGCGGGTCAAAGCCTCCAGGAACTACCAAGCAAGATAAGACCTCGCAAGCTAGGAATGTGCATTGGAAGAGAGTAGAAGATCACCCTAGGAATATTACGTTTGAGTTAAATAAAATGAATCGTGTTGATTCTATTATTAGCTTTAAGCGCATCGTAATTAATTCAATTTCGCTACTATTTGCAAACCATGTAATGATGATCGCTTGATTTACATTAATAATCATGAATGTGGTGTGAATGATTTATCTAATGTTGTCAAATGCCTAATTAAAGCAGTTAATGTTAAAACCAAGCGAAGAAGGCTAAAAGGCAAAGGAGAAAGAAAGTTAGAAAATAGTGGAAACCTACGGAAGGAAATTTAGTAATATAGGTTATCAATGGATACCCACCGCCGTAAGATTAATGAGTTGTGCCCTAAATTTGCTAAGTCAATGCCCACTAGAAAATGGATGCCTCTTGGTAGAACTATTCCCTTAAGAAGTGAAAATACTTTGAATAGGTCAAATGCGGACATTAGCACCGCATCTATTTCGATGATTCTATTGTTTCTACTGATGTGGGTGTTCCAATCATGTTAATAACCAAATGGAACCCATTCTTGCATGGGGATCCCAATTGTCCGATTATCCATTCTTGTCGTGTTCAGCGTAGATCGTTCAAATCGTTCGTGGTACCGGACTCGTGTTGTTCCAAGCATATGACTAGAGACCGGTCACGGCTCATGAACTTTGTGAGTAAATTCATCGGAACTGTTAGATTCGGGAATGATCATTTCGGTGCAATTATGGGTTATGGAGACTATGTTGTAGGAGATAGTGTGATTTCCAGGGTGTATTATGTTGAAGGTCTTGGACATAATATATTTTCTGTTGGACAATTTTGTGACTCTAACTTAGAAGTGGCCTTAAGAAAACATACTTGCTTTGTTAGAGAACTTGATCGTGTGGAACTTCTCAGAGGAACTCGTGGTTCAAACCTATACACTATCTCTATCGAAGACATGATGAAATCTTCTCCCATCACGTCTTTGTAAAAGGCCTCAAAACTAAGTCATGGCTATGGCACCGTCGTCTCAATCACTTGAACTTTGGTACCATAAACAATCTTTCCGAAAGGACTTAGTAAGAGGACTACCTAGACTTAAGTATGAAAAGGATCATCTTTGTTCAAGATGTCAATTGGGAAAAAGCAAGAAGTATGCTCATAAACCCAAACCTACAAATTCGAGTTATGGAAGTTCTACATACTATTCACATGGATTTATGTAGACCCATGGGAGTGCAAACTATTAATGGGAAGAGATATGTGTTAGTTGTGGTTGATGACTACTCCCGATTTACTTGGGTTAAGTTTTTGAGAACAAAGGATGAAACTCCGATGTCATCATTAAACTTATTAAACAAGCTGCAGTCCGACTTAACAAAGCGGTTAGAATCGTCCGAATCGACAATGGGCGAGTTTGTTAATAAAGATCTCAATGAATTTTATGAAAGTGTTGGAATCAGTCCTCAAAGAAGTGTTCCACGAACTCCTCAACAGAACGGTGTATTTGAAAGACGAAATCGAACTCTTGTGGAAGCCGCAAGAATAATGCTGATTTACTCAAAGGTTCCAATGTTTCTATGGGCTGAAGCTATTGCCACTGCATGCGACACTCAAAATCGACCCCTAATTCACACATCTCATGGAAAGACTCTGTATGAACTTGTCCACAATCGAAAACCTGATCTATCATACCTTCGTGTGTTTGGTGCTTTATGTTACCCAACTAATGACGATCAAGATTTAGGTAAACTAAAAGCTAAAGCAGACATTGGAGTATTTGTAGGATATGCACCAAGCAGTAAAAGGATACGAATCTACAACAAGAGAACCCGAAATATCATGGAAACAATTCATGTTACATTCGATGAGTGACCGGTCAAATGGCTCATGGATAATCCGATTCTGGACTCGCATTTCAACCTTCATCAAGTAGTCCTATCGGTTCTACCCTTGTTTCTAATCCTCACCAACAACTCCTTATGTACCTCCTTGAAGATGATTTGAAGAAATTATTTGATCCAATGTTTGATGAACACTATGAGCCAAGTGCTAATGATATGTCAATTCAATCAACGAGGTCGCTTCTATCCTCGTCAATGAAGTTAACCCTTCGGTTTCAATTTCATTTAGTCAAGAAGCACTGCTTCACGATCACTGCTTCATCAACACATCATCAATCATCAAGTGTACATCATGGAATTGTTTCGCACCCATGATGAAGTTAATCCCTTTGCTACTCCCCAAGATGCCCTTTTGAAAACATATTTTCTCCCGAATCTTCATCGAACCATCTTCATCGGAGATATCAACTCGCTACTTGGTTCCTCAACAACAACCACATGAACACCTAAGAAAATGGTCACATGATCATCCATTGGACAACATCATAGGAAACCCTTCTCGTCCGGTATCCACACGGAAACAACTTGCAACCGATGCCTTATGGTGCTTTTTCACTCTGTACTCTAAGGTCGAACCAAAAGATGTTAAAACCGCCATGAATGAAGACAATGGTTCAATGCCATGCAAGAAGAAATTCATGAGTTTGATCGATTAGATGTATGGGAATTAGTTCTGCTCCAGTTGTGCTATGATCATTGCTCTAAAGTGGATCTTCAAAGTAAAACTTGATGAGCATGGTGATGTTTTAAAGAACAAGGCTCGATTGGTTGCAAAGGATACCGTCAAGAGGAGGGTATTGACTTTGAAGAATCATTTTCTCCGGTTGCTCGTATTGAGGCAATCGTAATCTTCTTGGCTAATGCCGCAAGTAAGAACATGATAGTCTATCGGATGGATGTCAAGACGGCTTTTCTTAACGGAGATCCGAAGAGGTCGTATCGTCGCCCAACTGAAGGCTTTGTGAATCCGAGCATCCTACTCACGTCTATCATTTGAAGAAGGCTCTTTATGGTTTGAAGCAAGCTCCAAGGCGTGGTATGATAGGCTATCAATGTTTCTTCTCTCTTTGGATTACGCAAAGGAGTCATTGATCCGACATTGTTTACCGTAAATTGTGCAAACATTTAATTCACGTTCAAATATATGTTGATGATATTATTTTGCCTCGATCGACCCTAATGAATGTGATCATTTTTCAAATGAAATGGGTTCCAAATTTCAAATGTCTATGATGGGACAAATGTCATTTTCTTGGGATTAAAAATTTCACAAAGTCCGGAGGCATTTTATAAATCAATCTAAATATGCAAATGAGATTTTAAAGAAATTTGGATTTGATTCTTGTGACCATTGACACTCCCATGATAGAGCGTACTAAATTGGATGAGGACCACTCGGGGATCATGGTAGACCAAATGAAATATTGTAGTATGATTGGATCCGTGATGTACCTCACGGACCGATGACCGGACATTCATTCATTGTTTGCATGTGTGCTAGATATCGTGCTAAGCCTACCAAAAGCACCTTGAAGCGGTTAAGCGGGTCTTCGGTATCTCAAGGAACCATCAATATGGGACTTTGGTACCGAAGGACATCGGTATGTCACTAACGACCTATGCGAGATCTTGATCATGCGGGATGTCAAGATACACGTCAAGCACGCGGAGGTGCTCGGTTTTGGGTGATAAGCTTGTGAGTGGTCTTCAAAGAAACAAATGAGTACTTCTATTTCCTCTACGAGGTGAATACATAGCCATGTCATCTTGTTGTGCTCAAATCCTATGGATGAGATCCCAATTAATAGACTATGGCTTTGAATTCAACAAAATTCCTCAGTCTTTGTGATAATAAAAGTGTTATTGCTCTCCATGCAACAACGTATAACACTCAAGAGCAAAGCACATCGACATTCGACATCATTTCATTAGGGAGCAAGTAGAAAGCGGTGTGGTGGAACTCTATTTTGTGAGGACCGAATACCGGTTAGCGACATCTTCACCAAAGCTCTTCCTAGAGAACGTTTGAGTTTATCCTCCACGACTTGGTCTAAAGAGTCTACAACCGAAACACTCAAACGTCTTCAAGAGGAAGGCGAGGAGTAAAGGTCTTTCTTCATCCATCTCTTGTAAATATTTATTCGAAAAGCAAAATACAAAATTTCAAAACTTTCAAAAAGCAAATAGAAAAATATAAAACTTTAAAAAATCCATAAAAATTTGAAAATTTTCGAAAAATATTGTCTTTTTGTCATGTTTTTTTTTTCTCGATTCGACAATATCTACGGTCTTTGTGCTGTCATTCAAAGAATGACACTAGACTTTAGATGTTGTTCGAATGTTCTATAAAAAAAAAAAAAAAATTGGGAGAAAGTGAAACAATGGTTTATTGTCATTTCAGGCAGTAACCCGTTTTAAAGAAAGAACAGAGCTGTAGAAAACTAGAAGGGGGGTTGAATAGTTTACCAATTAAAAACTTTGTTTTGAAACTTATTGAAAGATCAATTGATATTGATCTTAGATATGTTAATGAAATATGCAAGCAATATGTAAAGAGTAAATAAGGTAAAAAATGATCAAACCACAACAAGTTGTTTATAGTGGTTCGGTCTACAAGGACTCTTTTTCCTTGGCCTAGTCCACTCCCCGAGTCTCACACTCTAGAGTTTAACTTCACTAGTCAACAAGCTCCTTTCACCGGCGGAGAAACCTTTACACTTCGCTTACACTACTTCCGACACTAAGCTAGATGTCGAGTTCTTTCCAAGGTTACAACCACTCCCACACATAATGTATTTTGAGGACTAAAATACTAACCACTCACACTCACAAGATTATGATGGTTTAATACAACAATGAAGTATGAATCAACACAAGATCATACAACACTAAACAAACAAGACTTCCAACTTCTCGTTTGAAGCTTGAATGTGACTTGATCTTCTTTGCTACAAAATAGATCACTAATATGATATGAAACTGAGTTAGAAAGGTTAGAGAGAAGATATGTAAGAGAGTATGATAGAAAGGGATGAAAAACTACTTGGTTTGGCTTTGCTATTTATAGCCAAAACCATCGCGAGCATCACGGACGGCGGACCCCTTGAAAGGGTTCCGTCGTTATACATTTTGGTGCCGCCGTGTCCGACGACAAGATATCAAGATCTTGACAAAGTCAACCATATCTATGTAAGATTGTGTAAGATATGAAGAGTACAAATCTACACAAAATATCTAATGAAATCTTCCAATGATTTCCATGATGCATCACATGATGTCATGTGTTGTTTTTCTATTTTTAGAAATATGCAAATACATAAGTAATGTTTAGTTTTTAAGAAACAAAAACATTCTAAAAACTACTATCATACATTATGCTTAAACTCATATTAAGATATGATTAGTCACAATGTAAATGCTTAAATGATGAAGATATTGTTTGAAAAAGCTTGTTTTAATATCTATTAAACTTGACAAGCTTTAAGCTTTTATACAAATTAAATTTACTTTTGTCGTTAACAAAACTTAGGTAAAGATAAAAAATATAAATAACGTTTAATGGCGATATTTGTATTAACAATCTCCCATTTTGTTGAGGACAAAATATAAATTTTATTTTATAAAAGATACAAAGTTTGTGCAAGAGTTATAAAATATTAGTTTTAGAACTTGAAAAGGAAATGATAATGCAAGTGTATGATGTTTGACTTTTCAAAAGTCAAATTATTCACTAGTTGATGCATGATGTTGACTTTTCGAGAAAGTCAGTATGCTGATTGACTTTTAAGAAAAGTCAAGTATTACCAATGAAGTATCATGTTTGAATTTTCGAGAAAGTCAATGTATGCGGTTTACTTTTTCATAAAAGTCAAATATAAACAAGTTTTATATTTTCTCCCCTTTTGTCTCAACAAAAGAAGAGGCGTCTGGAAGGTAATGAGCGAGCCATTATCTCCCTTGATCAAAGCTCCCCCTAAATTGGGTGCTTAATGGGAAGATACATGGATTGTGAAAACAACTACAAAAAAATGTTAGTAATAATGATCATTCATAAGCATTTCCAAACACTATGTAAAGGCACTAACAATATAGAAAACACCATTCATTAGTTAAAAATTATCATGAATAAGAATCATGAAAAGAGAACACAATGATGTATTTTAGTACAAGAAAAAAAATAATCCTAAGAAAAGAAAAACTTAGAAATGCTAATCTATGACCATCCTAATGAGATGGTGGATGAGAAAGAGCGTTGAGGCGCTCAAGGATGTGATTGAGGATGAACCTCCTTTCCTCTTGGAAGTCATGGACCATAACCCGGCTCCTATAAACGGTTTGGGCGGTTTGCTCACAAGTTGAGCAACCATGCCTAGGGGGTAGTATGTTTGGTGAGGTTGTGGTGGTGGAATGGTAGATGTGTTAGTGTTGGTGGGAATGTTTGGGGTGGTCATGATGGAGGCTAGAAAAGCATTTTGCATTTGCATAGTCTCACATAGGTGAGAATCCACCATGCCTTTGAATTGGTGGAGGTGTTGGAGTTCCGCTTGAATCTCCTCTCTTGTGGGATTAGCATCCCACATGCACTCCTCAATGTCCTCTAGGTGAGGGACATTGATGTGGAGTGGTTGGTCCCATACAAAGGACCATGGATGTCTTTGTGAATGGGGTGGAAGAGAAGAGGTTTTGGCCCTAATGGGGCGTTTGGGTCAAAAGATGGCCTAGGTGACTCATGAGCAATCTGCTCAATTGTGCCAAAGGATGGCAATGGTGGTGGATGATTTGGCCTAGGAGGTAAGTCATCCAAGTCCTCCAAGAAAAGATTTGGAGAAGTAGGTGGTGTGGAAAATAACTCCAAAGGAATGAGAGTTTGAGACTTTGGTGGTGAGGGTGGTGAGGGTGTTTTGGATGTTTGGATGGGTGCCGGTGGAGGTGAAGTTGGTGTTTTTGTAGGTGTTGGAGTGGTGATCACAATTGGTGATTGAGTAGGAGTAGCCAAAGTTAGGCTTGTATCATCTCGAATGGGGGATGAGACTGTGAGTGGAGAAGACTCGGATGAGGAGCTCAAGTTTACGAAGCAACAAGGCCTCACGCTAATTCTAGCGGTTTTCTTGCAAGGTTTAGGAGAGGATTTTGTCATTTTGACTTGTGTTTTTCTTTGCTAGATGATGGTAAGAATGAAGAAGGTATGAGGATGATCATGTTAAAACCTCTCAATTTATAGAAGTGAAAAATTATGAAGAAATGTGTTTGATTTGATGTTAAACCATAGAAGGGATGAGGTTCCTAATGATTTGGAAGTGGGTTAAATGCTAGTCATATCACCCAAGTCAAGTCATACAAGAGAGATGGAGTGAAGAAGCAAAGATTTGCAATAAATGTGTTCTAATGAGTGGAATTTCCTAACAATCAGATTACCTACGGATTTCAAGGTACCAAAAATTTGGTTCTTTCCTTTATGCCAAAGGGCTCCTTGGGTGAGTTTTTCAAATTTTTGAATTTTGGTGGGAAATGGATTTCTTATATGCCTAAGTGAATTATACTAGTTCTAATAAGGGTATAAACTAGTTAAGATTGACCTACAAGCAATGGATGGTAATTTGGAATGACGAAAGAATCAAAATTCAGAAAGTTACCTGGAGGATCCACGGCACCAAAAGTTTACACGTACGGACCCCTAAAAAGGGTGCCGTCTGGTCCGCCTGTACATGTACGGCGGTACCATTTCTAATAACAGACGGAACCAAAACGTTGGTGCCGTTTGATCCGTGAAGTGCAGAAAACTTCACAGAGTACAATTTTAGGTGTCGGGGACATTTCCGAAACCTGAAATTTTTCTCAAAACAAGTGATACTAAACATTTCTAGTTAGGAAAATGTTGGAATCACTCCTAAACCTAAATCAAGTGTTAGTAATTCACATGTAATAGTTAGCTTAATTATGGCCTTTATGTTTGTTATTAGCTTAAGCTTATGTAGAAGGCCCATGAGCTTAGGCCCATGTCCATTAAGGAAAGGAAGGGAGTAGGAGTGTTGCCCTAGCTCCTCTTCCTATAAATACTCTTGTATAACCCTCACTTGAGGGTTGGTTGTTCAATTTATCTCTTTCACATACTCTATGCTTAACCAGTCTTAGTTTCTTACGCGTATGTGTATGTGATATTGTTCATCCACCTCTCTTCTCCTCTCTACTCTTTCTATTGATTCTTATGTTGTAAAATTAGTGACCTAACAGTGGTATCAATCGCCAAATAGTTGGGTGAATCGTGTTTGTTGTTTTTTGTGAAGTTTCGGTCTTTCGCGTAACAACACGTGATACTTTGGTTTGCTTAAAAACACATTTTTCACACTTTTTAATCCAAGATTCTTGTACTTTCAATGTTTTAAGGTGTTAAAATAACTGTTTTTGGCAAAAAGTTTCAAACTTTACGCGTGGATCATTGTTTTCTAGCTTGGTTTTGTACGTGGGTTTCTGTCTACGCGTAACGTGGTTTTAAGCTTTGGATCATCAAGTTTCACACTTTTGTGTTATCTTGGTGATATTGAGGCTATTTCATCACAAAAATCTGGTTTAGAAACATCTTTGGGCAACAATCACTTTTACGAGTAAGTCTACGCGTAGCAAAACCCTAAAACTAAGCGTAACTTATCCTTTGTTTGATCTTCGCCAGTGGTTTACTCCATATTTTCTTGCTTGGATAAGCACGAAAATACGTCAACTTTGGATATCTTTTGCCTTTGTGATAGTGTAAAAGATCATTTGGGCAAAACCCTAAAATTACGCATAAGCATAAAGCTTACGCGTAGAAAATCCCACGCATAAGATTTATCTTACGCTAAGCTTAGTCTTACGCATAAGGTAATCCCACGCCTAAGTTTTCTACGCCTAACTTCTTGTTTTACGCATAACTTTAGTGTTTTCACCTTCCTTACGTGTAAGCTAAAACTACAGCGTAACCCTTGCATTACAGCGTAACTTTGGTGTTTTACGCATAAGTGCTACTTGGTTTATTGTGATTTCTCGCCTAAGGATACTTCATCAACAAAGGTTCATTCGACTACAAAGATCCATTTTATAACACAAGTTTTCAACATGTCACAACCACCATACTCTAACTATTTCCTCACACTTACACTCAACGACAACAACAACTAAGTCCACAACATCAACAATGGAATCAACAACAAGCAATTTATCAACAACAATTTAATCAACAACATACTCCACAACTTGGAGCAATTCCTCCACCACAAATGGTTCAACCACCACCAAGTCTTCAAGTTCAACCCTACACAAACGATTTCAATCAACATCCATCAAGGAACACTATGAAGGAACCCACTTGGTTTGCAAAGATGTGTGAAGCTTTAAGTAGCCAACAATCAATTCATGAGGCTGGATCACTTGATAGACCTCCAATGCTCACTCCAGGAAACTACGATCAATGTGTAATTAGGTTCTTTAGGTTTTGTGATCTGAAGAAGCCACATGGAAAGTTCTTAAAGAAGGTTATCTTGGAAGGTCCATTTCGGATGCCTCTTGTCATTGTGCCGGAGATCCAAATGCTAATCCACTAAGGGATGAACAATAAAACATTGCTATCATTGCGAGCACTGAATCCGGAAGAACTTCTACACTATGAAGTCGATGAGCTTGTAATGCAATATATCCTTTTAGGATTACCAAAACCAATTCTTCAAGTGTTGATGCTCAAAAGGCGCAAAGGCAATGTGGGAACACATTCATCTACTTATGGAAGGATCTGCACTCAATCGGGAGGATATGGAATCCAAAATTTACTTGGCTTATGAACACTTCATGATTGAACACGGAGAGATACTAGAGTCTTATCATCATCAATTCTCGGACATCATAAATGATTTGGATAAACACAACATCATCATGCCAAGAATTGCGATTAATACTAAGTTCTTGAGTAGTCTTGGTCTGAATGGGAGAAGTATGTCATTTTTCTCCGTCGGCGAAGAACATGCATCATTCTACATACGGATTGTTATACGATTACTTGAAGCCTCATCAAAAGGAAGTTGATAAGGAAAGGATTCTCCATGCTCAAATTGCTTCATCTTCACATTCGGAAAATCAACAACTTGCCTTGTATGCTCAAAATAGTTATCCTCCTCAACCAAGAACTCAACCAAGCGCCACAATCACACCAAATGATCAATCACGCAATCTCAACAAAATCAATTAGTTCCTTACAACAACAACAATGATCGGGCACTTTATAGTCAAGCTAATGAGGAATCCGATCCGTTCAAGCATTGCAACAAGGATTTGTTATGATTGCTAATGCTTTTGGTCGTTATACAAACAAATCCAACAATCGCATTCATTCCTCATCAAACACCGTGAATCGTGCTGTGAACAATGGACGAGTTGAAGTTCGAATCGTGGTTATGGTCGTCGGATGGGCGGTGGTCAAGGGTTTAATGATATGGGTAGAAATAACAATGAGCTCAAGTGGTGGAACAAGGAAATGCTCGAATGGGTTGAATGGTCTTGATGCTACAACCGCAATGAGAAAGGACACTGGCTAATGCATGCCCAAAGCCGAGGACTAGGGGCGGTGCTTATCACAAGGAGGCTTTACTTTTGGCTTTTAAGGATGAAGTGGTGGAACTCTCACGAGACAAAGAACACGACTTTATGGCGTATGCGACTCGGATGATGATATGGAGGACTTGCGAGGCCAATGCAAATTGTTATGTTGATGGCTAATATGCATGAATTACACATGAGTGACACAGGCCCGATGTATGACATCGATGGCTTGTCTCGGTGATACATATCATTCTGGATTGTTAATAGCGGATGTTCCCGACACATGACAAGCAACCTTAAACTGTTATCAAACTTTATTGCAAAGTTCATTGGCACCGTCGATTCGGGAATGATCACTTGCAGCCTATCATGGGCTACGGAGACTATATCAATGGGAACATCGAAATTAACAGGTTTATTATGTGGAAGGCCTCGGTCTGTCTGCTTTCGATGAGGTCGGTTACGTGATGGAGATTTGGAGGTTGCTTTGGGAGAAATCTTGTTTCATTCGTGATCTAAAAGGAAACGACCTTATGTCCGGCTCGCGTAAATCAAGTCTTTACACTATCTTTATGCAAGACATGGTTGCTTCATCTCCCATCCGCTACTTTCAAAGGCAACATCAACAAAATCTCGGCTATGGCACCGTCGTCTCTCACATTTAAACTTTCAAACTATAACCAATCTTGCTCGACACAAACTAGTTGAAGGTCTCCACGATTTTGGTATTCTAAAGATCACCTTTGCTCGACTGTGAACAAGGGAAAAGCACTCGTGCTCATTTTCCTTCAAAGATGGAACACGACTCACGAAGATGTGCTTCATCTTCTTCACATGGATTTGTGTGGCCCGATCGCGTGCAAACGATCAATGGCAAACGCTACATCTTAGTAATTGTTGATGACTATTCACGATGGACTTGGGTTTACTTTCTTCAAGCAAAGACCAAGCTCCACAAATGATCATCACCTTTCTTACAAAATTCAAGTTCACTCCGAACACCGTTCGCCAAATAAGAAGACAAAGGAACGAATTTGTTAACCAAACTCTTCGAGAATTTTATGAGAAAGTGGAATTGAGTATCGACATCTATTGCACGCACACCGAACAAAACGGAGTTGTTGAAAGGCGAAACCGAACGTTAGTGGAAGTCGCAAGAACAATGTTAATCAATGCTAAACTTCCAGATTACTTATGGGCGTAAGTCGATCTCGCATGTTATACTCAAAACCGTTCTATGATTACTAAACGCCACAACAAAACACCTTTTGAGCTTCCACAACCATAAACCGAATCTCAAACACTTTAATGTATTTGGATCCATTTGCTATCCGAATAATGATCGTGATGATTTTGGAAAGCTCAAAGCCAAAGTCGACATTGGAGTCTTTATTGGATATTGTGAGAATTATAAAGGTTACGGATCCGAATCGTCATACAAAGCAGGTTATGGAAACGATTCATGCTCATTATGATGAACTTACGGAAATGGCTTATGAGTATAACGACTTGGAACCCGGTCACAACCGCTTAAACTTCCTCAAACCCCATCATCGGTGAACAAAGCCCCCAACTCACTCGTCAACGAATGGAGGCTATTTGCTCACTGCTCGGTGGCGATATTGATAAACGTGCTCCATGTGTATCCGCTGTTTCATTGCGCAACCCGATACTACTCTTATACCGATACACTGCTACAACAACTACATTGTTGAAGAAGCACCACCATTGACTCCACCACAATAGTTGAACAAACCGCTTCCAACAATGATGAACCGGTACCGATGATGTTCTTAATAAAGTACCCCACTGCAGATTTTGATCCAAATCGTTCTTTAACCCGTTTGCTAATGAAAGCGCGCACACGATGTCGCGGAATCATCAACAAACCATTTGAATCCTCGTAATCGCACAATGTATACCAACATTAACCTCTACACATCGATGGACAAAAGACCATCCTCGGCTAATATTATTGGCAACCCGAATCAATCGATCGTTACGAGACAACGTCTTCACACGGATGGTGAACATTGCATTTATGCACTCACCGCACCGCTAACTCGAGCCTAAAAACATTAAAGACGCAATGACAAAAGACAACCGGATAGAATACATGCGGGAAGAACTCAACCAATTCAAACATCTTGAAGTATGGAACGGTGGAAAGACCAACAGGGTCTACGTCATTAGTCTTAAATGGATTTGGAAGAACAAATTGGATGTCAAGGAACGTAATCGAAACAAGTCACGCCCGGTGGCTAAGGGTTATCGACGTGAGGATGGTATTGACTTTGAAGAATCATTTGCTCCGGTTGCTTGTCTTGAGGTCGTTTGGATATTTCTCGCGTTCATGCTCATATGAATATGACGGTCTTCGGATGGATGTCAAAACTGCGTTTCTCAACGGACAACTTAAAGAAACAGTTTATGTCAGCCAACCAGAAGGATTCATTGATCCCGAGTTCCCGAACCATGTCTACAAACTGAACAAAGCCCTGTATGGTCTCAAACAAGCTCCTCGGGCATGGTACGATAAGCTATCATCTTTCCTCATTGCCAATAATTTCACCAAAGGTTCGGTCGAACCTACTCTTTTCATTCAATATCACGGGGCACATATCTTAATTGTTCAAATTTACGTAGATGACATTATCTTTGGGTCTACACATAAAAAGTACTCAATCGCCTTTGCAAAACTAATGAAGAAAAATTTTGAAATGTCCATGATAGGTGAACTTACGTTCTTTCTAGGACTACAAGTTCATCAATCACCCCGTGGTATTTTCTTGAGTCAGTCCAAATATGCCCTTGAATTGTTAAACAAATTTGGAATGAAAACCTGTGACACTTATGCCACACCAATGACTCATACCAAGAAGCTAGATGCTGATTTACATGGGAAATTAGTGGACCCTACCAAATACCAAGTATTATTGGGTCTCTCATGTATCTAACAACTAGAAGACCGACATTGTCTTTGCCGTTTATCTCGCCCGTTATCGGTCAAGACCAATGAAACCCACCTCTCGAGGCTAAAAGAATCCTCCGATACATCAAGGGAACCATTAACTTGGGGATCCGTATCAGAAGGATTCTCGTTTTGAACTAATCGCTTTTGAGATGCCGATCACGCAGGATGTTTAGATTCACGGAAAATTACTTCAGAACACTACAATTTCTTGGTGATAAACCGGTGTCACGGCAATCGAAGAAGCGGATTGTACATCACCGTCATCAACCAAGCGTAATATGTAGCCATGTCGGCGTGTTGTGCTCAAGTCATCCGGATGAGAACACAACTCAAAGACTATGGTTACGTATTTGACAAAATCTCGATGTATTGCGACAATCGGAGTGCCATTGCGATCTCGTGCAACTCGATTCAAAGACTCGAAATCGAGCACATCGATCTTCGCTATCATTTCATCAAGGACCACGTGGAGCAGTGCAGTTGAATTATACTTCATGAGTACGAATACCAATTGGCGGATCTACTCACCAAAGCCTTGCCTCCCGCTAGGTTTAATGAGTTGGTCCACCGGATTGGTATGCGTGTTTGACTCAAGAGGTATTGGATGAACTCTTAAAACAATCTTAAAAACCAATAAACGCCAAAATCTTTTTGTAAATAATTTTCAAAACAAAATACAAAAATAGAAAATCGAAAAACAACAAAAATATTCTTCTATCTATATTTCTTCAAACATGGCAAGTACATTTCTTCCGTCAACACTCAAATCTTTCAAAATTCAAAGATTTTTCCGATCAAGTGTTGAGGGGAGAAAATTAATTTTAATTGTTTCAAAATAACCGTGTACTTGCATGTTACCTTATCCCGGTTGTTTCTTTAATATTGGTGGTCACATTTACGGTTTCGACACTCCTCGGACTAAAATTTAAAACCCTTCATTATTTCTTAAGTCGAGGGGGAGTGTCGTCAAAGTTATTTCCTAATATTCTTCGTTTGGTAACCAAAATGGAAGTTAAAAGGCTTTGGATGAAAATGGAAAAGATGGAGGGACTAAAACTGCCAAAAGCTCAAACTCTCTTTTAATAAAACTCCCTCACCCAACTTACAATTCACATTTATTATCATCACCAAACTAATCCTACGCATACAAATCAATCTTCAAATCCGGTGTTATGATCCTCAATTTGTAAGTGATTTTGTGTTCTTAACAAGTTTTTAAACAATGGTTTTGAATTTCATGCGAATCCAACGGTTAAAACTTAAGATTTAATGATTTTAGTGTTCTACGCATAAGCGTATGAACACTTAATCGTGTTTTTGTGTTTGAGGTTAAGATATTTGTGTCGAAACGTTTCTTTAACATCACTAATACCATTCTTACACTCAAAACACACCCATAATCACGTATTGATTGAATTTGAAAAACTAGGGTTTATGCGTGGTTTGGGTATTTTCAAATGTGAATGGTTTTGGTCAAAAATATTGGTGTGTGATGTTGTTATCATGGTGAATTGATGATATCCAGGCTTTAAAACAACCCAGACACACTAATTGATTGTAAATTAGAAATTAAGGTTTAATGTTCTTTGCGTTTGGGTATTTTTGATTCATTGAGAGTTTGATGTTAAAACTTGGTTACTACACTCACATGAAATCTAAAAACCACCAGAAAAACTTTGGTGTAATTCCTGTGGCTAAAAATCTTACGCGTAATCTTTGAACTATTAGGGTTTTGGCCTACGCATAAGGTTCTTTACGCGTAAACTGTTTGATGATTTTTCATGCCATGATATGTTATACAATGAATGTATGTGTTAATATTGATGCTGTGATGAATTTATTTCAGGTTTGCTACTCGTAAAAATCAGAATCAAGGTTGTTAACCATCTACGCATAAGGTTCTACAAAGGGACTACGCGTATCCTGTGAAGGATATGCGTAAACAGTGACCTCTACGCATAAGGTCTTCTCTTACGAGTAAGTTTACGCGTAAGATTTTATATCGCCACTGGCGTAAGCTTTACGCATAAGGTCCCTTTTCCCACGCTGTAATATTTCTTACGGCGTAACTAAGGATCCTACGCATTACAATCGATCGGTCTAACAACATGGATTGGCTCAACTCAAGCAAACATCGATTTCACCAAACGGGACAACCCTCCATATTACAATCGATCGGTCTAAACCTCTACCTACAATTGGCCAACCAGATCGCCTAGGATTCCATTCCGATATTTCTTCAACAAAGACTTGGAATTTCTTCACACGGTGGCGATGGTTCAAGGAAATACGCTACATCTCGACACTTCCATTCCGTTAGCCATATACTCTAACCGCATAGCCATCGAGGAAAGGGCTAACCACATGTTCTCCAACAATGTGGAAGTATATGACCGTGATGCATTGTATGGGATTCACCATTGGCGAGCGCCGACGAATCTACTACGTGTCGCCGAGTTGAAGTCTCAACATGAAGTGTTCAAGACTAAAGCAATCGTGGCTATTAAAAATGTTGATCTTTCGTCTAAATGGCACTACACTTTTCTCAAGAATATCGTGGTCAAACGGCAAGACCAAAGGGATTATGCATTCTCTGAAGCAGACTTTGAGAATTTATCTATCAACGACATTGAAGACATGTACCTTGCCAAAGTAGGAGGTCGCATGAGACAATTCTCGACGGAAGTGCAACGTGAATACATCAAGTCCTTGCTTATCTTCATCAGAAGAATAGTAATCAAAGAACGTGTAGAAGATCTCCAGCTTGCAGTTGAATCATATCAGACCCGTGTCAACTTCACTCCACCTCAGCTAGATCTTCCCGACATCAACCAGCTTTCACAATACGACCTCGTCAGCAAACCATTCGGCGTCGTTTATCGCAGTGAACTTCAACAAAATTGCTTGATGGCGTGTAGAGATCTTCACAAATTTGGGGATCACATATTGAAAAAGGTTGGGGATGGCTTGGCTTATCGGTTGAAGGCGATACATGAAGGCATTGGGTCCCCGAAGCGATGGAATTCTCAGGATCGAAGGGATGTGAAGAGGATCATCACTATGATTGATGAAAGGTTGTATCGAAGGGACCGATTCGTAACATTAGAGAGCTTTGTAGGTGGTCGCCCCAGATTGCTCTTGCCGGCTATCAAAGCCTGCTCGCATTCTGGCAAGATTGATGGACTTCGGTACCCTTGAATCGCTTCTATTTCATAATATTTTGGATGTGTGATTTTATTATGACTATGGCTTGTGCACACATAATGATGTACAACCCGTTCTTGTAATGAAAGTACCACGTGGTACGCTTGATTGCCACAATCCTTATAAAAGAGGCGAAAGCTTCTTACTTTTGAGTAAAACCTATCAAACCTTTCACTTTTAAAGGTTTTGCTCAAAAGAACAAGTACTTCTCCTTATGATTTTCAAAACCTCAACCGTTTATATCACTTGTTGAGGGGGAGTATTTGAATTAAAAACTTTGTTCACTAAAATGTTCTTTGTGTCACTCTTCCCGCAACACTCGAAATGGTCATATTTATTCTCAACTTTTCAAAAATAACATTTTATATGCCATTTTTGAGGGGGAGAAAATTATGTGATAAGAAATATGTTGTGTAAATGCAAATGAATCTTTGTGCTATAGACTTAACCAATGAATTGACGATACTTAACTGTTAGTAAATCGAAAGACTTATCCGGGACGGGTAATAATTTCAAGCTAGTTCGCTAGTGATGTAAACGTGTCTCGCAAAGGATTTGTCCGAATAGAATGTACCATTCGAGAAACTCTTGGTAGACATGAACTCTGATGGGTTTGACAACCTTTCGAGGTTTGTCTACACCTTCAAGGTAGTTATTGGAGCTAGTTGTCACCTAAAAGTCGACAATGTAACTCTTTAACTATACAACGAACCGTGTCTCGCGGGGATTGTCTATCTTGAGTTGATCAATTCATAAAGTCGCGCTCTTTCCTCACCTGCGATTTCGTAAAAACTCTTAAGCACATGTGGAGGGGAGTATTTCAAAAGATCAAACTCTTACGGTGGTACAAAATGTTTTACAATCATAACCGTTGTGAGAGATTTTCTTGAAAATTGGTTTTATGGCAACATAGGTTAGTCATGGAGTTATAAGGTGACTAAGGTTAGGAATAACCGTCCTATGATCCGCCAGAGTGGAGGGATCTACCCAAGGACATCACAAATAGTTAGAATCTAGAAGTCCTTAGGTATGATTGTAAAAGGAGAAAATGAGAATCGGAGAAAGAAGGAGTTGAAGAATTAAAAGAAATGCAAAGAAAAGGGTGAAAAGAAATAGCCCTCCAAATTATTCAACTTAGGGCGGAAACCGGGTTCAATTCATATGCTCTTGGTTGTCACTTGATGACGCGGTATTGAAGATTAAAAGTCGTCATGGACCCAAAGTGACACATGCACTAAACCTTCTTAGCCATCAAGTTTCTCTCAAAAGAAGCTTGTTTCATTCTCATAGGGAACCCTACATAATCTATCGGCTTTCTTAGAGATTGCGATATTGAAGAAGGAGACCTCTCCTAGTCTCTCTCTCAGAAAACTAAAACGCACTATTGAGTCTAGAGCCACGAGATTCATCAAAAGATCTCTTAGGTACACTTGACATTTCATCACTTGATGTTCAACAATAAGAACATCGGTGGTACGTTATCGAGTCCTTCACGATCTTAGCAACTGTCGAGAACATTTATGAGAGGTTCACAACTGTGATCCTCGGTGATTGAATGGAAACTCCCGCGTGGTCAACATCAAACGACCGACAAAGCAGTCACTTTGGTAACTCCCCACGACACGCTTTGTGTGTCTCAAACGGTCTCTGATCGTGAGGTGATGCTTGTGTACCTCATCGACTCATCTCGAATCAGAGGTGTACTTCAAGACATCGCGTTATCTCACTTGTGGGACTCCGGTCAGAACGGCCTTTGTGAGAATTAGAGTTGTGTTTTCACACTATGTTGTTAACACTCGAAGTTCAAACTTGTAAGTGCCGAACCGCTTATTACTAACCGTTTTCATGTTTTCTTCTTATGGAAGCTCGAGCGGAATGATCGTGCGATTCTTCACATGCTCATGCCAACATCATCACTAATGGAATTTCTATCTAAAAGCAACACAAAGTCGAATGATTCTTCGTCAAGCCAAAGAATCTACAAAGTTAAAGACTTAAAGAACTTCATCAAGATCGAAATCCAACGTCAAAGAGCGTGTGAGCATGTTGAAGAATGACGTGGAGACACCGGAGCAACGGCAGACCCGAGGCGCACTTGATGCGACTACAACATACTATCACTTTCATCACAAAGAACAAAGAACAAAGATAATTATGACGTCAAAGCGTAACTGCTCAAAGAAGACAATTTCTACACCGGGAGATTGTTCGAATCAAGGCAATTCTTCTCACAAGAAAGAAGAATGTCGAAGACGTCAAAGCTACTATTACATCAACGCCTACACTGTTCATATTCATTCATCACCAACACTTGGGGAGATTTTGGAATCACTCCTAAACCTAAATCAAGTGTTAGTAATTCACATGTAATAGTTAGCTTAATTATGGCCTTTATGTTTGTTATTAGCTTAAGCTTATGTAGAAGGCCCATGAGCTTAGGCCCATGTCCATTAAGGAAAGGAAGGGAGTAGGAGTGTTGCCCTCGCTCCCCTTCCTATAAATACTCTTGTATAACCCTCACTTGAGGGTTGGTTGTTCAATTTATCTCTTTCACATACTCTATGCTTAACCGGTCTTAGTTTCTTACGCGTATGTGTGTGTGATATTGTTCATCCGCCTCTCTTATCCTCTCTACTCTTTCTATTGATGCTTGTGTTGTAAACTTAGTGACCTAACAGAAAAGTAAATAACATAAGTACAAACATAATCGAGCATAGATTTTGAGCAAGGCTAAGTGATTTTCACATTATAGTGAAAATGGGTAAAATTTGATAGCGTACTTGTGCTATCTCCCTGCATAAGATCGTTAGCATACATCATTGTTTCAAGTTATATTATCATCCTACAAGATAAAAACAACCAAATTGTATCAAACATTAGAGATAATGTATTGTTCCAAACGCTCCTTAAAACAATTTTCACTTATCCAACTTCTTGTAGATCTTGGTCATCATTCTACCAAGGCACTTGAAGATCCCCTTGGTTTTCTTGAACTCCGCTGATTCATTCTCAATCTCGGGAAGAGATGCATAATACTCATGAGGTGGAAGGCGAGAGTTTGGAAGTCCATCATCGGAGCTATTTGATGATGATGATGATGGAGTTGGAGGTTTTGCTCTCTTGCCTTTTGTCTTAGCAACTCGTGCATCACTCAAAGTTTCAAAGATGTGAGGGATGCGCTCATAGTGAAGGTGCATCCCTTTTGGGCTTGGTGGAATTGGTGCAAAGGATCTATAGAGACGGGTGAGAAGCATCCAGTATGGGAGAGCAACCGATCCTTGTGTTGGAATATCAATCATTCTCCTAGCGATGTAGTAGGCTAAATTGAATGGTTGACGGGTGGACAAGTTGTAGAGCATATGGAAAAGACAAGCATTGATGTGATCCCTATTTCCTATGGTGCTAATGACGTTGGCTCTAAGTAGTTCTTCCCATTTCCTAAATTCGGGCTTGAGTTCATTTAGCTCCATTCCATATGGGTCTCGGTTCACTTTTTTTCCTTTTCGGGTGACTTGGGTTGTATCTCCCCTTAGGATAAATAGGTGCTCATGGATGACATCCTTATTTGCTAGAGGTGTTTGGTAGGGAGAAGTGCGGTCATTGATTGCATCAAGAATGGTGAGTGACCACTTATCCGAGTAGACACAAGTCCCTCGGTTGGGAATTCCAAGCAATTGAGCAAAGTTGGCTAAGGTGATGGTGTAGTCGTTTTGATTGATTTTAAACCTAAGACAAAACTCATCATCATCTTCATCACTAAAGCCGGTCACACTAGCATAGAACTCTAACACAAACCTAGGACAAATTGGTTCATCGATGTCAAGAAGACAATCGAATTGAACGGCTAGTTCTTCACGGAGATTGGTATTTTCAATGAAAGATGGGTGAATGGTTCTACCCTCATGGAAATACCTTGATTCTAGACTATTAAAGATTTCTTCTTGTTCCTTGGAAAGTCCTTTGGTTTTGTGATGTTTGGGAATATAGCCAAGGGTGTCCTTGTGATCATAGAATCTTGCGGCTACCATGGTTATTCCTAAGAGCAAGAATTAATATGTTACAAATGAGAATAAACTTTAACGTTTTGGTTCTAGTGTGTGCCTATATGAAAATGATTTGGAGTTGCGGTTATCTCGACTCATTTTATGCACAAAAATGGTTTTAGTGGGGTGTTTGGCAAATACCATGAGATAACCCAAATGCTCCTAATTCAATGTGGCTTCATTTGAATATACCCGGGAATGCATATTAGTTATGCAATACCTTTAGTATTCAAGAGCATGCAAGTGATGAAAGTCTAACGTTTCTATTTGTATTAACAATGAAAAAAAATTGTTTTCCTACAAGTGAGAAACTTTTCAAAAATTTTGACATGGGGTGTTTGGTTATTTAAATAAGGCCTTATAGTCATTATCTATTGATTAGTGGGAAGCATGATTTGTTTATGCAATATGATAATGTAGTACCTAATTTCAATGACTAGTTATGCAATTTGCCAATTGAATTCATATTTAGTATAAAAGCATACATAAAACCCCATGTAATGATTTGTAATGGTTTTGTGCATAAATAAGAATCCTAGACTCAGAATTAAGAGATAAAATGTAGTTAGGATACTTACAATGATGTTATCTTGATGATTAGTGTGTGGGAAGGTGTCAATAATGAGCTTGGTTTAATGTTTACGTTTTGGTAAAGTGGGTTTTGAGGAAGAAGATGTTTTGTAGGTATCGGTTTTGTACAGAGACACCACGGACCATATGGTACCAAATTTTTGGTTCCGTCCGTGTTGTCGTTTGGTGTTGTATACAAGAGCGTATACAAAACAAAATTGTTTTGTTTTGACTATTCTAATGTTTTGGGCTATGTTTATCCTACATGTTTGGTTCCATTAACCCTAAACCAAGTCTAAGAAGATTAAAAGGTTCTCGTTTAAGAGGCTTAGTTAAGATGTCGGCAATGTTGTCTTCGGAGGATACTTTCTCGATTGAGATGTTTCCTTTTTGAACATTGTCGCGAAGAAAGTGATGACGGATTTCAATATGCTTTGTACGAGCATGTTGAACGGGATTCTTGCTGAGATCGATGGCTCCTTTGTTGTCGCAGTATTACAATGTCGTTGAGATGAATTACGTAATCTCACGAGAGCTTGCTTCATCCAAAGAGCTTGTTGACATGCTTTTCCTACCGAGACGCACTCGGCTTGATGAGTTGAGATGGCTAAAGTCGTTTTCTTCTTTGCAAACCATGAGGTGAGACAATGTCCAACAAAAGTGCAAATACCACTTGTACTTTTTCTATCGACATAGTCACCGGCATGATCCGAGTCAGCATACACTATGGTGTCTACACCCGTTCCTTTGGGATACCATAATCCTAAACACGTTGTTCCCTTAATGTATCTAAAAATCCTTTTTAAGTCTTCTAAGTGTGATGCCTTTGGGTTTTCTTGAAAGCGAGCACATAGACAAACACTAAACATAATGTCGGGTCTACTAGCCGTAAGATAGAGTAGGCTACCAATCATTCCTCTATATTTAGTGTTATCTACAGATTCACCTTCTTCGTCCTTGGTGAGTTTAGTGTCCGAGGACATGGGTGTTTTAGTTGGTTTGGAATCTTCAAGACCAAATTTCTTAAGCATGTCTTTAATATATTAAATTGGTTAAAAAATATGCCATCTTCTAGTTGTTTAATTTGAAGTCCTAGAAAGAAATTTAACTCACCCATCATACTCATTTCAAACTCGTCGTGTATGATTTTAGAGAAATCATCACATAGCTCTTGACAAGTTGATCCGAATATAATGTCATCAACGTATATTTGAACAATGATAATATGTGTTTCCTTTTTCTTGGTAAAAAGAGTATTATCTACTAATCCCATAGTGTATTTGTTATCAATAAGAAAAGTCTTAAGTCGGTCGTACCAAGCTTTTGGTGCTTGCTTAAGACCGTATAATGCTTTCTTGAGTTTGAAGACATGATGTGGTTTCTCAAAGTCGGTAAAACCGGGAGGTTGAGCAACATACACTTCTTCGTTAATAAACCCATTAAGAAAAGCACTTTTAACATCCATTTGAAATAATTTAAAGTCATAAGCACAAGCATAAGCAAGTAATATTCTAATAGATTCGAGTCTAGCTACCGGTGCATAAGTTTCATCATAGTCAATCCCCTCTTGTTGATTATAATCTTGTGCAACAAGCCTAACTTTGTTTCTAGATACTACACCATTTTCATCCATTTTATTTCGAAAGACCCATTTCGTTCCATTTATAGTTTGATCTTTAGGTTTTGGAACTAGTTTCCTAACATCATTTCTAATGAATTGGTTTAACTCTTCTTGCATGGCAATTACCCATGATTCATCTTTTATTGCTTCATTTATGTTTTTTGGTTCAATGGTGGATACAAAACAAAAATAGTTACTTTGATTTTGGGCTTGTGACCTTAAGGTTCTTTGATTAAGTTGTCCTATGACCTTGTCTAAAGGATGACTTTTATATTCTTTGATGTTTACAATTTCTTTATTTAATGGTTCATCTTCCTTGTTATTATTAATTATTTCTTGACTTTCTATCATTTGACTTTCAACTAAGTCATCATCTACCAAAGGTGATGTCTTAGAGGGAGGTGGACTTTCGTCGAATGTTATGTTCAACGATTACTTGACTATCATTGTTTCTTTGTTTAGGACAATGTAAGCTTTACTAGTTTGAGAATAATCAATAAATACACCTTCATAAGACTTTGGGTCAAACTTGGTGAGATAATCTTTAGTATTAAGAATAAAGCATTTACAACCAACGACTCTAAAATATCCTAAAGTTGGCTTTTTACCTTTATAAAGCTCATATGGTGTTTTGTTTAGAAAAGGAAGAATTAAGACTCTATTTAAAATATATGTAGAAGTGTCAACTGCGTTACACCAAAACTTTTGAGGAATGTTTTGTTCATTAAGCATTGTTCTACTCATTTCTTGAATTGTTCTATTTTTACGTTCTACCACTCCATTTGATTGAGGTGTTCGTGGAGCCGAAAAGTTATGTGTTATACCATTTGTATCACAAAAGTTTCCAAATTGAGTTTCGTTGTCAAATTCACGACCATGATCCGTTCGGATTGACACAACTTTAACACCTAGTTGATTTTGAATTTTCTTGCTAAGAATTTCAAATTTATCAAAAGCTTCATTTTTAGTTTTCAAAAACAACGTCCAAGTAAATCTTGAGTAATCGTCCACTATGACCAAAGTGTATAGTTGCCTCCATAGCTTCTTATAGCGGATGGACCAAACAAGTCCATATGCAATAATTCTAGACACTTAGATGTGGACACCATATTTTTAGATTTATGACTACTATGGGTGTGTTTACCAATTTTGCAAGCGTCGCAAAAGTGTTGGTCATATTTTAGTTTTGGTAAATTCCTAACTAGCTCTTTTGAAGATAGGTTTTGTATAAGTCTCATATTAGCGTGACCTAAGCGTCTATGCCAAAGAGATGAGCTATCTTCTAACGTTGTTTGGAAAAGTTTGTCATTAGATGTTTTATCTATTTTCATGACGTATATGTTATTTTTCCTAACTCCTTTAGCTATGGTGATACCATCTTTTAGTATTTTACTACCATTTTCATCAAATAGTACTTTATACTTTTTATCACATAATTGGCTAATACTAAGTAGATTAAATCCTAACCTATCTACATGAGCAACATTTTCAATAGTTAGAGAGTTATGAGCGATCGTACCTTTGCCAATGATTTTGCTTTTGAGATTGCTACCAAAAGTGACATTACCTCCGTCATACTCTTGGTATGATGAGAAGAGACTTTTGTTGCCCGTCATGTGTCGTGAGCATCCACTATCTTTTATCCATTCATCAGGTTCCAATCCAACTTTCAAGCATACCTAAGAGGCAAATAACTCAAGCATTTGGTCCCCAATATCTCATGGGTCCGTTTGGGTAAAACATACCATTTATTTGATTCATGTATGGAAATGATGGGTAAGAGTTCCATGACATGTAATCTGGAGTTTGATATGGTCTAGGAAAGTTTTGATTCCAAACGTTGTGTTGGTAGTTGGGATGTACGTTGTGGTTGCTCTTAGGAAAGGGGCGTTTGGCAAAAGGTGTTTTATGTCGTTGTTGAGTAGTTTTTGATCTAAATTCATTTTTAGCAAGTCTTACTCCTGATGTAACAGTTGGTTTTAGTTTAACACTATCCTTGGTTTTCTTTGTTACTTTGACAAATTCACTACGGTCCGTATCACAAACATTCTGTCCTGCTGAAGTACCCACGGCACCATTTGGTTCAACGGACGGAACCTTTATTTTGGGTCCGTCTGGTCCATGTTGTACTGCAGCAGTTTTGATAGTTTGTTCATCCTTTTCGGCCGTTTTGTTTTGACTCTTTGGAATTAATACCTCATTAAATCCTAGCCCATTCATATCTCTTGGTGTTTTATGTATTTTAACTATTTCATCGGCAAGTGCGATATTTTTGTTAAACCTTTTAAATTTAGAATTTTGTTCGATTAGAACATCTTGTGTGAGCTTTAGTTTTTCTATTTTAAGATTAAGCTCTTGACATGATTTACAACCATCGTCATTTGCTTTTCCTTTTTCAAGTCGTTTTGCTTTTTCTTTTAACTCATAAACTTCATTTTCCAAAATTCCTTTTGGTTTTTAAAATTTATTTTTAGTTATGATTTTTAGACTTAGCTCACACAATTGATTATATTGTTTTGCAAAGTGTCATCATCAATGGAAGAATAAGAAGAGTCGGAAAGTACCTCGTTTGACTCATGTGCCATTAGAGCGATCTCTTCCTTGCTTGATTCTTCATCGTCTTCACTATCACTCCAAGCACCACTTACAAAAGCTCGTTGAGTTTTGCTTTTAGGTGGCTTGGGACATTCTCCTATGAGATGACTTGCATCACCACATCTAAAACACTTTCTTTCACCTTTACCCTTTTTTTCATCCCGATCTTTTCGGAATGGCTTCTGTTGGAATCACTCCTAAACTATATTTCAAGTGTTAGTGATTCATATGTAATAGTTAGCTTAATATGGCTTTTATGTTAGTAATCAAGGCTAGGCTTATGTAGAAAGCCCATAAGCCTAGGCCAAGCCCAATAAGTAAAAGGATGGGAACTTGGAGTGTTGCCCTAGTTCCCTCCTATAAATACTCTTGTATAACCCTCACTTGAGGTTTGGTTGTTCATTTTATTCATTGCACCTTACGCATAACTATTCTCATTTCATTCGTGTGTGTTTAACCTGTTCAACCGATCACTCTTCTCCTCTATTTCTTATATTGATGCTTGTGTTACTAATATGGGAACCTAACAGTGGTATCATTCGCCAAATAGTTGGGTGAACATATTTTGTTTTTGAAGTTTTGGTCTTACGCGTAATAACGTTTCATACTTTGTCACGCTTAAAAACTCAATTTTTACACTTTTCAATCCAAGATTCTTGTACTTTCAACGTTTTTAGGTGTTAAAATATTTGTTTTTGGCAAAAAGTTTCAAACTTTACGTGTGGATCATTGTTTTTAAGCTTGGTTTTATACGTGGGATACTTTCACGCATAAGGTGTTTAGAAGTTTTGGATCATCAAATTTCACACTTTTGTGTTATTTTGGTGATATTGAAGCTATTTCATAACAAAAATCGGTTTAGAAACATCATTTGGCGTAAATCGCTTTTGGCTAATTTATACGCCGAAGAAAACCCTATTCTTACGCGTAACTCATCCTTAGATCGATCTTCGTTTTAGTGGTTTACTCGGTGTTTTCTTGCTTGGATAAGCCTGGAAACACTTCGACTTTGGATATCCTTTGCACTGTGATAGTGTAAAAGATCTTTTGGGCAAAACCCTAATCTTACGAATAAGCTCAAACTTATGCGCAGAACTCATTACGCATAAGATTTATCTTACGCCTAAGCTCTGCCTTACGCATAAGCTAATCCTACGCCTAAGTTTTCTACGCTTAACTTTTAGCTTACGCTTAACTTTAGTGTTTCTCAACTCTTACGCGTAAGCTAATCCTACGCGTAAATATCACTTTTACGCGTAAGTATTGGTGTTTCTACGCTTAAGGATTGATGAGTGTGTAAATACTCATCATTTTTGTACAAAATAAACTGCAAATTCATCTGAAAACACTCAGAAACACATCAAAATGATCAAAATATCACAAATCAGTGTTTTATGTGTTTTAAATGCAAAAATATCAAAATCAGATGAAAAACATTTCAAATTTTCAAAATTGCGCTTTAGTCCCCAAGTTTCAAAAGTTGTCAAAAATAGTCCCCGAGCCATAATTTCAAAAGTAAAGTCACCAAAGGTCCTTTTAAAATCAAAAGTTGTCAAATTTAGTCCTTTGGTGAAAAATATGAAAAGTTTGAGAAAATTACAATAATGGTCCTCCAAGTTTGAAAATTGGCGAAATGGCCCTGGAAAATGGCAAATTGGCAAGTTTGGTCCTTGTACTTATTGAGATTGTCAATTATGGTCCCTTGAAGCAACTTGGCAGAATTGGCGAATAGGTCCTCTATTTTCGAAAATGCAACAAGGTCCCTATGTATTAAAACCCTTATACCCATTTGGACCTTGTCAAACCAAATGACCCGCTTTTACTTGTGACCCCTGTCATAATGAAATTTGACCCCTTTTATAATATCGGTCAAAGACCACCAAACCCACTCCCTTTCCCACCTTTCCTCTCCTTTGTCTCGCCCACCATACCCTACCACCAACACCACCAACCCACCTCCCAATCACCTCACCATGTCCCCCTCCACCTCTGCAAGCCTCCAAGAAGCATTAAATGCTTCCTCACCCACTATATCAACCCCAATTGACAGAAAAGGATTTTGGCGCCAAAACACCATTTAAACGGTTGAGATCATTTCAAAGCCATCCAATGGCTTAGATTGTTGGGAAACATTCAGAGGAGAGAGGCAAAGCTTTTGGATTATAAAAGAGAAGCAATTGGAGCAAATGCGAGAGTCTTCTAGTTTTTTTATTATTTTAATTTAATGTCGTTTTATGTTAAAAGTTTTAGATAAGTGAAAAACTTGTTGTAATCTGTTTCTTTGAATCAAATTAAGTGTTTTGTAATCATTCTAAACTATTTCCAGTGATTAATTCAAGTTATGTTCATAATGCATGTTTAAAGCTACTGTTGAAATTTCTCATTTCCAATTCACACTCAAAAGCTTTATATCACTTGTTTCTCGGTTCCATTGAGCTTAAATAAGCTTAGCATAGCTTTTACAAGCTCACATTGTAGTTTCTAGCAAGTTGGGTCTTTGGTCAAAGAAAGTCAAACAGGTCAAACCGGCAATGGAAATGGTCAAAGGGATGATGCGTCTTGGATGTGGGTTGATTTAGGACTAGTGGGTTGAATTGGATAGGTTAGAGGTTCCTTTGGTTGTTTGTGCAAACCATTGTGGTTGTGGACCTTTGTAAGTGATTTTCTCAATTTCTTGCATATCATGCATGTGTAGTTATAATCTGTTGAAACATGTTCTAATAGCGAGATTCAAGTTATTTAAAGTGAGCTTGATCATAATTACAAGTTGGTTATAAGTTTGGAGTAGTTTTGAGCTCAAATCGGTTTAACAAAGGGTGTTTGGATTTATAGTTTAAAAGGTGTTAAAGGCTTATTCGATGTATAACTTTTGTTTGTTCAAGTTTGTTTAGTCATATTAGACTCATATCTGTCTTGCTTGTGTGCCTGCAATCCAAAAAGTCAAAATCTTTATCATTTGAATCCTACAGTTCCTTTGTTGGATTTTTGAAAAGCAAGTAACTTGATTTGTGTTTAAAAGTCATTAACAAAGGGTGTTATAGCTTCATTACATCATTTAACTTCATTATCAATCATAAAATTGGATCAAACTTCACCAAAGTCAACTGTGTTTCTGTTTCAAAAGTCAAAATGGTGAAAAGTTGGATTTACGCAGAAGTGCAGTAGATTGCACAGGACTCATTAAAGGTTTTAGAGTCGATTTTTGGTTTACAAGTAGTTTAATAGGTGATATTTAAGACCTAGTATCTGTTTTAGGCTTAAGCTTTCGGATAAGTGGTGCACAAGCTCAAAGTAAGGGCCGGTTGCCACTCTGCTCTGTCTTAGATCATACCGAGATTTTTCTCGGTTTGTGCGACTTGGGCACAAAGTGCTCATTAGAGCTTTTCATGGTTTGCTTTTGGTATAATCAATCTCACCCAGGTCTAGTTTAGGATTGGATAATTGGTTTTAGTTTGTAGCTTATTTGGTTGCTTATTTTGGGTCCGCAAGTTGACACCTAGAATCTGCTTTTAAGCTTTAACTCATAATCATCAAATCTTGGTAACTTGTATATCGTGATTGTAGCTTGTTGATTTTAGTTGGATTTTGGTTAATATAGCTTATTAGAACTTCGTAACAGTTGGTAGCTTAATTTGCTCATTTGCTTATCAAGTGCTTATTTCAATAAGCACTTGATTGGTCATTCATTTTCTCCATATAACATACCGTTTTCCATTTTTCATAGCTTCTTAATATTATTTTAGAGTTTCCTGAAATTTTCAGATTTTTCTCAATTTGTTTTACTATTTTCTTGATTTTAATTAGTTTTAGCACTTTTAAATAGCAATTAATACAAAAATTCAAAAAGGTTCAAAAAATTAACTTTTCAATTTTATCAAGTTTAGATAAATATAAAAAGTAAAAAAGTAATTTTCCATATTTTCATAGTTCATTTGGTAATTTTAGTAATTTAATTAGTTTTAATAGTTTAAAATTCCTAGAAAATAGATAAATAGTCACAAAAATACAAAAATAGTTTTGAAAAGTCTATTTTGATATTTTAGACTTTTCCAAGTCTTAATCTTATTTTTCTAGCCTAATTTCCTATTTTCTTGTATTTTAGATAATTAATTAATAGTTAAAATAGTTTTAATTAGATAATTAGTCTTAAAAATAATTTTCTTTTCTAAATATTTTCTTATATCATTAGGTTTGTAAAATATCATTTTCATCTTTTTAGGGTTAATATTGACTTAGTTTCACTTTTTAATTTTTACGTCGCGTAGATTTTAATTTCAGTTTTATAAAATCATAAAAACAAAAACATCATTTTAATTATAGTGATAGCGTTTATTTAATAGATTTTATCTTTTTAAGTTTCTTTAATTTGCATTTAAGGTGTTTTTAATTTGTTGGCTTTTCCTTAGTTATAATAATCTCAAATATCATTTATCGTTCAAACCTCTCGATCACTATACGTTGATTGATCCACTGCATAGCTCGCTGGGACATAACGACCGGGAGACTCTATACTCCTCGATCTTAATTGCATTAGTGTTTGAGCGGCTTTTAGTCTTTTAGACTTGACCGCTTAGCACCAATCAAATTTTGGCGCCGCTTGGAGTCAGGTTGATTTATCTTCCGTAGTATTAGTTGTTTGAATCCTCACTCTTTGTTTATTGTTTGAATCCTCACTATATTATATATATATATATATATATATATATATATATATCCATATTTTCTTCTAAAAATCCAAAACCCAAAACACCAAAACTTATAAAACACAAAAATATTTTTCTTTTGTTTCTATATATGTATCAAAAATAAAAATACAAAAAGAATCGTCGTTTTCTTTAATAATTAACAACTTAAAAGATTACCACCGAAAACCAAGGCGTTGCACTACCTAACTGGGGTGCGACCATAATAAGTTCCCGAACTAAAGATATAAAACTTGCCTTTGTGTCCTTGTGATTGGTGTACCTTTTTCAAAAAGCCATTCATCTTGGATTATTGGTTAAGTTCAACGTTGTTTTGCCTCGATTTTGTGTTAATTGATTTTGTTGTGATATCGACGTTTGAACCGTAAAACCCATAAAGATTCTTCTCACCCCGATTTTTACAAAACGTCTTCATAATTCTCATTCTCATATGAAAGATTTTCATAATTCCATTTCTCTCCTTAACTCGAGTTTCCTTAGAGTTAACTCTTGTGTATGCGCACTCGCTCTTCTAGATCTGTAAGCCCATTTCGTGAGCTTGTCAAGATTCCAAGAAGGCGTGTTCGTGAGACTTTCGCTCCATCGATCGGATCCGAGATCCGCATCTTATTCACACTACTTCCGCTATCATGGCGGATGAAATTCCTATGTGTGAGCTTCTCCGTGCACCCATCGACGGGTATGGAGATGCTATCGTTGTACCGACCATCGTGGTGAAAATTTTGAACTCAAGACCGGTTATTGAATCTTGTAACTTCAAATCGTTCTACGGTTTTGAGCGGGATGATCCTCATGCTCATATAAGATGGTTTAACAAGATTGCATCTACCATCAAGTATAAGAATGTCCCTTCCGATGTTGTTAAGCTTCTTCATTCCGTTTTCTCTTGAGGGCAAGCCGGATTTGGCTTGAAAACAACCCCTAAATCAATAGAGACATGGGAAGATCCGGTGAAGAAATTTGTGAATGAATTCTATCCACCTTCCAAGACCACGAGTCTTAAAATGAAATCATCAAGTTCACTCGAAGTTTGATGAATCCTTGATGAATCGTGGGATCGTTTCAAGGAATTGCTTCGCAAATGTCCTCACCACGGTTTCTCCGAGTTGATGCAACTCGATACTTTCTACAATGGAGTGAGTCAATCGATCAAGATTCTCTCAATTCCTCCGCGGGAGGAAATTTCCTTAGCAAACTGTCAAAGAAGCTTTGGCGATAATCGAAAATAAGTCTAAAGTCCGCATTGCACGAAGCAAGCGGTTGTTTCCCAAGTCGGTGTTGGTCCTTCTTCTTCTTCATCACCCGTGAGTCATCTAGCACCGATGCTAAGATTGACAAACTCACGGAAGCTATTCAAGCTTTGGTTCTCTCCAATCGAAGAAAGTCTCTTTTCCACAAACTTCACCTCCTCCTGAAGTTAAAAAGTGGAAGTCTGTGTTACTGTGGTGGCCCCATGCTTACTATAAGCGTATGGCCACCGATGGTAACCCTTTGAAGCTAATCTTTGTGGGCGGGATGTCTAATCAAGGAGGAATCAATATCGTGCTCAGAGACCCGAACCACCGCCCTAACCACTACTCGGACCTCCGGTTTCAATCAAAACCAAAACCGTAATCGAATCAAAGCAGACCAAACCAAGGTTTTCAAAACCAAGGTCATTTCAATCAAAACAACGGTTTTCAAAATCGAATCAAAATTTCCAACATCAAGGAAATTACAATAGAAACCAGTCGTCGTGGAAATTTCAACCTGTGGTATTTTCATGCAAACAATCAAGGAATTTTCGTAATCAAGGCCCTAATCCTAACAATAGAGGCCGAATTTTCTGTGCAAACTCAAGCCATTGTTCCAACTGGACCATCATCTGATGAGTTGTTGAAACAATTCATGAAATCCCAAGAGGAAATGAATCGGTTGTTGGTCAGCCAAATTTCTGACATCAAGAAGTCTTTAAATGATCGACCCTCGGGCTCAGGTACTCTACCTAGCAACACGATCGCTAATCCGAGGGGCGATGCAAAGGCGATCACAACCAGAAGTGGTGCTTCATATGCTGGACCCGCTATTCCTACTACCTCTTCTTCTTCTTCTCTCCCAAAGGTAGTGGAAAGTGAACCTCCGACACACAATGGACCTATGACTCCAATGCCTCCTCCTCCTGTGGCATTTAGTCAAGTTACCAAGGAAACAACGGACAAGGTGCATTATTCAAGCCCACGAGGTATCAAGACACGTCCCACCTTCTGTAGTCCAACCTCAAGTGGTCCGAAACCCAAGTCGAATCAAGGAGTTGTTTTGAACCTCCTATAGCTCTGCTGAGAATCGTAAATCCAAAACTTCTATTCCTTATCCTCACGGTTACATGAGCAAAAGCTCATGAGAAAGCTAGTCATCGATGGAAAAATTCTTTCGATTTTCCAAGAACTTCACTTTGACATAAGCTTCATGGATGCCATCATGTTAATGCCAAAGTTTGCATCTACTCACGAAACATATCTTTGAGCAACAAAGAAAAGCTATTTGAAATGGCTAAAACTCCTTTGAATGAGAATTGCTCGTGATCTTGTTAAAAAGCTTCCCGAGAAGCTAGGAGATCCCGGAAAATTTCTTCTTCCTTGTGTTTTTCCGGGATGATTGAGTGCTTTGCCCTTGCCGATCTTGGTGCAAGCATCAATCGATGTCGTATTCGAGATGGAAGAAACTGTCTCTTCCGAACTTATTCCTACCGCATGACTCTTGAGCTTGCGGATCGTTCTATCTCGCGTCCTCTTGGCATCGCCGAGGATGTATTCGTGAAAGTAGGAAAGTTCCATTTTCCGGTGACTTCGTTGTTGTTGATTTCGATCTCGATCCTCGAGTTCCTCTCATTGTTGGGCGGGATTCCCGAGGACGGGCCGTGCTCTTATCGATGTATTTGAGCAAGAGATCACTCTCCGTGTGGGTAATGAAGTTGTTACCTTTAACCTCGATCAAACTTCGAGGTACTCCTCAAATTATGACCTTCGAATCAATTAATCGAGTCGATTTAATTGACATTGCTTCAGAGGAGTACTCTCAAGAGTTTCTTGGTTATCTTCATAATTCGTGAGTGGGAATTCCAATTCCACCACATCTTCTCGACCTATCATTTCCGACTCTTCCCTCTCTCACTCCGTTTGAGGGAGGTGACTTCCTCCTGGAAGAGATCGATGACTTTCTTTCTACTGATGAATCAATTCCGCCTGGAATTGATGGTGTTTATGATTCGGAGGGGGATGTTCTCTATCTTGAGCAGTTGCTCAATGAAGATCCATTACCTTCACTCCCTCCGAAAGAAATCACAATTGAGGAAATCAAATCAGTGCAATCTTCCACTGAAGAATTTCCCGAGGTTGAACTAAAGGACCTACCTCCTCATCTTGAGTATGCATTCTTGGAGGGTGATGGTAAATTACCCGTCATAATTGCTAAAGACTTAACTGAGGAGGAGAAAACTACTCTCATAAAGGTCTTGAAGTCACACAAGCAAGCAATTGCTTGGAAACTCTCCGATATTAAGGGTATCAACCCTGAGTTTTGTACTCACAAAATCTTAATGGAGGATGACTTCAAGCCGTGATTCAAAGTCGAGAAGGGTGAATCCTAAGATTCATGAGGTTATCAAACAAGAGGTTCTCAAACTTCTTGATGCCGGTCCGATTTACCCGATCTCGATAGTCCTTGGGTTAGCCCAATTCATTGCGTTCAAAAAGGGTGGCATTCTTGTTGTCACAATGAAGAAAACGAGTTGATTCCAACTCGATTGGTTACGGATGGCGTGTGTGTATTGACTATCGAAAGTTAAACGAAGCCACCCGTAAAGACCATTTTCCTCTACCCTTCATGGACCGGATGCTTGAGAGATTAGCGAGGGCGAATACTATTGTTTCCTTGATGGTTTCTCGGGTTACTTCAGATCCCCATTGATCCGTGGATCAAGAGAAAACTACATTCACCGCCCATACGGGACGTTTGCCTCTGAGACGTATGCCTTTTGGCTTATGCAATGCTCCCGCACGTTCCAACGATGTATGATGGCCATTTTCCACGACATGATCGGGAAACTATGGAGGTGTTTATGGATGACTTCTCGGTCATTGGGGACTCATTTCAGACTTGTCTCTCCCACTTAGACAAAATGCTAAAAGGTGTGAAGACACCAATCTCTGTCTAAAGCGGGAGAAGAGCCACTTTATGGTCAAAGAGGGCATTGTCCTTGGCCATAAGATTTAAGAACGGGATTGAGGTAGATAGAGCAAAAGTTGATGTCATTGCTAAACTACCTCATCCTACTCTTGTCAAAGGTGTTAGGAGTTTTCTAGGTCATGCCGGGTTTTATCGTAGATTTATTCAAGATTTCTCAAAATCGCTCGCCTATGACCCATCTTCTCGAAAAGATGCTCCTTTCATCTTCTCTCCGAGTGCATCAAGCTTTTGAAACACTTAAGAAAAAGCTACGGAAGCACCCATTCTAGTTGCCCCGATGGGATTTACCCTTCGAGCTCATGTGCGATGCAAGTGATTTTGCAATCGGTGCGGTCTTGGGGCAACGCAAAACCAAACATTTTCACCAATCCACTACGCGAGCAAAACTATGATCAAGCTCGGACCCATTACACCACTACGGAAAAGAATTGTTAGGCGTGGTGTATGCGTTTGAGAAGTTTCGCCATACCTTATCTTGACCAAATGCGTGGTGTATACGGATCACTCGGCACTCAAATATCTCTTTGCAAAACAAGATGCAAAGCCGAGATTGCTCCGTTGGGTTCTCCTCCTACAAGAATTTGATATCATCATTCGTGATAAAAAGGAGCCGAGAACAGGTCACGATCATCTGTCCGATTAGAGAACCCTCACCAAAATGTGTTCGAGAAAAAGGAAATTAATGAAACATTTCCTCTCGAAACACTCAATATGGTTTCTTTTCGTGGAGATTCTTCTACCCCATGGTTTGCGGACTTTGCAAATTACCATGCGGGTAACTTTGTGGTAAAAGGGATGTCGTCCCAACAGAAAAATAAATTCTTTAAGGATGTGAAACATTATTTCTGGGACGACCCCTACTTGTTTAAGATTTGTGCGGATCAAGTCATCCGGCGATGTGTGCATGGTCAGGAAGCTATTGACATTCTCAAGGCTTGCCATTCTGGACCTACTGGGGGACATCATAGCCCCAACTACACCGCCAAGAAGGTGTTTGATTCGAGATTCTATTGGCCCACAATCTATAAGGATGCCCATGAATTCGTCAAAACCTGTGACGCTTGTCAACGTCACGGGAATATCTCACAAAGGAATGAAATGCTGCAAAACGCCATTCAAGTGTGTGAGATTTTTGACATCTGGGGCATTGACTTTATGGGGCCATTTCCTTCTTCTCACGGAAATAAGTACATACTCGTGGCCGTTGACTACTTGTCAAAATGGGTTGAAGCTAAAGATTTACCCACCAATGATGCCCGAGTTGTGGTGAAATTCTTGAAATCCTTATTTGGTAGGTTTGGAACTCCACGAGCCATCATCAGTGATCGTGGTACGCATTTCTGCAATGACCAATTTGCAAGAGTCATGCAAAAATATGGTGTAACTCACCGTACCTCTACTGCATACCACCCACAAACAAGTGGGCAAGTGGAAGTTTCTAACCGGGGGATTAAAAGAATCTTGGAGAGGACGGTTGGCGAAAACCGTGCCTCTTGGTCGGATAGGTTAGATGACGCACTCTGGGCCTTCCGTGCGACTTACAAAACACCCATCGGTGCACTCCATACAAGCCGGTGTACGGGAAGGCATGTCATCTGCCGGTTGAACTCGAGCATAAGGCATACTGGGCCTTAAAGCATGCTAATTTCGATATTCAGACAGCAGGTGATCATCGGAAAGTTCAAATGAATGAATTAAATGAACTCCGTGATCAAGCTTACGAGAACTCTTTGATCTATAAACAAAAGACAAAGAAGATCCATGACTCAAAAATCAAAAACCGCGTTTTCAACGTTGGTGATCGAGTCCTTCTTTTCAACTCAAGATTGAAGATTTTCTCGGGAAAGCTCAAGTCCCGTTGGTCTGGTCCATTTACTATCGCTAAGGTTTATCCTTATGGTACCATTGAGTTATCTCAAACCGATGGTCCTAATTTCAAAGTGAATGGTCATCGAGTGAAGCATTATTTTGGAGAGGACATTCCCCCTGTGGTTGTCCCGGATCTTCAAACTTTCCCCATGAACCAATGAATGCGGGGATCGAGTCAAGCTAGCGACTCGGTAATCAAAAACAGTAGCATGCCATGGGTTTTCACCCATATGGGTTTTCACCAAAAAAAAAAAAAAATCTTCTTTCTAAATAATGGCCTTAGTATTTCCTTTCACGTTCTTTGTTTCGGCATAACCGCGGTACTTTGAATATTGAGGGCAATATTCATTTCTAAGTGTGGGGATTCTCACGAATTTTATCATGTAATTATACCGCCTAATCCCCGTTTTTGGTCAAAAATTTTTTTTTTGGAGTAAGTGTTCTACACTTTCTCATCCGGTTATCATCCGCCATGTACGTAAGACAAAAGGATTGGCTAATCCAGAGCAAACGGCTCTTGGTAAAGATTTCTCAAATCCGTTTATATGGCTTGCAATTTGCCCAAAATTGTATGGTATTCAACTCACCATATCCTAAAAAGTGAAGAGTTGGCTAGCCCGCAAGATTATGGCTTGTGGTAAAGGCGGTGGAAAAACCATAATTGGTAATCACTCACCAAAGATAATTCGATAATTTATCTAAGAGTTGGCTAGTCCGTATGGGTACGGCTTCGGTAAAGACAAAATCAAATCCGTTGAAAGTCGGTGGTTTGCTCAAAATCACATGGTTATCGGTGTACCATGGTTCTTACTTGAACTAAAACATTTGGCTACTCCGAGTAATGGCTTTTGGTAAAGAGATTAAAATCCATTATGTTTTCTCAAATCATTGCTAGGGACTAGCAATATCTCGATGTGGGGATTGATGAGTGTGTAAATACTCATCATTTTGTACAAAATAAACGCAAATTCATCGAAAACACTCGAAACACATCAAAATGATCAAAATATCACAAATCGTGTTTTATGTGTTTTAAATGCAAAATATCAAAATCGGATGAAAACATTTCAAATTTGCAAAATTGCGCTTTAGTCCCCAAGTTTCAAAAGTTGTCAAAAACAGTCCCTGAGCACATAATTTCAAAAGTAAAGTCACCAAAGGTCCTTTTAAAATCAAAAGTTGTCAAATTTAGTCCTTTGGTGAAAAATATGAAAAGTTTGAGAAAATTACAATAATGGTCCTCCAAGTTTGAAAATTGGCAGAAATGGCCCCTGGAAAATGGCAAATTGGCAAGTTTGGTCCTTGTACTTATTGAGATTGTCAATTATGGTCCCTTGAAGCAACTTGGCAGAATTGGCAGAATAGGTCCCTCTATTTTCAGAAAATGCAACAAGGTCCCTATGTATTAAAACCCTTATACCCATTTGGACCCTTGTCAAACCAAATGACCGCTTTTACTTGTGACCCCTGTCATAATGAAATTTGACCCCCTTTTTATAATATCTCGGTCAAAGACCACCAAACCCACTCCCCTTTCCCACCTTTCCTCTCCTTTGTCTCGCCCACCATACCCGACCACCAACACCACCAACCCAGCCTCCCAATCACCTCACCATGTCCCCTCCACCTCTGCAAGCCTCCAAGAAGCATTAAATGCTTCCTCACCCACTATATCAACCCCAATTGTGAGAAAAGGATTTTGGCGCCAAAACACCATTTAAACGGTTGAGATCATTTCAAAGCCATCCAATGGCTTAGATTGTTGGGAAACATTCGAGGAGAGAGGCAAAGCTTTTGGATTATAAAGAGAAGCAATTGGAGCAAATGCGAGAGTCTTCTAGTTTTTATTATTTTAATTTAATGTCGTTTTATGTTAAAAGTTTTAGATAAGTGAAAAACTTGTTGTAATCTGTTTCTTTGAATCAAATTAAGTGTTTTGTAATCATTCTAAACTATTTCGATGATTAATTCAAGTTATGTTCATAATGCATGTTTAAAGCTCTTGTTGAAATTTCTCATTTCAATTCACACTCAAAAGCTTTATATCACTTGTTTCTCGGTTTCATTGAGCTTAAATAAGCTTAGCATAGCTTTTACAAGCTCACATTGTAGTTTCTAGCAAGTTGGGTCTTTGGTCAAAGAAAGTCAAACAGGTCAAACCGGCAATGGAAATGGTCAAAGGGATGATGCAAGGTCTTGGATGTGGGTTGATTTAGGACTAGTGGGTTGAATTGGATAGGTTAGAGGTTCATTTGGTTGTTTGTGCAAACCATTGTGGTTGTGGACCTTTGTAAGTGATTTTCTCAATTTCTTGCATATCATGCATGTGTAGTTATAATCTGTTGAAACATGTTCTAATAGCGATATTCAAGTTATTTAAAGTGAGCTTGATCATAATTACAAGTTGGTTATAAGTTTGGAGTAGTTTTGAGCTCAAATCGGTTTAACAAAGGGTGTTTGGATTTATAGTTTAAAAGGTGTTAAAGGCTTATTCAATGTATAACTTTTGTTTGTTCAAGTTTGTTTAGTCATATTAGACTCATATCTGTCTTGCTTGTGTGCTCGCAATCCAAAAAGTCAAAATCTTTATCATTTGAATCCCTACAGTTCTTTGTTGGATTTTTGAAAGCAAGTAACTTGATTTGTGTTTAAAAGTCATTAACAAAGGGTGTTATAGCTTCATTACATCATTTAACTTCATTATCAATCATAAAATTGGATCAAACTTCACCAAAGTCAACGTGTTTCGCTTTCAAAAAGTCAAAATGGTGAAAAGTTGGATTTATGCAGAAGTGCAGCAGATTGCAGGGACTCATTAAAGGTTTTAGAGTCGATTTTTGGTTTACAAGTAGTTTAATAGGTGATATTTAAGACCTAGTATCTTTTTAGGCTTAAGCTTTCGGATAAGTTGGTGCACAAGCTCAAAGTAAGGGCGGTTGCCTCGCTCATCACACATCTCGAGATCATCCGAGATTTTCTCGGTTTGTGCGACTTAGGCACAGTGCTCATTAGAGCTTTTCATGGTTTGCTTTTGGTATAATCAATCTCACCCAGGTCTAGTTTAGGATTTGGATAATTGGTTTTAGTTTGTAGCTTATTTGGTTGCTTATTTTGGGTCTGCAAGTTGACACCTAGAATCTGTTTTAAGCTTTAACTCATAATCATCAAATCTTGGTAACTTGTATATCGTGATTGTAGCTTGTTGATTTTAGTTGGATTTTGGTTAATATAGCTTATTAGAACTTCAGTAACAGTTGGTAGCTTAATTTGCTCATTTGCTTATCAAGTGCTTATTTCAATAAGCACTTGATTGGTCGATTCATTTTCTCCATATAACATACTGTTTTCCATTTTCATAGCTTCTTAATATTATTTTAGAGTTTCCTGAAATTTTCAGATTTTTCTCATTGTTTTACTATTTTCTTGATTTTAATAAGTTTTTAGCACTTTTTAAATAGCATTTAATACAAAAAATTCAAAAAAGGTTCAAAAAATTAACTTTTCAATTTTCTCAAGTTTAGATAAATATAAAAAGTAAAAAAAGTAATTTTCCATATTTTTCATAGTTCATTTGGTAATTTTTAGTAATTTAATTAGTTTTTAATAGTTTAAAATTCCTAGAAAATAGATAAATAGTCACAAAAATACAAAAATAGTTTTGAAAAGTCTATTTTGATATTTTAGACTTTTCCAAGTCTTAATCTTATTTTTCTAGCCTAATTTCCTATTTTCTTGTATTTTAGATAATTAATTAATAGTTAAAAATAGTTTTTAATTAGATAATTAGTCTTAAAAATAATTTTCTTTTTCTAAATATTTTCTTATATCATTAGGTTTGTAAAATATCATTTTCATCTTTTAGGGTTAATATTGACTTAGTTTCACTTTTTAATTTTTACGTCGTAGATTTTAATTTCGGTTTATAAAATCATAAAACAAAACATCATTTTAATTATAGTGATAGCGTTTATTTAATAGATTTTATCTTTTTAATTTTCTTTAATTTGCATTTAAGGTGTTTTTAATTTGTTGGCTTTTCCTTAGTTATAATAATCTCAAATATCATTTATCGTTCAAACCTCTCGATCACTATACGTTGATTAATCCACTGCATAGCTCGCTGGGACATAACGACCCGGGGAGACTCTATACTCCTCTGATCTTAATTGCATTAGTGTTTGAGCAGTTTTTAGTCTTTTAGACTTGACCGTTTAGCACCAATCAAGGATACTTCATCAACAACGTTTCATTCAACTACAAAGATCCATTTAACAACACAAGTTTTCAACATGTCACAACCACCATACTCTAACTATTTTCCTTACACTTATCATCAACAACAACAACAACTAAGTCCACAACATCAACAATTTAATCATCAACAACAAATTTATCAACAACAATTTAATCAACAACATACTCCACAACTTGGAGCAATTCCACCACCACAAATGGTTCAACCACCACCTAGTCTTCAAGTACAAACTTACACAAACTTCTACAATCAACATCCATCCAGGAGTACTATGAAGGAACCAACATGGTTTGGCAAGATGTGTGAAGCCTTAAGTAGCCAACAATCAATTCATGAAGCTGGCTCACTTGATAGACCTCCAATGCTCACTCCCGGAAATTATGATCAATGGGTGATAAGGTTCTTTAGGTTTTGTGATCTAAATAAGCCACATGGAAAGTTCTTAAAGAAGGTCATTATGGAAGGTCCATTTCGGATGCCTCTCGTTGTCACACCAGATCCGGATGCCAATCCACCAAGAGATTTGTCACCAACATTGCAACTATCTCGGACCTCACTTTGATGAACTTTTACACTTTGAAGTCGATGAACTAGCAATGCAATACATCCTTTTAGGATTACCCAATCCAATCCTTCGAAGTGTTGATGCTCAAAAGATTGCAAAAGCAATGTGGGAACATATTCATCTTCTTATGGAAGGCACAACACTCAATCAAGAAGACATGGAATCCAAAATCTACTTGGCTTATGAACACTTCATGATTGAACCAGGAGAGACATTAGAGTCATATCATCATCGCTTTTCAGATATCATTAATGATTTGGACAAACACAACATCATCATGCCACAATTGTGTCAACACTAAGTTCCTAAGTAGTCTTGGTCCGAATGGGAGAAGTATGTCATTTTTCTCCGTCAAGCTAAGAATCTTCATCATGCTACATACGGATTGTTGTACGACTATTTGAAGCCTCACCAAAAGAAGTTGACAAAGAAAGGACTATCCGTGGACTCCCGGCTTCACAGTCAATTCCTGATAATCAACAACTTGCTTTGTGGGATCAAACTAGTCATCCTCCTCAAACAACTCCTCAACCCGCTCCTCAACCAACTGCAACCATCACACCATATGATCAGTCACAGCAACAACCTCAACAAACTCAATTGGTTTCATACAACAACAACAATGCTCAAGCACTTTACAGTGAAGTTGATGAGGACTATGCTGCTTTCGATGAATTGCAACAAGGATTTGTCATGATTGCTAAAGCCTTCGGTCGGTATACAAACAAATCCAACAATAGCATTCGTTCCTCATCCAACACAAGGAATCAATTGTTGTGAACAATGGACGCGTTGAAGTTCAGAACCGTGGTTATGGTCGTCAGATGGGAGGTGGTCAAGGGTTTAATGCTATTGGAAGGAATAACATGGGTGCTCCGCAACAACAAAGGGGTCAAGTGGTTGAACAGGGGAATGCTCAGAATGGGGTTAATGGTCTTCGTTGTTATAACTGCAATGAGAAGGGTCACCGCTAATGCATGTCCTAAGCCGAGGATAAGAGGCGGTGCTTATATCAAAGAGGCGTTGCTCTTTGCTCTTAAGGATGAAGTGGTGGAACTCTTACCAACAAGGAGCAGAGCTTTATGGCGATCAGATTCGATGATGATATGAAGGACTTGCGTGCTAATGCGCAGATGATGTTGATGGCACAAATGCAAGCTCTACACATGAGTGACACAGCCCAGTGTATGACATCGATGGCTTGTCTCAGTACCGGAACAAAATATACTCATCCCTGATCTGATATCTCTGCCAATTTCTCCATCCTACAAGGATCAGAGTGTTCAACATGAGCCATCCACATCTCATTCCGATGATTATCAAATAGATCCCGTAGTTATATTTGACAATCAAGATACCATTTTGGTTAATATTGATAATCAAGTTGACTCCGTGGTTTTATTTGAGGATCTAAATAATGATCATGATGAGACTTACGTTGAACAAGATGAGCTTCTGTCTAATAGAGAAATTGAGCTCCTGACCTTAATTAAAGACCAACACTCTCGTTTGGAAATTTGCACGAAATTAAAAGAGAAAAATGCACTGTTAATTAGGGATAATGAATGCTTAATTCGACAAATCAATTTTTTTAAAACTCAAGAAAAACGTGAAGAAGGTTTTGAAGTCGCTTTTGCTAAATCTCATCAAAACGAAAAATCATTAGAACGACAGATACGTGATCTAGCGCATCCAAGAATGCTTTATTGTCTCAAATAGAACAAGCTGAAACATGAACATAAACAACAAATTAACGCTCTTACTTTGAAACTCAAAAGCCAAGGTCGAGTTGTTAACTTGTCAAAAGCAGTTCTCGAGTACAAAAAGCATTCCACTAAACGAATAGATAACTATCTTGAAGAAATTGTCGACTTACAAACCAAAATCAAAGAGTTTCAAATGTTGTTTACAAACATGGTGAGTCAATCACAACTATTCAAAAGTTTACTTTTAAACCTAATCCAAATGGATATGGGTGATTCTTGCCGATTACAAACCTAAGTTTTCAAACAGAGCATTCAAACCAAATCTCAAGTTTACAAAGTAACATAGAATTGATGATTCAATTATGACCGTTGTTGAATATAATCACATGGAGGAATTAGATGCGATGACGAGAGTCGGTCAAAATGGAAAATGTCGTTTATAACAAACCATTTAACTATTCAAAAGCAGAACTTTTGTCACACAACAAGATACTTCTAACAAACCTTTTGTTATCACACCAGTTCAAGTTAGTCCCAAACACAATGGTGCACAAATTAATGGTTCTTTACCTTCACTTAGTGAAGTTAAAACAAAAGCCGAAAGTTGTCGTGTTATCAAATACTTTGACACTTTCTTATCGACCTCAAAATTTTGGAACGTGAGATTGAATTTCATTCGAAATAAAAGTTGAACATTTTCAATCGCTAATGGCGCGAGAACAAAGAGATATTCTTGAAACAAATTTTACCCCATGTCAAAATTTAAAACTTGTGCACTATATTGGGAAAGGATTTTCACAAGGAACTTGGTCTCATGAAAACAGTTTCGAGAAAGCGAAACATCGATTTCAAATACTAAACGTAAAAAGAAATTGTTGAGAAAAGATGTTGATCGACTCTTGGAAGATGTTATCTGGCCGATATCAATAATCTTGTTTTATTACAATCATTGCATATGCATCGATCATATCTCTCCGATTCTGTTGATTACATTGATATTGTTGAGAATATTGATAATGTGCATCGGATCGAGTCTTTAAAAGCTGAAAATGAACGACTGTTAAACGAAATTTCAAATTCAAAACGTCGTCTTCAATGGTGTCAAAAAGATTGTCAAAATCGTGAACTTGCGTTGCAAAACAAAATCCACCAGTTGAAATTAAAAATGTTTAGTCCTAAAATTGAGCAACTGGATGATCAAAACGTGTCTTTGAAATGTCAAATCTCAAAATATGAACAAGAACTTGCAAAAGTTAAAAAAGAATATGGTGTCATATTTGATTTACTCAAACAGACTCGTAATGAAGCATCAAACGAACTTAATCATTATCTTGCACACACTAAAGAAGTCATGAATTTTTCTGGAAATCTTCGTTCTGAAAATCAAGATTTGGTGCACACTATCATTAAGTTAAAGGAAATGTTAGGAAATATGAACAAGTTCAGCCTAGAATCATTAAGAAAATTGCCCTGTAACACTTAGCAAACGTGAACCCAGATTGCCTACTGATAAAACACAAGATACTAATGTGCTTCCCTCTACTAAAACAAGAATAGTTGCCTCTTTTCCAAACGTCTGCACTTCACAGCCTAGGAGCAATACAAGGAAGAATAGGAAGTTCCGACCTAAGAAAAGAACAATAAAGAATGTCAAGTAGAAGAACACCCTAGGACTTTGAATAAGACTCAAGTTGCACCCACTTTAGATATTGCGTCGAAAATGTAATGGAAAAAGTGTTGTAACGAATGCTAAACCTTTAAGTACTTTTGATATTCATCGATGCTTCTTGTGTTATTTGTCGTAAAAGTATGCTTTTGTCATTGCTAAAGCTATCTTGTCTCGTTTAAGGAATCCTAAGAATCGAATACCTCTAGGCCCACTAATGCTTCTAAGTCCGTGCTTGGTAAACCGCCTCTTTAGATTCTAAGAAACGCATTGATGTCATTGTAGTTCCGAGATCACCTCCAAGGAATGTCGTACCACCTAGTGCATTCACTAAGACTAAAGCTAAGACTAGTTGGAGATGGCGAAATGGTTACATAATACACTAGGATTTAAATGGATGCCTAAAATCATTGATGTGTATTTCTACTATAATCGCTTCGAACCCTCTAACACTTCGGGTTCCACATCTACTTCTATTCCATCCGTGTGTAATGCGGTGTATGAGACCATCCTTTGGATTGTTGATAGCGGATGTTCCCAACACATGACAGCAATCTTAAAGCGTTATCAAACTTTATTGCAAAGTTCATTGGCATCGCCGATTCGAGAATGATCACTTGCAGACTATCATGGGCTACGAAGATTATATCAATGGCAATATCAAAATTAGCATGGTTTATTATGTGGAAGGCCTCGGTCACAATCTTTTTCGGTTGGTCAATTTCGTGATGGAGATTTGGAAGTTGCTTTTCGGGAGAAAACTTGTTTCATTCGTGATCTACAAGGAAACGATCTAATGTCCGCTCTCGCAATTCTAGTCATACACAATCTCAATGCAAGACATGGTTGCTTCATCTCCCATCCATCTACTTTCAAAGGCAACATCAACAAAATCCTCGACTATGGCACCGCTGCCTCTCACATTTAAACTTTCAAACCATCACCAACCTTGCTCGACACAAACTTGTTGAAGGTCTCTCGAGATTCCGATATTCCAAAGATCACCTATGCTTAGCTTGTGAACAAGGGAAAAGCACTCGTGCTCATTTTCCTTCAAAGGTGGAACACAGCTCTCAACATGTGCTTCATCTTCTTCACATGGATTTGTGTGGCCTGATGCACGTGCAAACGATTAATTACAAATGCTACATCTTGGTAATTTTCGATGACTACTCTCGATGGACTTGGGTCTACTTTCTTCGAAGTAAAGATCAAGCTCCACAGATGATCATCACCTTTCACGTAAATTCAAGTTCGACTCCGAACACCGTCCGCCAAATCGTAATGCATAAAGGAACCGAATTTGTAAACCAAACTCTTCGAGAATTTTATGAGAAAGTGGGAATTGAGCATCGGACATCTATTGCACGTACACTAGAACAAAATGGAGTTGTTGAAAGACGAAACCGACGTTAGTGGAAGTCGCAAGAACAATGTTAATCAATGCTAAACTTCCAGATTACTTGTGGGCGTGTTGTATCAACCGCATGCTATACTCAAAATCGCTCAATGATTACTAAACACCACAACAAAACACCTTTTGAGCTTATCCACAACCATAAACCGAATCTCAAACACTTTCATGTATTTGGATCCCTTTGCTACCCAAATAATGATCGTGATGACTTTGGAAAGCTCAAAGCCAAAGATGACATTGGAGTCTTTATAGGATATTGTGAAAATTCTAAGGGTTTCGGATCCGGAATCGTCAGACAAAGCGAGGTTATGGAAACGATTCATGCTAATTTTGATGAACTTACGTAAATGGCTTCGAGCATAATGACTTGGAACCCGGTCACAACCGCTTAAACTTCCTCACACCCCATCATCGGTGAAATAAGCCCCGACTTACTCGTCAACAAATGGAAAAGCTATTTGTCTCACTGTTTAGTGATGACATTGATGAACGTGCTCTAGGTGTATCCATTGTTTCACCGCTCAACCCGATCATACTCTTATACCTGATACACCTGCTACAACAACTACTGTTGAAGAAGCACCACCAGTTGACTCTACAACAACAGTTGAACAAACTGCTTCCAATAACACTGTACCAGCTGATGATGTACATAATGAAGTACCCCCACCTGCAGATTTTGATCCAAATGCATTCTTTAACCCGTTTGCCAATGAAACTGTTGCACCTGATGTCGCGGAATCATCAACAAACCATTTGAATCCTCAAAATCTGCACAATGTATACCAACATCAACCATCTACACACCGTTGGACAAAAGACCATCCTCTTGAGAACATTATTGGCAACCCGAATCAACCAGTCGTTACAAGACAGCGTCTTCACACAGATGGTGAACATTGCATTTAGGCACTCACTGTCTGCCAATCTGAGCCTAAAAACATTAAAGATGCAATGACAAAAGACAACTGGATTGAATCCATGCAAGAAGAACTCAACCAATTCAAACGTCTTGAAGTATGGAATCGGTTGAAAGACCAACAGGGTCTACGTCATTGGTCTCAAATGGATTTAGAAGAACAAATTGATGTCAAGGAACGTAATCGAAATAAGTCACGTCCCGGTGGCTAAGGGTTATAGATGGGAAGAGGTATTGACTTTGAAGAATCATTCGCTCCGGTTGCTCGCTTTGAAGTCGTCCGGATCTTGCTCGCGTTCATGCTCATATGAATATAACGGTCTTTCGGATGGACGCCAAAACGCTTTTCAATCGTCAGCTGAAAAGAAAGTTTATGTCACCACCGTAAGGATTCGTTGATTACGAGTTCCCGAACCATGTCTACAAACCGAACAAAGCTCGTATGGTCTCAAACAAGCTCCTCGGGCGTGGTACGATAAGTTATCATCCTTCCTCATTGCCAATAAATTCACCAAAGGTTCGGTCGATCCTACACTTTTCATACAATATCACGGGGCTCACATCTTAATCATTCAAATCTATGTGGATGACATCATTTTTGGGTCAACCCATTTAAAATACTCAAATGCTTTTGCAAAATTAATGACAAAACATTTTGAAATGTCATTGATGGGTGAACTCACATTCTTTCTAGGAATGCAAGTTCATCAATCACCCCGTGGTATTTTCTTGAGTCAATCCAAATATGCCCTTGAATTGTTAAACAAATTTGGAATGCAAAACTGTGACACCTATGCCACACCAATGGCTCATACCAAGAAGCTAGATGTTGGTTTACATGGGAAATTGGTGGACCCTACCAAATACCATAGTATTATTGGGTCTCTTATGTATCTAACAGCTAGCAGGCCTGATATTGTGTTTGCCGTATATCTTTGCTCCCGTTATCAGTCAAGACCAACTGAAACCCACCTCTCAGAGGCTAAAAGAATCCTCCAATACATCAAGGGAACCATTAATTTGGGTATCCGTATCCGAAGGATTCGGTTTTGAACTAATAGCCTTTTCAGACGTTGATCACGCAGATGCTTAGATTCACGAAAAAGTACTTGAGAGCACTACAATTTCTTGGTGATAAAGCGGTGTCATGGCAATCAAGTAGCAGGATTGTACATCGCCTCCTCAATGTAAGCGTAATATGTAGCCATGTCGTGTTGTGCTCAAGTCATTTGGATGAGAACACAACTCAAAGACTATGGTTACGTGTTTGACAAAACTCGATGTATCGCGACAATCGAGTGCTATTGCGATCTCGCAACTCAAGACAACATTCAAATCAAAGCACATCGATCTTTGATATCATTTCATCAAGGACCACGTGGAATAGGTGCAGCTTGAATTATACTTTGTGGGTACAGAATACCAATTGGCGATCTCCTCACCAAAGCCTTAGCTCCTCGCTAGGTTTAATGAGTTGGTCCACCGGATTGGTATGCGGTGTTTGACTCAAGAGGAACTGGATGATCTCTTAAAACATTCTTAAGAACCATCAAACACCAAAACCTCTTTTGTAAATATTTTCAAAAACAAAATACAAAATTATAAAATCGATAAAACTACAAAAATATTCTTCTATCTATATCTCTTTTAACATTGCAAGTACATTTCTTCCATCAACACTCTATTCTTTCAAAATTCAGTATTTTTTTCCGATCAAGTGTTGAGGGGGAGACTGCAAATAATTTTTCGGTTTCATAAAACCTTGTACTTGCATGTTATCTTATCACGGTTGTTTTGTTTAAAATGATGGTTACTTTTCTGGTTTACAGACTCCCTTCGGACTAAAATTTATAAAACTTCATTATTTCTTAAGTCCGAGGGGGAGTGTCGTCAAAATTCTTTCCAAATATCCTTCGTTTGGTAACAAAAATGGAAGTTATAGACATTGGATGTAAATGGAAAAGGTGGAGGGGCTAAAACTGTCAAAAGCTTAAAGTTATTTTAATAAAAATCACCCACCTAACTCATTTATTACAACATTTAATATCCCAACCACCCAAATCTTACGCGTAAAAACTCATCCTCAAATCCGTGTTTTTGATCATCAAACTGTAAGTGTTTTCACGTTTCTAACATGATTACAAACAAAGGTTTTTAATATCATAAACATCCAACGGTTAAATCTCGTGTTTTAATGAGATTTGTGTTCTACGCGTAAAATAAGAACACAAATTCTTCATTTGCGTGTTATTGGTTAGAATGGTTGTGTTAAAACGTTTATCTAATCATATTGAAACCATCTCAATCTTTAAAACTCACCCAGAAATACGAATTGATTGATTCTTGAATTTAGGGTTTATGCGTATATTTGGGGGTTTACAAGTGTGAACGTTTTTGGTTAAAAAGATTGTTGTGTGATGTTGTTTACAAGATGAATTGATCATATCCATGTTTAGAATCAACCCAGAAACACTAATTGATAGTTAATTAGAAATTAGGGTTTATGTTCTTGATATTTGGGTATTTTTGATTCGTTGAGAATTTGATGTTAAAACTTGGACAGAACAACTCACTTGACTTCTTAGTATTACCAGAACAAGTTTTGTGCATTTCCTATGGCTAGAATTCTTAGTCGTAATTCCTAGGGTTTAGGTCACGATAAGTCTTCTTACGCCAGAATCGTTCTATGAGTATTCATGATTTGATCCGAAAAATAACCGAATGTATGTGTTAATATTGGTGCTATGATGAAATTATTTCAGGTTTAATACGCGTGAAAATTCAGAATCAAGGGTATTTGCCATCTACACATAAGGATCACCTTACGCGTAGCATGTTATGCGTAAGAGAAATCTTACGCATAACGTTTACGCGTAAGGTTCTACATAAGGTACTACGCGTATCCTGTGAAGGATATACGTAAACAGTGACCTCTACGCATAAGGTTGACTCTTACGAGTAAGCCTTACGCGTAAGGTTCCATATACGCTTACGTGTAAGCTTTACGCATAAGGCCCTCTTTTTCTACGCTTAATATTTCTTACGCGTAACTCAAGAACCTACGCATAAGCTTATACTTACGCGTATAACACTCCTGTTTACGCATAAGCTTTCCATTTCTATGCCTAAGCCTAGTTTCTTAACCTTAATTATGAATTGTTACGCGTGCAAACTTGTAAATAATTAAATCATAACGCCATGAAACCAATAATGTCACCAATAAACTTAATCGTGTAATATGTTGTGAAAATTCAGTGAAAACAAGGACTTTAAAACTTAAAGTTAATCAACTCACGAAACTTATCACGACGTCATTGGACTATTGGACAAACAAGTGACATTGGACTCGTAACAATCATCGACATATCTCATTCAATAATTAGACAATAAAACCATCTGTTGATGAACATAATGTCTTTCGATATGTTGGTTCTTTTGGCTAAATATCTTTCAGATCACGACATGGACGCTCAATTACAAAACGTGGAAGCACCAAATGTTCTCACCATTGCTGATATCTTCCCTAATGGCTATCCGATGAAGATAGGAAAGAACAACCTTCGTGTTGATTTTGATACTCTCACCTGCTCGGAATCTTCTTGTTTAATTGTTGTGGATATTCAAGAATCATCCTTATCGAACATGCTCACCAATTTCGCTATGTTCGAGATCTATATTCACCGATTACGGAATACAATGCAAAATATCAAAGGACAAAATGTTGTGACAATGACGCTCAATGACAAACAAGGCACCATCACACCGCAGACTTAAGGGTTATTCTTCTCATCCCCGCCATCGAACCAATCGAATACAATGCCGCACCAATCAAGAGACTGTTCTACAATTCATGATCGACATTGGTTATGACGAAGCTACAGGAGTAATCACTAAGCATTCATACGTGGATCTTAAGAATATTCCTCGACCATGGAGAACTCTCTACATCATCATCACCAAACATTTTCGGACGCGGCGGTGGCTATGAGCATCCCAAGCTCATGGAACTGCAGATCTTTTGGGCTTTGGTCAACAATAAACACATTGAAGTTGAAGCTCTGATATGGGACGACATGATGTCATTCCTTAAGACTCGATAACCCCAAACAACACTCCATGTTGTATGAGCCCACACTCTCAGTCAGATTTAAGGACTCTACAACAAAGAAACAAGGTGCAGTGCTGCCAAATCACCTTATAACCGATGATATCAAAAAATTGTACTCGTACAAACGATATCTGGTAGCGGTTGAAGAAGGCAAAGTAGGTTTTCTCGATGAAAAGTCCATTGGTACACCTTCAAGGAAAACCGGAAGAGGCGGTCAGGTGAAGTGTTACAAGCATCGAGAGTCAAAGAAAGTTCCCAAATAGGAAACCTCCACTCAAAAGGACAGTTCCTCTAAGGAAGCTATTCCTATTCCCATTCCCAAGTCCGAATCGCAAAGAAAGCTAGTGGATGAAAGCTCGATGAAACCGAATCGAGACGGAGGTCACCTACTCAAAAGCGCAACCGATGTCACTCCAACAAGAGCTAAACCTCCCGGTCAAAAGTCGACCAAGGCAAAGGGAAGACTCCGTGCTTGAGCATGAAGAAGAAAGCTCGGATGAAGAACCACTTTGGATATCGAATACAAAAGAAGTTCAAAATCATTAGACTCAACACGTGGCTAAAGAGTTTGAACAAAGAACAAATGCGTGGCCCGGAGGGTCAAGTGGTGGTGTCAATCTACACCAATTTCGATGCGGTTAATCAACCCGATAAGGAACCGGTGCCACCACTCTTGAGCAACAACAAAAGCGATGGAGGATTCTATTGATTATGATTTTGAGGAACTTGAAAAGAAAAGTCCGAGAAAGAAAAAGGCGATGAAGAGGTGCGGCTCAAGCCAAAGCAGATGAAGAGGCCCGGACTCAGTCAAGTAAAGACTAGATCCGGACAAGATGACCAAGTGAATTATGATGATTATCTTCTTGGCGGCCCTACTCGCTCTAAGGAGGAAACTTCGAACCTCCTAAGGACCCCGAATCACCTCACGACTCTTCATCATCGATTCGTCTTCTCACTCTTCACCTCCACCATCCAAAGGAACAACGGATCCACATCCAAATCTGTGAAGAAACCAACCGACTCTTGGATATCTCGGGCAAAGACAAGGATTGTTAAAGTTGTCAAGCAGGTCAGGAAGAAAGATGTGACCAACAAAAAGTTAGATATACTTGCTGACAACATCAAACATCTTAATGACGAGATATAAAAGATGTCTAATGAAAGGGAGTATATTCATAAATTCATGCAACATGATGTCCAAGGGGAACTGAACGAGATGATTAAGGGCTATACTCATCAGTTCTTACTCGACAAAGTTCCGGGCGTGACAAGAGAGATGTTCAATAGACAACTCTATCCAAATCAGATGCATATAGCCAAGAAAACTATAAGATCAACACCTATGACCGTAACAATTAACCCTACTGATCCTATAGTGTTCTTAGATGCTGAATTGGTTTCCAGACTGGTAACTCAAATGTCTAAACGATCTGCAACATTTACTTCTTACGAAGGTAAATTGTTTGAAGCAATCACATGACACAACTCAAATCAAGATGCGAGAAGAAGCTCAAGGCCTAAACGCCCAAGAGACGATGAAGATAAGGATAAAGATAGAGATAACGAGCCTAAACGCCCGAAGAAAACTGTTGAATCATCCTCCATGTCACCTCCACCCTTAAGGACTCCAGCTCAACAACAATCTCCTACACGCTCTTCTACTGACAAACCTCAGGACTCTGAGTTACCACCAGAGACAGAGAAAACCGATGATCACTTTGAGTATACTGGTGGTAACGATGAGGAAGTCACTGAGCCCCAACAACAACCCACCTCTCCCGCTTCAATTAAGAAACAAGGATCCTCATCTAGGCCAAAGAAAAAGAAGAAGAAGAGTATCATGGCTAGACAAAGATGATACCGAATATGACTGGTTTTCTAAACTTGTTGATGCTACTCCCGCCTTAACTGATGATCCATACATGGTAGAAGGTCGTACGTTGGAGCATGCTAAGTTACTGCAAGAAAAGTTCCGAGTGAAGAAGATGACGAAATCAGAGTTAAAACGAATCAAGAATGAAGCATTTCAACTACTCAAAGACAGCTCGGAAAGTGCTATTGAAGTTGAATACCATCTTGATAACATAGCACGAGCCATGTCGAACAACATTGATTGGCTCAACCCTGAAGCAAACATTGACTTCACCAGAAGAGACAAGGCTCCATACTACACCGATCGGTCTAAACCTCTACCAACAATTGGCCAACCAGATCAACCTAAGATTCCATTTCGCTACTTCTTCAACAATGACTTGGAATTTCTTCTACACGGTAGCGATGGTTCAAAGAAATACGCTACATCACTTACACTTTCGTTCCCGGCAGCCATATACTCCAACTGCATAGCCATCGAAGAAAAGGCTACCCACATGTTTTCCAACAGCGTGGAAAGGTATGACATTGATGCAATGTACGGATTCACCATTGGCGGAACGCCGACGAATCTACTACAAAAGTTGTCGTTTGAAAGTCTCAACATGAAGTGTACAATGATAAAGGGATCGTTCTTTGTTAAGCATGTCACTCTTTCGTCTAAATGGGATTACACCTTCCTCAAGGCGCCGTGGTCAAAAGACAAGACGAAAGGGACTATGAATTTCGTGAAGCGGACTTTCGAACTTGTCTCTCAATGAAATTGAAGATCCGTATCTTGCCAAGTGCAGGGAAGAATGAGACAATTCTCGATCGAAATTCAACGTGAATACATCAAGTCCTTGCTCATCTTCATCGAAGCATAGTGATCCGTGAACGTGTAGAAGATTTACAACTTGTTTTTGAATCATATCGGACTCGTGTCAATCTCACAAGACCTCGCCTAGAACTTCCCGACATCAACCATCTTCCACAATACACTCGTCATCAAACCATTCGAGTAGTTTACCGTAGTGAACTACAACGCAACCGCTGATGGCGTGTTGAGATCTTCATAAGTTTGGGGATCACACACCGAAGAAGGTCGGGATGGGCTAGCTTATTGGTTAAAGGAGATACATGAAGGCATCGGGTCAAAGAAGCGATGGAATTATCGGGAAAAATGGGATGTTAAGAGGATCATCACTCGGATCGATGAAAGGTTGTCTGAAGGGACGATTCGTAACTCTAGAGAGCTTTGTAGGTGGTCGCCCCAGATTACTCTCACAGCTATCAACGCCTACTCGCATTCCTGGAGATATTGCTGGACTACCTGGTACCCCTTAAATTGTTTCAATTTCATACTAATTTGGATGTGTGATTTTATAATGACAATGACTTGTGCAAACATAACAGTGTACAACCCGTTCTTGTAATAAAAGGACCCTGTGGTACGCTTCAGTGCCACAATACTATAAAAGGAGCGAAAGCTTCTTACTTTTGAGTAAAACTTATCAAACCTTTCATTTTTAAAAGGTTTTGCTCAAAAGAACAAGTACTTCCCCTTACGTTTTCAAAACCTCAAAAGTTAGTATTACTTGTTGAGGGGGAGTATTTGCTAAAAACTTTGTTTACAAAATTGTTCTTCGTGATAATCTTCCCACAAAACTCAAAATGGTCATATTTAATATCAAAATGTTATCAAAAATAACATTTATATGCCATTTTTTAGGGGGAGAAAATTATTGTGATAAGAAATATGTTGATTTGCTATTGAATCGTCATGTGAAAAGACTTAACCCATGAATTGATGGGATCTGAACAGTCATACATTGAAAAGATTTATCTTCTAAAGACTTATCCAAGTAAATTGTACCTATTCGAGAAACTCTTGATAGACATGAACTTTGACGGGCTTGACAACCTTTCGAGGTTTGTCCACACCTTCAAGGTAGTTATTAGAGCTAGTTGTCATCTAAAAGCTGACAATGTAACTCTTTAACTATGCAACGTAACCATGTCCCTCGGGGAATTGTCTATCTTGAGTCGATCAATTCAAAAGTGCGCGCTCTTCTCTCACCATGCAAATTTCTGACACTTAAGCACGTGTGGAGGGGGAGTATTTCTGCAAATGATCAAACTCTTACAGTGGTACAAAATGTTTTTCAATCATAACCACTTTGAGAGATTTTCAAGAAAATGGTTTTATGGCAACATAGGTTAGTCATGGAGTTATAAGGTGACTAAGGTTAGGAATAACTGTCCTATGATCCGCCAGAGTCGGAGGGATCTACCCAAGGACATCACAAATAGTTAGTACTTAGAAGTCCTTAGGTATGATTATAAAAGGAGAAAATTAGAATCGGAGAAAGAAGGAGTTGAAGAATTAAAAGAAAAGCAAAGAAAAGGGTGAAAAGAAATAGCCCTCCGCATTATTCAACTTAGGCGCATAATCGCGCTCAATTCATATGCTCCGGTCGTCACTAGATGATACCGGTATTGAAGATAAAAGTCGCCATGGACCCGATGGACGCATGCACTAAACCTTCTTAGCCACTCAAGTTTCTCTCAACGAAGCTTGTTTCATTCTTACAGGAACCCTACGTAAACTATCGGCTTTCTCTTAGAGATTCTTTGGTATTGAAGTAGGAGACCTCTCCTAGTCTCCGCTCAGAAAACCAAAGTGCACTATTGAGTCCGAGCCACGAGATTCATCATAAGATCTCTTAGGTACACTTTAAAATTCATCGCTTGTCGTTAAACAATAAGAACGCAAGTGATATATTATCGTGTCCTTCACGGATCTTAGCAATCTGTCGAGAACATTTATGAGAGGTTCACATATGTGATCTTGATGATTGAATGGAAACTCCTCGCTAGGTCAACATCAAACGACCACGATAGCGTGTCACTGTAACTCTCCATGGATTACGCTTAGTGTGTCTCAAACGGTCTAAGGATTGTGAGGTGATGGTTGGTGTACCTCACCGACTCATCTGAACTGTAGGTGTACTTCGGTACATCGTGTTATCTCACTTGTGGGACTCCAGTTCAGGAACGGCCTTTGTGAGAATTAAAGACGTGTTTTCATACTATGTTGTTAACACCCTCGAAATTCAAACTTGTAAGTGCTGGAATTCGCTTATTACTAACCGTGTGAATGTTTTTCTTCTTATGGAAGATCTGGAGCGGACTGATCCTGCAGATTCTTTACATGCTCATACCAACATCATCACTAATGCAAGTTCTCTCAAAAGGCAATGTTAGGAATTAGAAAATTCCTTAGTGAAGTGTCGGTCACCCCAAATGTTATCTAGCTTAAGTTAGCTCGTAGACTTGTCATTAGTTACGTTATTTAGTAGTTTATTTATTATTTTGTAGCGTAGTATAGTTTAGTGCAACACGTGGAGGAAGGAGGTCGTTATGTGTCGATAGGAGGTCGTTATGTCGTAAGTATAAATACCCTTCCATCCATGGAAGGGTGGTTTTTCTCATTCAATCTAATATTCCATACTTTTGTAAACCTTTAGCAAGAACACCCTCTCTCTCTACTAACTCTCTAACTATGGCAAACATGTATTTTGATCATCCAAGACCACCCGAATCATCAACACAATAAAATAACGATCCTACAATTGGTATCAGAGACAGGTTATTTGTGTTTTGATGATTTATTGTGGTGTTTGATTCTAGTGTTATCTGTGTTTGTATCATTTTTGGTTCGAAAAAATGTTTTTACATTACTTTGGTAAAACAGGCTTACATGTCATTGTTTATCTGGTTGTGGTCAAATATTTAAAGTCATATGTTTACAATGTCTTGTTTTTGTGCCATCCGTATGTCCAAACTGATATTTGTATTTTCATAGTTGTCTTTGGTCAAATACATGGTCCGCTGGTCATTTTAGAGGTCAAATGGGTCAAAAAGTTGCAACTTTTTAATGTTTTTCTGGGATCATATTAAGATGGTCGGAAATATTAGTCGGAAAACTAATCGGAAAACATTAAAAATCTTGCTAGCGACTTGTCAAAAATATCCAAATACACTGAATCTACCTAGCGAGTTGGCTATTGAGTCACTTGCTGTCGTGGTGACTTGTCGTGGCGACTTGTCGTGGCGACTTGGTGCATTATATGGTAGCGACTTGCTTTGTAAAATTTACTAGCAACTTAACTCAAAAATTGGTAGCGACTTATTGTCAAAGAAAGGATGAAAAAGAAAAGACCACACGACCACAAACCAAATACCAAGAAGACTCAAAATAACATCAAGTTAAACCTATCACTAGCCCATGAATATCAACAAACAAATCTTAAGGAGTGCAAAGGAGATGTATACCACAGCCATGATACCATGTCCTTCAACTCTGAACCCATCTACATCTAATATAAGTCTCGACAAATATCATAGTAATCTCAGTCGCATCTCAAGGGTATTCTTGGCTACATAAATACCTGATCAAAGGATCCAAACCCTTGAAATAACATCATCACAGATCGTATTTTTCTAATTATTTGAACATAAAATTGAGTTATATCAAATATGGTATACTCATTTATTTTTGATTCGTTCGTTTAAAGAAAAAGGATGCATAATCTAACTCATACTGAAGTAAATGGATGATTTTATGATCTCAGATTTGTTTATCTTTTGTTAAAGGGACATCAAAGGCCACTCTTGAGATAAACGAAAATACATCATCGATCTATGTTGAAGATGAAATTCGATTCACTATCTGAACATAAGATTAGGTGTATAACAATAATGTTATAACCTTTACTTGGTTCGTGTATGAACTTAACAAGAAAAACAAAAGTTAAGATTAATTAAACCTACCGAGTTCATGTTCTTGAAATCGAATCTCATATGTTCTCACCATCCACGTGGTGTTAGTAATTTGCTCAAACCATCCCCGTGGTGAGCCGCCCTAATCGTGTTGTGCATATGATAATTAATGGTGCTATGCGAGAATGAATGGATTCGTTGGTATGTTTTCTTTTGGGTTCAAGCTAATTTGAGATTTAAGGGGTTTGCAAGATCTCTTTTGATTGTACGTGATATGTGAGGGAGGCAGATTATCTTGTGAGATTTATTAGGGTTTGGATAAAATGAGAGAGGCGGACATATTTGGTTGCGAGTGTTTTTAGGGTTGAATGGGTATTTGTGGTGTTAAATAGTCCGAATATTTAGGGTTGAGATGCTTATTGAATCAGTTTGAATGAAAACCGTGTATTTGCATTTGGGCTTGGACCGGGCTTGAAGTTCATTTGAAGTGGTTTCACATTTGGGCCGCATGTAGTAATCTATGGTAATCATGGCCCGTGTGACTTTCTTGAACATATATTCCTTGATTCACCTTTGTTCAAGTTGAACGCATATATGGTTATTATGAGATGTGTGGTTTGAGTTGAACGCACTTGTTGCATCTGCTCTGTTTGATATTTGTGTGGGATTAAGTTTCGTTTAAATTGACCAAGATAAACCTTTGTTAATTTAACCGGAATATGAGTATAATTGGATATGGGCCTTATAAAGCTTAAATTGATCAGGTTTTTGTCAATGTATTGGATCTAGTTCAATATTGTGAATGGGCTTCTCATAATTGGATCTTTAAATGTGATGTGATAATATGAGATTTGGATAATCTGAGATTTGTTGATGAGTTTTTGATAATAAGATATGGTGTGATGATGAGATTTGTTGTGTTATGGGATTGATACTTTGGTTTATGCATTCTTACGGAATATATTATTTCACGGCTTGAATTGTTTATTGAAGAAAGTTGACTACGGGGTTGTTTATTGCTCGGTATTTCTTATTTGGATTTGAAGTGAGTTTTTCCGGGCACGGTTACTTATTTCGTCTTCTTTCTTTCTACCCTTCCGCGAAGATGACTTGTTTGGGAATTTATAGAGGGTGATAAAGACTTGGCTATTTAGTTGCATTTGTGATTCCTTCTCAGTTTACCCACAACATAAGTATCACTTTGGTGTCTCACGCAGTTGAGGATACGTCAAGAGGTTTTGTACATTGGGTACACCATTTCTTCTTCACAAGGATTAGTACAAGTTTAAGTAACAAATATAGGGAAGTTCACTTCATGATCAAGTTTGACATATCGAGTTTACTTCACCAAGTGGTCACAGCATCAGCCGACAGAATCCGTGAATGATGTGTTTACCGAAGTGTTGATTGGATGGTTGATGATGTTGATCATGCTGGATAATGAACCGTTGACGAACATTGCATGTTCCCTAAAGCAGATATTCACCGAAACCAAAGTTGTTATAACACATTCAAGTCGACATTGTTTACGGTTTTGTCTTGATTTTGTAAAATCCCGCGAAAGAACCTATTTCTCGGTTTAAATCATAGACTTGTAAAATCCGTGACAATGGAAACATCCCGGTAATAGTAAAGTGCATTTCGGATCTATCTTATGGTTTATTCTTGGTTTTGTAAAATCCCATGAAAGAAACTATTTCTCGGTTTAAACCATAGAGTTGTAAAATCCGTAATGATGGAACCATCTTGGAGAAGAGAAAGTGTTAGTTTTGGATCTTACTTGATTTGGTGCTACGGTTTCGCTTCAAAGAAGGGATAAAAGGTGTACTTCATGAATTGGGTGTGTGTTTGGGTTGTCTTCATGGCGGTTTGGTTATTACATGGTTTTACGGGTTATGTGCTATTAACCATGTTCGGGATGAAACCATTATCAAAGTTCATTTAAATGTCAAAGAAGGCTAGATTTGAGCGATTCGGAAGATGTGACATCGGCGTTAAGTCGAGATTATTTATTTGAGGTTGAAGTGAAATATCACGGCGAGTGTACTTAGTATCTGAAGGTATCGGGATGGTTGGATGAAGATTCTTTGAGATCCTTGTTCGAGCTTATTATCAAAAATGAAGACTTGGAAATCTAGTTATTGTTGGGTGTCTTTTACCTTTCTTTTACCACTGGGGAATTGGGCTCGTGTCACTACAAAATAACTATCACTTTAAGGAGTTACGTTGTAGTGCTCGATGTCACATTTAATTATGGATTTTCAAGAGGTGATGTACGCCTTATACTTGATGGTTGGTTGGTTGATGAGTATAGAGTACTTAGAGATTCAAATGGGCATGAAGTCTCGACACCGATCTTTGTTACATATGTGCAAGTTTAAGTCACGAGTTCGGGTTAGTTTACTTGTGGTCAAATTCATCATATTGGGTTTTCTCCATCGCTTGTCACTACAAAGAGCCTCTTGAATGATAATGGGGATGATTACATGTTTTGCTAAGAGAGTCGAAAAGAGAGATTATGACGTCTGCTCACATCGATTCGGGCCTCGTACTCCAAAGAAAAGAAATGTGTACGTTTGGTCGCATTATCTTGAAAGAAGAGAAATCTTCTTATGACGTATGAACACTTGGTTCATGCCTCGTTCTCTAAAGAAAAGAAAGGTGTACGTGTCAATGCGCTTTATCTTCCAAGAAGAGAAATCTTCTTATTATGACCATTCTCATCAACATGCTACATACTTTTTCCATGCGCTTGGTCATCAAGTGAACCGGGCTACCACCGATTGTTTTCTCATTCCACTTGCTCGATTATAATGAAGATGGTGACATCATGTGCTTATTTTTCGGGAGAAGTGTGAATAGAACATTCGGATGATTTTCACTTACTTAATCAAGAATGGCAACTCCGTATGCAATTCTTGAGGGAGAAGAAGTGTGAAATTACCGCATGGTTGATTATTATTTGAGAATTTAAATGGTCATATGGCTCTAAACTCATGTAAGAACCGAGCTTCTTCTTATCGGGTAATCTTCACATGGAGTTTCTTCTTAAGAGTCGTTTGTTGACATCTTCACAAGTCGATATGAGTTTATTGACAAAGTGCTTCGATTAATGCTTCACGTGCACATCAACATGATGATTCCAAACAACCTTCGTTCTTGTTTGATGTGATTGTTTGCTTGGTATTACCATTTCGTGTGTTCGCTATGGCCGATTGTCGATTTCCTTGATGAACATCTTTCCGTTCTTGTTTGATTGGGAGGATTTTAGTTAAGGGATTTGCAAGATGTAAGTTGATTGGGATGCTTTTGGTGATGTTCTGCTTTTGGTGAGTTGAAGATGTTAACTTTCTATTCCCAATGGACAATCTTGAAGAAGGTCGAGTCTGATCGGTTCTACATTTTACGCTACATGTTAGAAGACTAAAGACGAGTTGCATTTAACAATCTAAAGACTTCTTCTTAATTCATGGCATTTATCAAACAGATTGTCGGTTTAGGGAGAGCACTAAGCGGGGAGAGTGATATGTCGAATTTAATCCCCAATTAGACTTGCTCATATTCTTGACAAGTTGATTCTCACAAAGACTTCTAAGGTTCTTCTCAATGATTTCTTGTATTTGGGCTTTCAAAGTGTTCTTGATTCAAGTGTCAAAACCAAGAAGCGGGAAGGAGACACGTATCAAAGCGAGTAAACTTGATGAACTTAATACTTCTAAGTAATTGAAGATATCCGGGAAGACAAATGTTATTACACAGAGAAACTCAAGGTTTGACTCATGGCGAGTAAACTTGATGGACTTAATATTTCTAAGTGATTGAAGTTATCCGGGAAAACAAATGTCATGACCGAGAGAAACTCAAGGTTTTACTCATCAAGGCGTTTAGTGTTCTTATTTCAACCATGTGGGGAAGAGATGTTAGAAAATGTTTCAAGATATAAGAGGTACATTGGTGTGTGATGATCTCGATGTTATCGCAATCATCGGGAGAGAGAATTGTGAACATTGGGGATGCTCATTTGTTTTACTTGAGGGCTTAATCTGTGATTCGAGATATAATCACTTATTCCGGTGTTGACATCCGCAGAGATTGTCACCCGCAGAGATAATCGATGATTCGCCCGCTTCTTCAATGTTATCGGTTGTTCTCTCTTTGGGGAATGTGTGTACTTGGTCCTTGAGCTTCATACACGATCATCGGGAAGAAAGCCATTGTTTACCACAAACATTGGGAGGTGTTTTCCTTAGGGCATGATGTGTATTTGGGAGAGTTCTTGGATATTGGTGTACTTGGGTTCTTGAGCTTCATACACATTCATCGGGGATGAAAGATGTGAACATTGGGAGTTGTTCTTCATTACCCTCATGATGTGTATTCGGAGAGTTCTTGAGCATTATACAAAGAGACCGACCGCATCAATTCAACTACTTGGGGAATTGTTCTCTTGACACCTTTTTGGAACGGATTGCTTGGACTTGAATGGAAATGAAATTTGAGAAGATTATTTATGAGTGGGATGATACGTTGTTGTTCTTCTTGTTGATGATATAACCCGAATGGAGATCCTCGATTATCTTTCTTAAATGGAGCGATGGGATTTATGATAATGGTGTGCTTTCTTGTGCACCGCTAAAGCAAGCTTGAAATAGAGCTTCAATCGCTCATCTTAAGGATTTTCGGTTTGGGGAAGTCGCGAGAGTCTCTTCGGATGGTTCTATTTCTTTCAATTCAAGAGCCCTTGGAAGCTTTGGTGGTGGATGTTTAAGAGATGACGAATTCTATCTTCTACGACGTCTTTTCGATATCCTTATCTCGGTACTCGTATCATCATCCTCTTTAACTATATCATCTTCTCTATCTTTGTAAATATTTATCAGAAAACAAAATACAAAAATATAAAACCAATAAAAACAAAATACAAAAATATAAAACCAACTAAAACAAAATAGAAAAATATAAAACCAACAAAAACCCATAAAAATTATAAAATTAGAAAAATACCAAAAATATTGTTTTCAAGACATGTCTCCTGGTATCGATAACATCTGCGGTCTTATAAATGTCATTCAATAATGGCACGGGATCATAGATGAAGTTCGAGCAGGAGGTGTAAATATTCTTTTTCTAAACAGGATACCATTTTTAAACAATTTTGAATAAATTTGAATAAATTGTTTTGAAAATGGAATATATTGTTTTGAAAATATATTGGACTAAATTTTGAAAATCACCAGACTTCATTTTATCAAAACTTAAGTCACTCAATTATCGACTTCGGTCATCGATTAAGGGGGAGAGTGATTTAATTTAAAATATTTTCATACAATATATCTTCAAAAAGGTCCGTTGTGTACAACAAAAAGTGGTGATCTAAAGATTTAATGTTATGTCATGGTATGATTTTTCTTTAGAATCAAGGTCTTTCAAAATGAAATCTTTTACATTCTTGTTTGATTGTGAAATTGTTTTGTTTTACTTAAAAGATCTCTTAAAAACTATCATACATGACACTAACAATCTTTAATGTCTTAAAATGGTCCGTGATCGTCATCTTTCAAAATTGAATCTTGCCACGTCTTTCCCCAAATTTTTCTAAATGATTTAAATCGGTTGGGATCACAAATCTCAAATGGTTTGATATTTCGATCGGGGTAGAGATCGTGTTTAAATCTCAAATCTGTTTTAAATGGAATTGGTTTTAGTCCTTTAAAGGCACTCCCGCCTCCATGTGCCAAACGATTTCAATATACATAATGCACATGTTGAGGAGGAGGATTTATCCAAAACCGGATGAGTATTTAAACAAGGCCACATTTTCTCCCATGTTTTATAAACCTTATTAAATCACTTGGGATCCAAAATCTCAAAGGGTTTGATATTTTGATCGGGGAGAATTTGTGATTTAATAATGAAATTTGATAAAAGTTGATCGTTTTGATTCGGTTAGTGCAGTTGCTCTCTCATATGTGCTAAACGCTTTCGAATCTCGAAGCACATATTGAGGGGAGCAAAACCATCGAGGTACAGAAGTTTTTTAAAAGAGATTATAAAGTACCTTGATTGTGTTTTCAAATGGTTTTCTTAATGGATTTTGTGATTGTGGATGTGCTTCAAAAGAACTCTTGCCTCTATGTGATAAAATGTTTTAAAATATCCTATGCACATATTGAGGGGGAGAATTTTACCAAGAAAATCAAATGGCGTTTTCAGTATGAAAATTGTGATCAAAGAAAATATTTCAAAGTCCTCTTGCCTCCATGTGCCAAACAATTTCTAAATCACACGCACATGTTGAGGGGAGTTTTCTAAATGATCAAAACTATTAAGGTACAAAATGCTTTGATCTCGTATCACAAGTACCTTGATTGGTTTTCCAAATGATTTTTCAATTGGTTTCATGAAGGAAAGAACAATACCAAAAGACCGACCAATTTACTTTATGCATGGTGTTATAAGGATGGTTAGGTTAGGTATTTGTTCCCACGATCCGCCGTAATCGGAGGGATCTACCGAGGACAATCCACTAGATAGTGTAGAGTCCTTAGGTATATTGAAAAAGGAGAAAAATGAGAATATGGGAAGAGTGCGGATTGAGACAGAGCTAGTAATGGAATAAACCCAACAAGGTTCTAGTAATGAAGTCTCGATAAGCACCAAGGGTTGAAGAATGAAAAGAAATGAATGATAAAGGGTGAAAAGAAATAGCCCTCCATCAATTCAACCTTAGGCGTAAACCGAGTTCAATTCATATGCTACTGGTGGTTACTAAGGTAACACCGGTATTGAAGACAAGACATCATGGACCCGGTGATGCCTTTGCACTAAACTTCCCAAACCACTCAAGTTCCTCTTTAAAGGGCTTGTTTCATTCTCACGGGAACCTACATAATCTATCGACTTTCTTAGAGATTGTTGATATTGAAGAAGGAGACCTCTCCCTAGTCTCCGGTAAAGGAACCAAAATGCACTATTGAGTCTAGAGCCAAGAGATCATCCACAATATCTCGTTAGGACACTAAATTCTTGAAGACTTGCTTTTCACACAATGTGGAAAGTAAGTATATATTAAGAGTCCCACGCATTATCCTTGTGGTATTGCGGAACATCCGAGTGGTATGTAAAAGTATTCACGATGAAGATGGAAATCCTTCTAGAGCCAACATCAAACAAGCTCTTGGTGGGTGACATGTGAGATCTTCTTGTAAGATCAAACTTGTGACAACCGGATAGAAACAATGGGCGATTCGGTCTTGAATCAACCTTGGTCCAGAATGGAATTGACGAATACTTTTGGAAAAACCGTTCGATGTGCAAATCTTCTTTTCTCGGCACATCGAATGTGTACTTATGTTTTCAAAATTCAAAAGTATCTCGATTGAAAATACTTTTAGAAAACCGTTCGATGTGCGAATCTCTTCTTTTCACTAGCACGTCGAATGTGTACTCATTCTCTAATACAAAAGTATTTTGTTTGAAAATTGATCTTTCTCATAAAACCTTCGTTGTATTGCAAAACTCTTTCTTCAAGCAATACGCGATTGTTTTCAAATCATTTTCATCAATCGGTGAATCTCAATTATTGGTTCACTCACTCCGTGTTGTCTTCTTTGAGACGTTCGGTTTGAGAACAACTAGAACAATTGCGAAACCCTGTCAAGGAGATTCTTAGGAATCCCACCGATCACAGCAAGATTTATCTCGATCAACGGGAACCGTGGGCGTGTACCTCAATTCGACGAAAGTGGTCAAAGACACTTTCGTGTGTTTTATTGCTAACTGTTGTTTGCGGTACACTTGGACGGTTGCGGTGATCGTAATTGAGAGTCAATCCAAAGCCGCATGCTCACAAGATCCACACTTAATTGAAGAAATCATGGTGGTGCATATCTACGAACACGGCTCTAATATTTCTATACTATGCTTCGCTACTGCCGCAAATATCATGAACCAAGAAAGCTTCCGCTACTCGATGGAAAGATGTCATGATTCAAAAGTGTGAGCATGTCGGTCCGAAAGTCACAACTTCACATGATGGCAACACAATAAAGGGTGATCCGAGATTTCTTGTGGTGATGATCTCAATGAAAGCTCGAAGATCATCAAAGATGTGGATCAGTTCAAAGACCTCCACTGAACGTATAAATCAATGCGGACTTTGAAGTTGCACTACAAAAGCACAAAGATTGCGGAATTGAAGAATTGAAGTCTACGAGCTCAAGAACAATGACAAGAATAGATTGCTAGGATTCGAAATGTAAAACATGGGGTGACCTCCCTTAGGGGGAGATTGTTAGGAATTAGAAAATTCCTTAGTGAAGTGTCGGTCACCCCAAATGTTATCTAGCTTAAGTTAGCTCGTAGACTTGTCATTAGTTACGTTATTTAGTAGTTTATTTATTATTTTGTAGCGTAGTATAGTTTAGTGCAACACCATGGAGGAAGGACGGGTCTTTACCCACTGTATCCCTGATCCACAGGCCGATAGGAGGTCGTTATGTCTGTAAGTATAAATACCCCTTCCATCCATGGAAGGGGTGGTTTTTCTCATTCAATCTAATATTCCATACTTTTGTAAACCTCTAGCAAGAACACCCTCTCTCTCTACTAACTCTCTAACTATGGCAAACATGTATTTTGATCATCCAAGACCACCCGAATCATCAACACAATAAAATAACGATCCTACAGGCAACACAAAAGTCAGAATGATTCTACGTCAAATCAAAGAATCTACAAAGTTTAAAGACTAAGAGAACTTCATCAGTACTGTAATCCAACGTTAAAGAGTGTGTGAGCATGATGGAGAAAGACGTGGAGACACTGGAGCAACGAAGCAGACCTGATGCAGACAACAACAACATACTATCACTTTCACCACAAAGAACAAAGAACTAAAGAACAAAGAAAAAGATGACGTCAAAGCAAAACTCTTCAAAGTTAACAATTTCTCTACACTGGGGAGATTTTTCGAATCAAGAACACTTAGGGGGAGATTGTTGGAATCACTCCTAAACTATATTTTAAGTGTTAGTGATTCATATGTAATAGTTAGCTTAATATGGCTTTTATGTTAGTAATCAAGGCTAGGCTTATGTAGAAAGCCCATAAGCCTAGGCCAAGCCCAATAAGTAAAAGGATGGGAACTTGGAGTGTTTCCCTAGTTCCCTCCTATAAATACTCTTGTATAACCCTCACTTGAGGGTTGATTGTTCATTTTATTCATTGCACCCTACACATAACTATTCTCATTTCATTCGTGTGTGTTTAACTTGTTCAACCGATCACTCTTCTCCTCTATTTCTTATATTGATGCTTGTGTTACTAATATGGGAACCTAACAGCTTCTTATCTTCTCGAGGTTGTCTTACAAACTTTCCTCTTCTTCTAAAGAACTTCTTAAAACCTCTAACGGCCATGGCATACTCCTCATCTTCACTACCGGAGCAAGATTCGTCATCATCACTTGATTCCGCCTTTGCTTTTAGAGCGACGTATTTGATCTTCTCCCTTCTTCCTTTGATGATCTCCGAATCTTTCTCCATCACCATTTCGTGTACTTTGAGGTTACCGATTAGCTCGTCTAGTGACATTTTTGAGAGATCTTTTGATTCTTCAATAGCGGTCACTTTAGCTCTCCATTTGGGATGGAGTGCTCTAAGAAATTTCCTGACAAAGTTCTTACTACGAAAAGATTCATCAAGTGCTTTAAGTGATGTAATAATAGTATTAAAGCGAGCAAAGCCAAAATCAATGGTTTCATCTTTAGGGATAACAAATTGTTCATATTGTTGAACAAGAAGATCAATTTTGTTATCCTTGACTTGTGAATTACCTTGATGTGTAACAATCAAAGATTCCCAAATATCTTTGGCGGTTTCACACATAAAATTCTTTCATATTCTTTTCTAGGTAAAGCATTATAAAGCATCATTTTAGCTTCATTATTTTTAGCAACTAATTTCTTTTGTTCATCAATGAAATATCCTTTGTTGTAGAACTAAAATCCCCTTTAACAATAACAAACCAAAGATCTATATCTTTTGATTTTACATATGTTTCAAAACAGTTTTTCCAATAGATAAATCCATTGGTTTCAAAGAGTGGTGGTCTTTTCATAGATTGCCCTTCTTTAAAGTTTTCAGAATCCATGGATCGTTTCAAGTTTATAAAATACAAATTATTTTAGAAATTCTTGAGCAGCGAGACTCTGGTAGTAATTGTAGAAAACTAGAAGGGGGTTGAATAGTTTACCAATTAAAAACTTTGTTTTGAAACTTATTGAAAGATCAATTGATATTGATCTTAGATATGTTAATGAAATATGCAAGCAACATGTAAAGAGTAAATAAGGAAATAAATGATCAAACCACAACAAGTTGTTTATAGTGGTTCGGCCTACAAGGACTCTTTTTCCTTGCCCAACTCCACTCCCCGAGTCTCACCCTCGAGAGTTTAACTTCACTAGTCAACAAGCTCCTTTCACCGGCGGAGAAACCTTTACACTTCGCTTACACTATTTCCGACACTAAGCTAGATGTCGAGTTCTTTCCAAGGTTACAACCACTCCTACACACAATGTATTTTGAGGACTAAAATACAAACCACTCACACTCACAAGATTATGATGGTTTAATACAACAATGAAGTATGAATCAACACAAGATCATACAACACTAAACAAAAAAGACTTCCAACTTCTCGTTTGAAGCTTGAATGTGACTTGATCTTCTTTGCTACAAAAGTGATCACTAATATGATATGAAACTGAGTTAGAAAGGTTAGAGAGAAGATATGTAAGAGAGTATGATAGAAAGGGATGAAAAACTACTTGGTTTGGCTTTGCTATTTATAGCCAAAACCATCGTGAGCACTGACGGACAATGGACCCCTTGAAAGGGTTCCGTCCGTTATACATTTTGGTGCCGCCAGTCGTGACAAGATATCAAGATCTTGCCAAAGTCAACCATATCTATGTAAGATTGTGTAAGATATGAAGAGTACAAATCTACACAAAATATCTAATGAAATCTTCCAATGATTTCCATGATGCATCACATGATGTCATGTGTTGTTTTTCTATTTTTAGAAATATGCAAATACATAAGTAATGTTTAGTTTTTAAGAAACAAAAACATTCTAAAAACTACTATCATGCATTATGCTTAAACTCGTATTAAGATATGTTTAGTCACAATGTAAATGCTTAAATGATGAAGATATTGTTTGAAAAAGCTTGTTTTAACTTTTAATATCTATTAAACTTGACAAGCTTTAAGCTTTTATACAAATTAAATTTACTTTTGTCGTTAACAAAACTTAGCTAAAGATCAAAAATATAAAGAACGTTTAATGACGATATTTGTATTAACAAGAGCCATGCTTTATCTTGTTTTCAAATCTCATGCTCTGATTCTATAAACAATTACTTACTATCTAATGAAAACTAATTGCTTTGAAAAATAACTCGGACTCTATTTTTGAAAATCATCTGATCTTAACATTTGTCAAAATATCTATCTCTCAATCAACAACTTATGTCATTGATTGAGGGGGAGAATGATTTCAATTAAATCAAAATGTTATTTGTCATACAATTGTTTTCAAAAGATAATCATGCATGTTTAATCAATGGAGTGTAAAGTCTTAAAATCCGATCCGTATCAGTTAAACTGTTTTTCATAATCAAGTCACAATTCTCCTCAAAAGCTTTCAAAATCAATTTAAATCTACAGAGATCATAAATCTCAAATAAATTGAAAATTGTGATCGGGGAGAATTTGTGATTTAAATTGGTTTTAAAGCGATAATTCGATAAATGGTTTCATAAGTGTTTTGCAAGCTTTCCTCCCTACATGTGCCAAACGATTTCAAATTTTCCATGCACATGTTGAGGGGGAGCATCTATTTCAAACCACAAAGAATTGAAACGTGATTGATTTGTATCTAAGTGCAGATTCCTTTTAATATGTGCAAAACTCTTTCAAACTTCGAGGCACATATTGAGGGGGAGCAAACTTATGAAAACCTCATCCTTCCCCAATATGCTTTATCTACTTGATTTGATCAGGGAAGTGATGTTGATATCTTTGAGAAAATGGTAATCAAAGAAGTTAATTCTTCCTCTTGCCTCCGTGTGCTAAAACGATTTCAAATAAATAATGCACATGTTGAGGGGGAGCTCTTTCTCTAAAAATATCAAAAACAATTCAGGTACAAAATACTTTGATAATATATCACAAGTATCTGGATTGATTTTCAAATGGTTTTCAATTGGTTCTAATGGCAGATGAACAATACCAAATAGGACGACCAAATTTACTTTATGTATGGTGATATAAGGATGGTTAGGTTAGGTATTTGTTCCCACGATCCGCTCGAGCAGGAGGGATCTACCAAGGGACAATCCACTAGATAGTGTAGAAGTCCTTAGGTATGATGAAAAAAAAATGCGAAAAGTGAGATATGGGAAGAGTGCGGACTGAGATAGAGCTAGAACTGGAACAAACCAAACAAGGTTCTAGTAATGAAGTCTCGATAAGCTTGAAGGGTTGAAGAATGAAAAGAATTGAATGAGAAAGGGTGAAAATAAATAGCCTCCATTTTTTCAACCTTAGGCGTAAACCGGGTTCAATTCATATGCTCTTGGTGGTTACCAAGGTAACATCGGTATTGAAGACACGACGTCATGGACCCGGTGACGCCCGCACTACAACTTCCCAAGCTACTCAAGTTCCTCTTAAAAGGACTTGTTTCGTTCTCACCGGGAACCGACATTATCTATCGACTTTCTCTTAGAGTTTGTTGATATTGAAGAAGGAGACCTCTCCTAGTCTCGGCATAGGAACCAAATATGCACAATTGAGTGTAGAGCCACGAGATCATCATATAAATATCATTAGGACACTTTGTCTATGAAGACTCTCTGTTTCACACAATGTGGAAAAGAGATTATATCTTATGAGTCCCACGCATTATCCTTGTGGTATTGCGGAACATCCGAGTGATATGCAAACATATTCACAATGAAGATGGAAAGCCTTCGGAACCAACATCAAACAAGCTCTGGTGGGTGGCATGTGAGATCTATCCAATAGATCAATCATGTGACAACCGGCGCGAAACAATGGGGCGATTTAATCTTTTGAATCAATCCTGGTTCAGGTTATGGATTGACGGATACCTTTGAAAAACCGGTCATTGTGCTTAAAAACTCTTTTCTTTAGCACATCGACTGTGTTCTAACACTTCAAAATAAAAAGTGTTTATGATTGATAATTGATTTTCATTAAAACCTTCGTTGTATTGCAAAAACAATTTCTATTGAGCGGTACACGATTGTTTTTCAAATCTCTTTTCATCAATCAGTGAATCTCTATTCGCTGGTTTACTCACTCCGTGTTGTCTTCTTTGAGACGTTCCGGTTTGAGAACGACTAGAGCGATTGCGAAACCCTGTCAAGGAAATTCTTGAATTATACATGATCACGCAAGTACTTGTCTTGATCAAGCTGGGAAGCGTGGGCGTGTACCTCAATTCAACAAATGTGATCAAAGACACTTTCGTGCACTTTATTGCTAACTGTTGTATGCAGTACGCCCGGCGTTTCGGTGATTAGAATGGAGCGGTCAATCCATAGCCGCATGCTCACACTACACATTCATCTCTAAAGAAATCATGATTAGTGCATCAACGACTCTGATATTTTTCACCCCATGCTTCTGCTACGCTGCGCAAGTATCATGAATCAACTAAAGCTTCCGCTACTCTGATAAGAAGAAATCATGATCCAGAATGTGAGCATGTCGGTCCAAATGTCACAACATAACATAATACCAACACCACAAAGGAAGAGTCTGAAATTTATGTTAGCTGATGATCTCAAAGCTGGCTCAAAACTCATTATCACGTGGATTAGTTAAAGACCTCCACTTGGATTAACCAAACATGCAATAATGAAGAATCAATGACTACGAGCTACAGAGCAAAGAACATTAACAAAAATCCAAGAACAATCTAATTGCAATATCTGTTTGTACTCTATGTATTTTTGAGGTGACCTCTCTTAGGGGGAGATTGTTAGGATTTGTAAATCCAGTTATTAAAGAGTCGGTCACCTCAAGTATATGTAATCATTAGAAAGCTCGTAGTCGTAGATTATTTAATGTTTAGTAGTATTTAGTTAAGTAACACCGTGGAGGATGGATGGTCTTTACCACCGTATGCACGATCCACGGCCCGTAGGTGGCGATTTGTGTAAGACTATAAATACTCTCTACCTCCCAAGGTAGAGTTGGAGCTCATAATAATACTTTCATTTTCTCTCACTAAGTTCCCAAACCTCTAACTCTCTCTCTCTCTAAAACCTAATATTAAATGCCTACTTGTGATTATGATATTATGTGTTTGTGAGATCCAATATATTACACACCACCCCATTTTGTTCGGGGTGTAGGAGATGAAAAGTTTTGGGAGATTCCTTTTCATCACGAAACTCTCAAGCTCATCATTTCGAACTCGGTACCATTGTCGGTCTGATTTGTTTAATGATAATGTCATTTCGGTTTTCAATGTTCACGATGAATGACATTATTGTGTCGATTACTGACTCTTTTGGAAAGAAAGTATACCCAAGTGTATCTTGAAAACTCATCAACAATGACAAGTGTATACTTCTCATGTTGGATTGATCTAGGACCGATCGGTCCAAAGAGATCCATATGCAAGAGGTGAAGGCGACTTTTGATGGAAAAATTTTGTTTTGTTTTGAAAGATGCTCTTTGATGTTTGCCTTTTTCACAGTGAGCATGGTTTATCTTTTGCAAAAACCGGTGATGGTAAGCCAAGGACCTTGTTTTGTTTTGCCGGGTTGTTGATGTTTTTGAAGTTTAAGTGAGAGAGTCTCTTGTGCCCTGACAAGTTGATAGTTTGGTGGCTTTGGCAAAGAGACATGTTCCATCTTGAGAAAGAGTAGACATGTCTAAGACATAAACATCATCTCTTCTAGGAGCTATCAAAACAACTTCTTTGTTGGCATTGAAAATGGTACCTTGTTTGTCATTGAATTGCACAATGTACTTAGCATCACATAGTTGATCGACATCGATGAGATTGTATTTGAGACCATTGGCATAGCTATTCTAGAAGACTATTCCATTGCGTTCTTGAACCATAACCTTGATGGGACACAATGTGTTATCACCAAATACTACCTTGGGTCTGGTTCCTTTACATACTTGTGCAGATACTCCTTCACACCGGTCATGCTTCTTGAGCATCCTTTGTCTAGTTGCCAAATAGGCTCCTGGCGTGTCTGCACAAGTAGTAAACCTAATTAGTTTCTCTTAGTGACCCACTTCATGGTGGGCTTGGGTCTCAAGGTCTCTTTGAATTTGGCAATCGACTCATGGTCAATGGTTGAGTGCATTGTGCTACCACAGTTTTGCATTTGGAGACCGAGGATGACTCGGTGACTTTGGGTTGCTTGGAACTTCTTCTTGCATGGATGAAAGCTGTCATCTTTGGGATGTCTCATGAGTGGATTTCAAATCTCATAGCATGTATTCATGAGACAGTCATCCTAATGATGATCATTGAAGCCACAGTGTGGGCAAAGAGGAAAGGGTTTAGCTCTATGTTTGTGAGTGATTTGGAGGATGAAGCATCACGATGACCAACTTTGGTATAGTTTGCTTCACCGAGTGAACTTTCTGATTGTAAGTGATCGAAGTTCTGTGATCATCCTTTTGCGGATCATACAAAAGGATTCTATAACGGTTGTCGGTGGTATGACCGGTATAGTGGCATAGATCACACTTACGCTTGGATTTGGGGTTTGACTTAGACTTTGAGGAACTAGAGGAAGCGGACTTTGTCTCCTTGATTGATTCAGGACTTTTCAATGGATTCCATCTTTTCGTTAGCTTCCTCACAAGTTCGATCGATTCAGTAATTTGGTGCGCTTGGTGGGAGTCGAGGATGTGGAAGTCTCGGTGGGAGTAGACTCTTGTTGAGTTGGTTTTGTTGGCCTTTTCATGATGGTTCTACCAAGTCCGACCTTTCCTTTGGTGAATGAGGATTAAATTGCATTGGAGTAAGCACGAGCTTGAGTGCGGCACCACGAAGAGGTTTCGGGGTGAAGCGTTGCATTAGGCTCTACCGGACTTAATGTGTTCGGTACTCTGGGCACATCGGGAGTCAAGCATGCTCTTAAGAGCTTGACTCTCGTGCTCTAGAATTCTTCCGAATTGAAATTAGGAAGCTTACTATCGGGATTAACCCGATCAATCCAATCACCGGGCTTGGGACTAGTCAACATCTTGGTAATCATACCACTAGACACAAATGGCTTAGGACCGTGGTCTTTGTTGAGAGAGTCGGGAAGATGATCTTCACCTAAGACTCTCTTCTTGCTCTTGGGGCTCACACAACATCAAAGACCACAGGATTCTTAGCGATCCAACTATCAAGAATATCTTGAACCTTTTGAGTTCGTCTTGAAGAGCCCGATTTCTTTTAACTAGTTCGGTGTTTTGAATTTGCAAAGTGATGACCTCAAGCTTAACTTTTTAAAAGCGTAGATTCATCCCTACACTTATTCAATTCAAAACTTAGCTTGTTGTATTTTGAAAAAGATTCGATCTTTGCTCTTCTACGAACTTAAGGTCGACATTAAGATAATTCATATAAGGCGCCAATCGAGTCATCATCCATATAAAGTAAAATACTTACCTTCTTCATTGTGATATTGACCAATTCTCCATTCCTTGCATGATTCTTTCCAACAGCCTAGCTTGTCCTCTTACGAGAGGGCCATCGGCAATCGACATGCACCATTTCATAATCGATGACACCGGCTCTTCATCCCGATCGAAGGTTTCAAACAACAAGGCCTTTGTTTTACCCCGCATGCAGTTACGGTTTGTGTTGTTTACGAGGTGAGGCCTCAAGCAATGCTAGCTTAGCTTTGGCTTTCTTGTATTTAGCTTCAAAATCCACGCTTTTGTTTTGATCATTTGTTTTAAAATTTTGATGAGATTGATAGATCTTTGGTTGAAATTTGCTAAATCAAGACCGATTAGACCACGATGGTTTGGAAGAGGGTTCGTAAATTGTTTTGAAAAACAGTCTTTTGCAAAATGGCCTCTTTTATAACACTTAAAGCATTCGAGTGTCTTTAGTTGCTTTACCAGTTGAACAACCTTTGTTTCTTTTTATAAACCTTGAGAGTTAGCAAGGAGTGCCATTTCACGAAATTGACGTTCAAGTCATTTAGGTACTCCTCACTTGATCTCTCATCGGGCTCATCATCCGAGTTTTCTTGGAAATCTTGAACCACATTGTTAGAAAAGAAAGCGGTTGATATTGGTGATGAGGTGGTGGTCGAGGACTTCTTGACTTCACGAGACTTCTTTAAGTCGGGGTATCGTCATTGATGAGGTTTTCCTCATAGACAAATTTCCATAAATTCGTGAAGCTCAAGATTACGGATATGATTAGCATTCCTAAGTCCCCGAGAGAAATTCAACCACTTCTCGTGGATACTATTGACAAAACCAACATTGATTTCATGTTTGGACAACTTAACACCATCATTTGACAGTTCATTTTAAAGAGTTTTGTAACGGTGTAAGTTTGAGACGAGTTTCGAGTCCTTAGCCTCAAGGTATTATACTCAAGTTTCGTGTCCATAATCCTGTTTTCCTTGGTATCGATGGACCTTCATGACTATGAACCGGTCATCCTGTGTTTGTTTGGCGATTACTACGACTTATAAGCGATTCCATAATATCGTCGTGAAGGCAAGATATTATGATACTTTTGAGCCTTTGGTCTGGTTGACCACTCTTCTCTCATCCTCGAGTCCATCGAGCTTGTGTTTAGGCAAACCTTCGCAGATCTTTGGGATAAATGGACCTTCATTTATACACTTGATATAATAAGGTTCCATCCCAATCAAATAGCAAAGCATACACTTTTCCATTTGTTGAATTTACCAACTTCAAGTGCGGGGCAACAAATGAATAAGCTCCACCCTTTTTATCGACAAGTTGGGGTACATCAATTTCGACCATTTTAAGGATCCTGATTTAAAAACGTTTAGAGCAGCTTAAAAAACAGTTTTATAATCAACCTCGCTCTGATACCACTTGTTGTTCCCTATTCACTATTGTATAAAATAGTTTAAGTAAACACAACTAATAGTGAATCAAGACTGAAAAGATATAAATAAAACACGAGAGTAATTTTCAACATCATATTCTTATTAGAAATGAATCAAAAGAATACATTACCCTAGTACTTGAACAAGACTAGGGATTGAAATGACAAAGTGTTTGCAACTCTCTCTAAGCTCATGCTAAGTCCGAGCACAACTACAAGTACCTCTTGAGCTATCTCGGGGATTAAGTTGTATTTTGGAGGAGTGAAAGATGGCTTTGCGATGTATGTGTGTTTTACAATTCACAAGCTTAACCTTTCACTCCATCTCTTATGCTATTTATACAAGTATGAGTTTTAACTCTTTCCTAAGTGACAACCGACAATTTATGAGAAGACAAAATATCGATGTATTTTGTCTCTCACTAAAGACTATATTAGGTAAAGGGACCAAGTCACTTTTTTATGTCGATATTGATCTTTGAGCCTTTTAGGGAAAGTTTACTTCTTGAAGATAAGTAATCCATCTTTATCGCTTCAAGCATAACCGTTTTGTCCGCCCATTCTTCAATCTTCGGTTTAGTTTGTCTTCGTGTTTGTAGTTGGAGAGAGTTTGAGGATTCGATGAAGTTATTGTCATCACTTCATCGAATCCACCATCTTCTTCTTGACTCGATCTTCACCCTTTAAGTTCCGCCTTCACCGAGTGGAGAGACTTCTTCTATGTCTCTTCTTGGCGTCACGAAGATGGCTCACTGAGAGACTATGCACTCAGTGACCTGTTAGTGTTTAACGGTCTAAGCACTTAGGTTATTTTCTATTTAAATCCTAGATTAATGGGTTTGGGTATTTACTGAACCCAACAATGACCTTGAGCTTTTAAGAGGAACCTAGAGAATCACACAAACATAAAACTACATAGAGAATCACACAAACATAAAACTACATAGAATCACACAAAACTACATAGAACCTAGACTAAGGTGGTGATATCGCCTTTAAGAGGAACCTAGAGAATCACACAAACATAAAACTACATAGAACCTAGATTAAGGTGGTGATATCGCCTTTTAAAGGAACCTAAAGAATCACACAAACATAAAACTACATAGAATGATTCTTTGGATCAGTGGTTGGAGATGCTAGAATGTTGGGAGAAAGTATAACTAAGAGTGGTGGTGAGGAAGAGAAAAATGGCTCACTATTTATAGACAAATTATGTCTAATATCCCACGGTTCCCTCCTTAGAGGGATCCGGCTAGTGCAAAACCTGGGATCCGGCTACTGGGTCAGTTTAGTCCGGATTTCGGGTTGCAAACCGGGTTATGGGTTATGGGTTATGGACAATGGGTTATGGGTAATGGATTATGGATACCAATAAGATGCAATGTACTTAGTCATTGGGTTATGGATCTTGGGTCATGGACTTTGGGTCATGGATCATGGTTAATACCCAACATGACTTCATGCATGGTGTCATGCAATGGATCATGGGTTATGGATCATGCTCCATGGGTATGGGTTATGGTCTTTGGTTTTACCCAACAACATTCATTGTACCTAGTCAATGGATCATGGGTCATGGGTTATGGACTTTGGTTTTACCCATTACTTACCTATTACAACATATACAAAGTACATATACATTTCTATAAAATGTAAACAGTAGTTGTTATACATTTGCATTTCTATAAGATGTAAACAATATTACTTGTTATTGTTTTATAAAAATGTCTTTGGTTTTATAACTTATTTACTAAACATGTTTTGATATAGTTTTAATATGTTTTATAAAAGTGTGTTAGTAAACTATTGGCTCAAACCATTTACGTATTTTATTTGTTTCGTTAAAATGATTTTACGTTTGTTATCGACAAAACATTAGAAGATCGTAAAATACAAATAAACGTTTTTATGGCTTATTTGTATTAACACATTCAATGCCACTGAACTTCCTCGAGGTGAAAAGATGGAATCTTATCGATAAGGATATCAGTCTACCCTCACAGTGACTGACCCCTACGAGTTCAATATGGTGGAGATCGCTGAAGGAATTACCGTCGTAATGACTACTAGAAACCAGTACTCCCCTTATGTGCCACCAAGGAATGACAACTTGTACAGAAACAATTACCGACGTAACGACAATACCAGACACGAAACACACCAGCTAGATCTGAATTCCCTCACCAAACCTCCAAAAAAAATCCTAGCGACCGAGCTTACATTAAAGTTACCACCACCACAGCCGTTGAGGGACACTCTGAAGGGAAAACATGGACACGTATTGTGATTATCATGGAGAGAAAGGATATTTCATAAACGATTGCTACCACTTGAAGGAAAAGCTGAAAATGACTCTCGAAACAGGGAAATTGGATCATCTCTTGAAGGATGTTAGACAAAGAGGAAGGGCACTGCCCAGAGGAAATCTAGCAAGCAAAGAAAAAATATTAATGTGGTCCGAGGCAGAGAGGGTGATCGAAAGAAAAAAATGATAATCCAAGAAGAAGATTGGATGAATGTCCCCATCTCTTTCCTTCCGATCCTGCCAGGAGATGTCTCCGATGAGCCTGTTAGGAATTAGAAATTCCATAGTGAAGTGTCGGTCACCCCAACTATTATCTAGCATAGGTTAGCTCGTAGACATATCGTTATTTGCTAGTTATTTAGTTAGTTAATTTAGCTTAGTGCAACACCGTTGAGGAAGGACGGGTCTTTACCCACTGTATGCCTGATCCACAGTCCGTAGGAGGACGTTTATTATGTAACTATAAATACCCTCTACCTCCCAAGGTAGAGGGTTGGACCTTTCATTAATCTAATCTTCCTTCCTTTGTTAACTTTCTCTCTCTAGAAAGGCTCCCATCTTCTACTTTCTCTCTCTAGAACTCTATCAAATTCGAACCATATATTGTTATGTGATGTGTTTATGAAATCCAATATGTTACAAATGGCATCAAGAGCCATGGTTAGATCATCTCTTACATATCCTTGGATTTCTAGTGGTTTTTAGGTGGTTTTTGAGTTTGAAAAAGTTTAGTAGTTTTTGCATCATTTGGATCATCTCTAGTGTTAAAGTTTGAATTTTGGGTGTACTTTTGTGTTTAGGATCATTGTATGTGCTTGGGTTTTGATTTGGTAAGCTTGAATCACTGTGGTTGAGCTTGTTTTGGATTGAAAAGTGTGTTTTTGAAGTTTTTATTGGTAGCGACTTGGTTCTCGTAGTGAATTTCATCATAGCGACTTGCTTTAGAAAAAAGTAGCGAGTTGTAGTGCTTTTTGGTAGCGACTTGTTCCTAGCGACTTGTCTATTGAGACAAGCCGGCAAATAGTACAAGTTAGTGGATTCTCCACTACGGCTAGCGACTTGGTGAGGTTAGCGACTTGCTTCAGGAATTGTTAGCGAGTTGTAGTGTAAATTCTTAGCGACTTGGTGTTAGCGACTTGGACCTTAGCGAGTTGCTCTTTAGCGACTTGACTGTGTAGCGACTTGGTGCTTTAGCGACTTGTGCCCAGCGACTTGGGTCTTAGCGACTTAGTTCACAGGAAATTGAGATCTTAGCGAGTTGCTACTTAGCGACTTGGTGCTTAGCGACTTGGTTCAAGAATTCTTAGCGACTTGTTGACTTTTCCCGACAAAACTTCAAACGGCTATAACTTTTGATACGTAAGTCCGTTTTCAGCGTTCTACCCATCAAAACGACCGTGAGAATGAGGAGAATGGCACGCCGAATGAACTGCCTAAATCCGCTCCGAACAGAAGTTATTGAGGTTTTTATCCTTTTTGACCTAAATTTCTCTGAAAAATCATGCATAAACCAATTCAAATCTCAACCAAACAACATCTCTGCTAATCCTACAAACAACCATAATACCTAACACACAATTGTCTATCATTGTGTCGATCCATTAGTTATCTTAACACGCTCTATTGGTCTCTATATCACGGTTTCTTCTTGATTTTGTAAAATCCGGGAAAGAATCTATTTCTCGGTTTAAATCATAGACTTGTAAAGAAGTACTTAAATTGTGATGAGATGGACAACAATGATAATGTATGCTACATCGAAGCGATTAAAGATGATTGAATCAATCAATGATGATGTGAGTTCTTCATGCTCGAGTCTAATGAGAAAGATTTGCACTGCTTAGAGCTACGAATGCCATGCAAAAGGAAAGTAGCATTGAACCTTATCAACAACTTCACTCATACCTCATGTTACTCACACCGATAAGAATGGAATGAACATGCATTGCCATTTTCCGTCAAGATTTATCCACATTAATAGGAACATTACTATTGAACTTAGAACAATTAGAACAACAACTTGATAAAGAAAAGGTTCAAAAGGATAGTTCCAGTGTTGTACTTCAAGTGATCCACAACCAATTTCAGTCATTCATAAGTGGGGAATTTACATCAAATTATGATCAAGACCTGACTGAAATGTCTTTCAAGAGACACACTGGAATGGTAATTTGCGTGTTCTTAGAGACACTTATCCATCTCATGGATAATGTGGAGAAGTATATTGAGGAAGTTACTCAGACATATGAAAAAGTGGATGAGTGTCTGGTGTAGTTGAGAGATTGTTGTGATAAGTTGGGTAATGTATCTGTTGAAGAATTGGGTGTTACTGAATGCAGAATGTCAGAGACTGTTAGGAATTAGAAATTCCAGGTATTAAAGAGTCGGTCACCTCAAGTATATGTAATCGTTAGAAAGCTCGTAGTCGTAGTTCTTTTATGTTAAGTAGTATTTAGTTTAGTAACACCGTGGAGGACGGACGGGTCTTTACCCATGTATGCACGATCCATGACCCGTTGTGTGGCATTTTATGTAAGACTATAAATACTCTACCTCCCAAGGTAGAGTTGGAGCTCATAATAATATTTTCTTTCTCACTATAGTTCCCAACTCTCTTCCTTTCTCTCACTAGAACTTTCTCTCTCTAACATACTTATATGCCTACTTTGATCATGGTTTAGAGTGTTTGTGAAATCCAATATTATATCAATTGGTATCAAGAGCCATGGTTTGATCACTCATCTTTCATGCTCCTTGTTGGTGGATTTCATAAGGTTTTTGGTGTATTAAGGGTTTAGGAGAGTTTGATTCATTTGGACAAATTCTAGTGGTAAAGTTTGAATTTTGCTTGTACTTTTGTGTTTAGGATCATCATATGTGGTTATGTTTTGAATTGGAAGGCTTAAATCATTGTGGTTTGGTTGTTTTGGATTGATAAAGTGGTTATTTGTGAAAGAAGGACTAAGCGAGTTGAGTCTCGGACTTGTGTTTCTTCAAAGCGAGTTGCTTTGTTATTTGATGCGAGTTGGTACATGCGACTTAGCTGTTTAGCGAGTTGATATTTATGCGACTTGGGTTCTAAGCGAGTTGTTTCTTTAAGCGACTTGAGATCTAAAGCGACTTAGCTATTTAGCGAGTTGTAACGTTAGCGAGTTAATTTAAGCGACTTAGTGTTCAAGCGAGTTGACTGTGTTGCGAGTTGATGCTGATGCGACTTGGCTATTAAGCGAGTTGATTACTTAAGCGAGTTGTTAATTAAGCGAGTTGTGTAGTTAGGTACTTATTCATTTAGGCTTGTTACTTCTTCGTGATACATTCTTACGGTTGTTCTTTTGGTTTAGTAAAATCCGTGAAAGAATCAATTTCCGGTTTAATCAAAGAATAGTAAAATCCGTGAGAGCTTGAAACATGTCTACAAACGTTCCTACTATCATCTCCATTGCTGCCGAGGATGTTCAAGCGGTTGGTTGAGATACTCGTCCACCCATGCTTGATGAATCGACTACGACTCTTGGGCTCAACGAATCGATTGTCTTGTCTTGAAAAGAAAATGGAGTCAACATTCTCAAATCCATTGATGAAGGACCGATCGGGTTGAGACGACTAGAGATGTACTTGATCATCTGAAGATGGAACTCGATTTCTGGAATGGACGGACCAAAGATGTATGATGAGCTTGATGACAAGGAGAAAAGGAGATTCGATGTCGATATCGGGGCTTCAAACATTGTTCTTCAAGGTCTTCCTAAAGACATCTACAAGCTAATCAATCACAACACGAAGCAAAGGCAAGATGGGATAATGTCAAGATGCTTCTCTCGGGTTCGAATTAACTATGGAAGGCAGAGAATCACAACTCTATGACTAATTTGAACACTTCAAGATGAAACCGGATGAAAGTGTCTATGAGTACTATGTGAGATTTCATAAGTCGGTGAATGATATGAGGAACATCAAAATGACTATGCCTAACATTCAATTTGAACTCAAAATTTGTGAACAACATGAATCCCGAATGGCACAAGTTTGTCACATCCGTGAAGCTCACTAAAGGATTGAAGAATACAAACTATGAGCAACTCTATGCCTTCCTCCTTCGTAATGAGAGACATGCTATGTTTGAAAAATGATTCTTAATCGGTTCAAGACCAACCAGGAGAGACAAGCTCAACTAATGACTCAACCGCCTTCTACTCAAAAATCGAATCACAACCAAAGCCTCACAAGTCATACCCATGGGTAATGGTAGTCACAAACTCATTCCCGATCCTATGTTCAAACAAGTCGATCTTGATGCACACGTGGGTAACATCATTAATCAACTAGCTCTTCCGATTAGTCAAAACATGAATTCTTTCCCACAAGCCAACTACAACCTCGTAAGCAAAGATCTAACCCACACAATCAAGCTATTGTTAAAGATGGGAGGATCGTGGTGCAACCGATTCAGAAAGACAAGTATGATCGGGGAAGAGGTGGAGCTGGTAGAGGCTATGTTGGTAATCGAATCGAGGAAGGAATGGTAATCAAGGACAAGCTAAGCCGATCAAATGTTATAACGTGGTGGTGAGGACACATTGCAAGGAACCGCACATCTCCAAAACGTCCACAAAATGCCGATTACTTGAGAGATAAAATGTCGCTTGTACAAGCTCGGGATAATGGTCTTTGCTTTGGATGAAGAGGAATTGTTGTTTCTAGGCGAGGGCAATGCCAAGACCTATGATGCGAGATGTGGATGAGCGGCCTATTCAGAGATAGGTCACAATCATCGAATGCCTTTCAAGTCGTTGATTGTGATGCATACGACTGATGTGGATGATGGACCCATCGCACACACAATTTTTATGGCTAGCATTTCTCCAATGGTTTCTCCCAGGTCTCTTCTTCACCGCAAGTGGCCCATCCAAAGACAAACTCATCTCGAGGTATTAAAACTATACGATGATGCCGATGTGCAAAGATGCATGACAAAGTACAATTAATGAAACTATTGAATCAAATATTAAAAATATGGGTAATATCAATGTTGTCCCATATGATCAATATGTGAAACAAAGTGAAAGTGAAGTTGTACCAAATGATGCATTTTGCGATCAACAATGACTATATTTTGATGAATACACCGCATGTGCCTGATGATTTCGTAATTTACGAACATAATGCCTATAAAGAACGTGTTGCTATTTATGAACAACGTGCAAAATTTGAGTTGACCACTCGTGAGCGGAAATGGATGACCAAGTGCGTACAATCATTAGAAAAAGTAATTTTCGAGAAGAAGTATTAAAACAAGAGTTAAATTCCTTGCAAGAAAAGCTTTCTAAAGCGCTAAGCAAAAACAAGAACTTCAAGAAAATGTGAAAATGCTTAAGCAAGAATTTAATGCAAAGGAATCAAAACTCTTGAAAGATTTTCTAATCAAAACTTTGAAAAACAAACTTGAAAACAAGTTGTACATACAAGGAACACCATTCGATCGCTCACATGATCACTAAGCATAGAGTCTTAAGCGATAAGCATAGCATTCCCTTGTTGAGGAACCAAATCAGAGGTCATTAAAAGGGCTAGAAATGCTCATAAGGTTCTTTATGATGGCAATGAAATCCTTAAACCTAGACGAAACCTAGTTGCGTTGAGTGCACTAAGGAAGATAAGAAATCGATGAAGTCACTAGGGAAAAGATGAACAAGAAATTAGATGATCCTAAATGTAAAGAGAAGAAAATAAAGATCACACCCCATGATTACGGAAGGAAAACTGGATTTCCTTGAACATGTTTAAGCCTCGGACATTGTTGACTCCAGAACAAGTTTTACGGAAAATGGATTTAGATAAGCGTAAAGTGAAAATATTGTTGAAACAACCCTCCCTCCGGAAAATTCCTAGAGCGATTGTGTATCCTCCTAATACACCAATGCATCTTGTTCCTAGAACAATTGCCACTAAAAGCAAGACCTTAATTAGCCAATATGTTATCTTTCAACTATTTGTTGATTTTGAGAAAACTTGCAAGAAAAGGATCACACCCATTGGTATAGCTCAAGGAGAAAGGGTTTTGAGCAAATGAAAGAATGTTATTTAAGCGAGGTCATGCCTTTCTTTAAACTTCTAAAAGATCACTTTGAGAGTCTTAAAAGGAGATAGATCACGATATTAAGGGAATGGAAAAGGAATTTGATGCAATGATAGTTGAGGTTAGTGACTATGAGCGAGCACTAAAATATAATGAGATTAAGAGGAAGAACTTGCATACACTAAATGAGAACACGATTTACGAATGTATTGCTCAAGATGTGTTCTACATCGCTACTAACTGTTCTATTATCGCTACTCGATTCCATGAACTATCTGTTGCTTTGAAAGTCTCCCATGATCGTGTCATTGAGCTTGAAAAATCTAATTCGGACTAAATGAGAAAATTGAACGGGATGATCACGACAATTTGGTTAAACATTTTCTAAACTAGAAGTTGAGCATTTTAATTTACAACTAAAATATCAACATCTTAAAGAAAATGTCAAAACTTCAAATATCAAGACATCCTCGGATGATCCGAGTTTGATGCGTTCTTCAAATTAACAAAGCGTGATGAATGATTCAAGCTCATTGCAACACGATCAAAAGTTGAAAGCCCAAATCTCTCAATTAAAGGGTCAAACGGACAATGACTGGTCCCCAAATGCCTCCTCCTTTAGATTCTCGAATTCTCAAACTTTCATCTTCAAAACTTAGTAAATGCTTTACAAAAGGAAAATGAGGTTTTCTTGAAGAAAATGAAAAGGTTAAACGTCATTTCAATGAATTATTTGAATCTATAAAGGTCACTCGTAACAAAAATAACGAAACGGTGTCCTTGTTACAAAAAGAAATTGAGAATCTAAAGAGTCGGGTAAAGGGAAGATGCCAATGACCAATGGGGAGAATGATGTATCAAAGGTACATGTCGTAATAAATATGCTTTGTGCGTGAAATATGTTCCTCCTCATCTTAGGAATAACAAACTTGCTATTCAAACATATTTCTCATACCTTAAGGACAGCTTAGAATGTCTCCGTGAGATTGTAGAAGTGGATAAGTTAGAGAAACCAGATGATAATGCAATTGGCCATGCATGCTTATATGCCAAACGATCTCAAGACTTCGAGAATGCCTAATTACAATAAGCCCTAAAACCTTAGGTGAGCAAGTCAATCCCTTGATACCGTGTTCTATGCCTAGTGCCAAGCATGCAAGTCATTCAATGCCAAATGTTATGAATATGAACCCTAATGTGCCTTCAAGTAGTTCGATTTCAAATCATTAGTGCTAAGAATGTGAACTCGAGTGTGCCCTCTAGGTGTTCAAATCCACGCTATTCAAGTGTTAAAAAGTTAATCTTAGTGTGCTGCAAGTAGCTCGGATCCCAAAGACATCTAAGCAGTGAAGCAAATAGTAGACAAACCAACTAATGTTCCCATTCCTCCACAGAGTAATCGGTGACATTAAAGCAAGCGGTCAAATTCTCAAGGCAATACAAGGAAGGACACGACCTGCAAGCTAAGAATGTGCATTGGAAGAAAGTAGAAGACCTACCTAGGAACTTTAAGTTTGAGCCGAATAAAACGAATTGTGTTGATTCTAGTATTAGCCATAGGCGTCTTGTAATTAATTCGAATTCGATACTATTTGCAAACCTTGTATTGATGTCTCGCTTGAATTACATTTCTAATCATGAATGTGGTGTTAATGTTTTGCCTAATGACATTAATTGTCCGATTAATATTGTTAATGCTAAAATTCATGCTAAGAAGGCTAAAAGACAAAAGCGAAAAAAGTTAGAAAGCAAAGGAAACCCACGGGAAGAACATTTAGTAAGATAGGCTATTATTGGATACACATTGGTCATAAGACTAATCGAGACAATGCCCACTAGAAAATGGATGCCTCTTGGTAGAACTATTCCTTAAGAAGTGAGCACACTGTGAAGGCTATCTGCACACTAGTACCGCATCTATTCATAATGATTCCATTGCCTTAATTTCGATATGAATGTTTCTATTTCGATGTGGGTGTTCCAACCATTGTTACTAACCAAATGGAACCCATTCTTGCATGAGGATCCCAATTATCCGATTATCCATTCTTGTCGTGTTCAACTGCGGATCGTTTAAATCGTTCGTGGTACACGGACTCGAGTTGTTCCAAGCATATGAGTGGTGACGGTCACGACTCATGAACCGTGAGCAAATTCATCGGGATAGTTAGATTCGGGAATGATCATTTCGGTGCTATTATGGGTTATGGAGACTATGTTGTTGGCAAAAGTGTTATCTCCGTGGTTTACTATGTAGAAGGTCTTGGTCACAACTTGTTCTCTGTTGGTGGTCTGCGATTACGATCTAGAAGTAGCCTTTGAAAACATACCCTTCGTTAGAGAACTTGATGGTAAGGAACTTTTAAGAGGTTCACGTGGTTCATATCTATACACCATCTCTATCGAAGATATGATGAAGTCTTCTCCAATTTGCTTTGTCAAAGGCCTCTAAAACAAAGTCATGGTTATGGCATCGTCGTCTCAATCACTTGAACGGTACCATCAATGATCTCTCGAAAGGACTTAGTTGTAGGTTTACCTAGACTCAAGTATGAAAAGGATCATCTTTGTTCGGCATGTCAATTGGGAAAAAGCAAGAAGTATGCCCATAAACCCAAACCTACTAACTCTGTCACGAAGTTCTTCATATGATTCATATGGATTTATGTGGACCAATGAGGGTGCGAGAATATCTTTGGGAAGAAATATGTGTTAGTTGTGGTTGATGATTACTCTAGATTCACACGGTCAAGTTCTTAAGGACAAAAGATGAAACTCACGATATCATCATCAAACTCATCAAACAGTGCGAGTTCGACTTAACAAAGCGATGAGAATAATCCGAACAGACAATGGAACCGAGTTTGTCAACAAACAACTCGATGAATTTTATGAAAGCATTGGAATCAACCATCAAAGAAGTGTTCCACGAACTCCTCAACGAGCGGTGTAGTTGAAAGACGAAATTGAACTCTTGTAGAAGCCTTTGGAACAATGTTGATTTACTCAAAGGTTCCAATGTTTCTCTGGTCAAGCTATTGCCTTGCATGCTACACACAAAATCGTTCCACGATTCACCTTGTTCATGGAAAAACTCCATATGAACTTGTCCACAATGAGAAAACCTAATCTCTTTCCTTCGTGTGTTTGGTGCATTGTGTTATCCAACTAATGAGGACAAGACTTAGGCAAACTTAGAGCTAAAGCGAGACATTGGAGTTTTGTAGGGTATGCTCCAAACAAAAGGGATACCGAATCTACAACAAAAGAACCCGAAATATCATGGAAACAATTCACATTACGTTTGATGGTGACCGGTCAAATGGCTCTGGACAATCGATTCGGGACCCGCACTTCAAAACAGTCCCATTGGTTCATCCTTGTTCCAAACTCTTCTCAAGAAACTCCATATGTACCTCCATCCGAAGATGATTTAAAGAAATTGTTTGATCCTATGTTTGATGAACTTTATGATCCAAGTACTAATGAGGTGTCGATTCCTACAACAGAGGTCGCTCATATTCACGTGAATGAAGTCAATCCTCGGTCTCAATCTTTAAGTCAAGAAGTGCTGCTTCACGATCCTTGATCTCATCAACAAATTATCATTCTTCAAATGTACATCATGGAGCATTTTCGGCATCAATGATGAAGTTAATCCCTTTGCTACTCCCCGAAGATGCTCCATTTGAAAACATATTTGCTCTGAATCATCATCGAACCATCTTCTTCAGGAGACATCGACTCTGCTACCTCGGTCCCTCAACAACCGCCACATGAACACCTTAGAAAATGGACTCACGATCATCCATTAGACAACATCATTGGAAATCCTCTCTCGTCTGTATCAACACGGAAACAACTTGCAACCGATGCCTTATGGTGCTTCTTCAACTCCGTACTATCTAAGATCGAACCAAAAGATGTTAAAACCGCCATGAATGAAGATAGGCGGTTCAATGCCATGCAATATGAAATTCATGAGTTTGATTGACTTGATGTATGGGAGTTAGTACCGCCCAGAGGCGTGCTATGATTATTGCTCTTAAATGGATCTTCAAAGTGAAACTTGATGAGCATGGTGATGTGTTGAAGAACAAGGCTCGATTAGTTGCTAAAGGATACCGTCAAGAGGAGGTATTGACTTTGAAGAATCTTTTGCTCCAGTTGCTCGAATCGAGGCAATCAAAATCTTTTGGCTAATCTTTGCTAGTAAGAACATGGTAGTCTATCGGATGGATGTGAAGGCGGCATTTACGAGCGGAGATCTTAAAGAAGTCGTCACGTCGACCAACTGAAGGATTTATAAATCAAGAGCATCCTACTCACGTTTATCGTTTGAAGAAGGCTCTTTACGTTTTAAAGCAAGCTCCAAGGGCATGGTATGATACCTTTGTCAAAGTTTCTTCTATCTACCGGATTTAGCAAAGGAGCAGTTGATCCAACATTTTTCACCGAAGTCGAGCAAACATTTAATTCATGTTCAAATTTATGTTGATGATATCATCTTTGCCTCGATCGACCCCAATGAGTGTGACCGTTTTTCAAATGAAATGAGTTCAAAATTTCAAATGTCAATGATGGGACAAATGTCATTTTCTTGGGATTACAAATTTCACAAAGTCCGGAGGCATTTTCATAAATCAATCTAAATATGCAACCGAGATCTTAAAGAAATTTGGATTTGATTCAAGTGACCCTGTTGACACTCCCATGATTGATCGAACCAAACTAGATGAGGACCACTCGGGGATCATGATTGACCAAACGAAATATCGTAGTATGATTGGATCCACGATGTACCTCAACGCTAGTAGACCAGACATCTTGTTCGTTGTTTGCATGTGTGCTAGATATCGTGCTAAGCCTACTAAAAAGCACCTTGACGCGGTTAAGCGGGTCTTCGGTATCTCAAGGAACCATCAATATGGGTCTTTGGCACCAAGGACACCGTATGTTACTAACGACCTATGCGGATCGATCATGCGGTGTCAAGATACTCGTCAAGTACATCCGGAGGTGCTCGGTTTTGGGTGATAAGCTTGTGAGTGGTCTTCAAAGAAGCAAATGAGTACTTCTATTTCCTCTACAGAGGTGAATACATAGCCATGTCATCTTTTGTGCTCAAATCTTATGGATGAGATCTCAATTATCGACTATGGCTTTGAATTCAACAAAATCCCTCTCATCTTGTGACAATAAAGTGCTATTGCTCTCTCATGCAACAACGTTCAACACTCAAGAGCAAAGCATATCGACATTCGACATCATTTCATCGGGAACAAGTGGAAAAAGGTGTGGTGGAACTCTATTTTGTGAGGTCCGAATATCGGTTAGCGACATCTTCACCAAAGCTCTTCCAAGAGAACGTTTTGAGTTTATTCTTCCACGTCTTGGCTTGAAAAGTCTTCAACCGAAACACTCAAACGTCTTCGGGAGGAAGACAAGGAGTAAAGGTCTATCTTCATCTATCTCTTGTATATATCTATTCGAAAAACAAAATACAAAATTATAAAACACAGTAAAATCCATAAAATCGAAAAATTCAAAAAAAAAAAAAAAAAAAAAAAAAAAAAAATCTTCAAAAAAAAAATATTGTCAATTTGTCATGCTTTTCTCGGTTCGTCAATATCTACGGTCTTTGTCTTTGTCATTCAAAGAATGACACGGGACTTTAGATGTTCTTTAAATTTAAAAATAAAAAAATAAAAAATATATATATATATATATATATATATATATATATATATATATATATATATATATATATATATATATATATATATATATATATATATATATATATATATATATATATATATATATATATATATATATATATATTGGGAGAAAGAAAAGAAAAATGGTTTATTATCGATTCAGCAAGAACCCGCTTTTCAAAGAAAGAACGAGCCATGCTTTTCATGTTTTCAAGATTTGAGAATGTGTTTGAACGTTCATCAAAAGCCTTCTTATCATCCAAAATTCCATGCTCTGATTCTATAAACATTTATATGCTAAAAACTAACTGCTTTGAAAAATAACTCAGACTCTATTTTTGATAATCATCTGGACTTGTCAAAATATCAATATCTCAATCAACAACCTATGTCATTGATTGAGGGGGAGAATGATTTCAGTTAAATTAAAAAGTTATTTGGCATTAAATTGTTTTCAAAAGATATACATGCATGTTTTATCAATGGAGTTTAAAAGTCTTAAAATCCGATCCTTATCAGTTCAAACGCTTTCATAATCATGTCACAATTCTCCTTAAAAGCTTTCAAAATCAATTTAAATCTATAAGAGATCACAAATCTCAAATGATTTGATAATTGTGATCGGGGGAGAATGTGTGATTTAAATTGGATTTAAACTGATAATTCGGTAAATGGTTTTATAAGGATGTACATGTTATCCTTCCCACATGTGACAAACGATTTCAAATTTTCCATGCACATGTTGAGGAGGAGCATCTATGTTAAACCTATGATTTGAAACGTGATCACTTATCTCAATGTGCAGGTTCCCTCTAGTATGTGCAAAACTCTTTTCAAACCTAGAAGCACATATTGAGGGGGAGAAAACTTATGAAAACCTCATCCTTCCCTAAAATGCTTTATCTACTTGCCTTGATTAGGGAAGTGATGATTAATATCTTTTAGAAAATGGGAATCAAAGAAGTTAATTCTTCCTCTTGCCTCCGTGTGCAAAACGATTTCAAACATTTGATGCACATGTTGAGGGGGAGCACTTGTTCTAAAAATATCAACAACAATTCAGGTACAAAATGTTTTGATAATATATCACAAGTATCCGGATTGATTTTCAAATGGTTTTCAATTGGTTCCAATGGCGGATGAACAATACCAAATAGACCGACCAACTTTACTTTATGTGCGGTGATATAAGGATGAAAAGGTTAGGTATTGGTTCCCATGATCCGCCTGAATCCGGAGGGATCTACCAGGACAATCCACTAGTTAGTGTAGAAGTCCTTAGGTATGATGATAAAAGGAGAAAAGTGAGATATGGGAAGAGTGCGGATGAGGCGAGCTAGTCTTGGAACAAACCCAACAAAGTTCTAGCTATGAAGTCTCGGTAAGCTTGAAGTGGTTGAAGAATTAAAAAGAATTGAATGAGAAAAGGGTGAAAACAAATAGCCCTCCATATATTCAACCTTAGAGCGAGATACCGGGTTCAATTCATATGCTCTCGATGGTAACATCGTATTGAAGACAAGACGTCATGGACCCGGTGCGCCTTGCACTTCAATTTTCCAAACCACTCAAGTTGCTCTTAAAAGGACTTGTTTCATTCTCACGGGAACCGAAATTATCTATCGACTTTCTCTTAGAGATTGTTGATATTGAAGAAGGAGACCTCTCCTAGTCTCCGACACGGGATCCAAATATGCACATATTGAGTCTAGAGCCACGAGATCATCAATAAATCTCATTAGGACACTTTCAATGAAGACTCTCTGTTTCACACAATGTGGAAAAGAGATTATATCTTGAGTCCACGCATTATCCTTGTGGTTTGCCGAACATCCGAGTGATATGTGAACATATTCACGGTGAAGATGGAAAACCTTCGAGCCAACATCAAACAAGCTCCGGTAGGTGGCATGTGAGATCTTTTATATAGATCAACCATGTGACAACCGAATAGAAACAATGTGGCGATTCAATCTTTTGAATCAATCACGGTTCAGTTATGGATTGACGGATACCTTTGAAAAACCGGTCATTGTGCTTAAAAACTCTTTTCTTTAGCACATTGACCGTGTTCGATATTTCAAATCAAAAGGTGTTTTATGATTGATAATTGATTTTCATTAAACATTCGTTGTATTGCAAAACAATTTCTATTGAGTAATACACGATTGTCTTTCAAATCTCTTTTCATCAATCGGTGAATTTCTACTTATTTGGTTCACTCACTCCGTGTTGTCTTCTTTGAGATGTTCGGTTTGAGAACGACTAGAGCATTGCGAAACCCGTCAAGGAAATTCTTTGGAATTATACCGATCACGGCGGTACTTGTCTTGATCAACGGGAAGCGTGGGCGTGTACCTCAATTCAACGAAATTGATCAAAGACACCTTCTGCGCTTTATTGCTAAGCTGTTTTATGCGGTACACCCGGCGTTTGCGGTGATCGAATGAAGCGGTCAATCCATAGCCGCATGCTCACACTACACATTCATCTCAAAAGAAATCATGATAAGTGCATCAATGACTCGATATTTTCACTCCATGCTTACGCTTTCTGCTGCGCCAATATCATGAATCAACGAAAGCTTAGTTACTCGATGAGAAGATATCATGATCCGAGAATGTGAGCATGTCGGTCCGAAAGTCACAACATCACATAATACCAACACCAAAATGGATGTCTCGAGATTTTGTTGGTGATGATCTCAAAAGTCGGCTTGAAATTATTATCACGTGGATCGATAAAGACCTCCACTTGGATTAACCAAACATGTAATGAAAGGAATCAATGACTACGAGCTTGGATGAGTACTACATCAAGAATGCAAGAACAATTGTTAATGTAATATCTGTTTGTATTCAATGTAATTTTAGTATATGTTTGAGGTGACCTCCTTGGGAGATTGTTAGGAATTAGAAATTCCGTGTATTAAAGAGTCGGTCACCTCAAGTATATGTAATCATTAGAAAGATCGTAGTCGTAGTTCTTTTATGTTAAGTAGTATTTAGTTTAGTAACACCGTGGAGGACGGACGGTCTTTACCCACTGTATGCACGATCCACGACCCGTTGTGTGGCGTTTTATGTAAGACTATAAATACTCTCTACCTCTAAGGTAGAGAGTTGGAGCTCATAATAATATTTTCTTTCTCTCACTATAGTTCCCAACTCTCTTCCTTTCTCTCACTAGAACTTTCTCTCTCTAACATACTTATACGCCTACTTTGATCATGGTTTAGAGTGTTTGTGAAATCCAATATTATATCAGAGACAATAAATAATGATGAGTCGGGTAAAGCACCAGATGATGGATCAGTTGACACTGAATACAGAGGCTCAGAGATAGATAAGCTTGACAAAGCCAGCGGTCCAGTGACTCTTGTTACACATGATGTGGATGCATATATCAGACCATAAATTGAGCAGGTGTCATGTGATGAGGTACCCTTAACTGTTCAACATAGTGCATCTGCTAATGTACCTAAACATACTAATCTTAATGCTGAACATGATTCTGATAAATGTTCCTTGGTTGAGGCTGAGTCTAATAATTTCAAAACAAATGATATGGTTGACAAAAAGGCTTTTTATGAACTTTCAAATAAATTCTCAAAACTTGAAAAACATTGCATTTCAATTGAAATTGCAATACAAAGTAAAGAAGAAAGTTTTCAACTTAACAAACCATGTAAAAATCCGGAACTTCACGAATTCGTGAACTTTTGAAATTAACACTTTAAAGCTCGACTTCAAGACAAAGAGTCAACAATCAACAATTTGAAGAAACATATTTCTAATATGCATGTGAAAAGTAATTTGGTTACAAGTAATTACGATGTTAATACTATTGATGATATTCAAATGAGAAATGATGAATTAGCGGTTTGTGTGGCCAAATTACTAAAGGAAAATGAGTCGTTGAGAATGCATCACATAGAACTAAGTGACTACATCAAGGAAGCTAGAGCTAAGTCAATGGAGCAAACAAACTCTTTGATAGCAAAATTGATGATCTCAAAGCTCAACTTCAGAAAAGAGTTTCGCTATTGTTGCCTTAAAAATGAGCTTAGGAAAGCGTAGGGAAAAGTGTGAACACTAAGTTTACAAAACCATCAACCTTGGGGAAACCGGTTTCTCATTCCATTAGAAACCGGTCCATTGTTAGGCGACCCTTGTGTTTATATCCGAAAGACCAAAATTTTCAAAACACGGTTTGCCTCCCAAGTTGATGAGAAACAAGTTTTGTCAAAACCAGTCACTTCACCAAAGTTACCTAAGAATAAGGCTTCTAGCTCGTTAACTCTCAACACGTAGCCACTTCTACTCCCAAAGCACCTCTAGGATTAGTTCGGCAGTGTCAAAACCAAGCATTAAAACCCGAATTCATATGATATGAATGACTTGTAGAAGAACTATTATCTAGAAAAGCTAGGAAAAAGGCTGATTCGAAAAGACGGAATTTTAGGTGCAAGACCTAGGGTGAGGAATTCACGAGATTTCAAGGCACTGCTAGTAGTTGTAAACCACTACCTAGGAACACTCAAAAGACTAGGGATTGGAGTGCATCTAAGAGTAGATATGAGAAGAAGAATGCTAAGCATGTTGAAAACGAAACTAGAAATTCTAAGTCTTTTCCAAATAAGAAACATTCTCCTAATTCACATGCTAAGGTACAATCCACTAAGACTACTAACGTGACTAAGGTTCAACATGTTATGAAGCAAAACAAAAAAAAACTTTGCCTAGATGGATACCAGCTGCTAAATCTTTGGAGTCTAGGAATATCGATAAGTCTTCCACTGTGCATAAGAAGCTTAACACTCCTAGACCTTGCCATATGTGGATACCATCAGGTAGAATGTTTAAGGATGCTGGACTTAGGTGGATACCTACCGAAAAGCTGTTTTCCAATGGCAAAATCAAGGTTGAAAGTGAAGCCCCAAAGGATTTGGATACTAATGTCACTAACCAATATATATGCAATCAAGTTTGTAATGTTAGTGCAGGTATTCCTTACTCAGTTGCAGATACTTTGATCCTTCACTACATGGACTCGCTTAAAGTATGGATAACAAATGGATTGATATCTCATTGCTCATGGGTTCAAGTTACTCAACCTTGATATTCAATCTGCTATGGCGTCTGCAGATAACACTTCAAGCCCCGTTCCTTATAGAAAAGAAAGGTGTACGCTTCAGTGCACTTTATCTTCAGAAGAAGAGAAATCTTCATGTTTATGTCCATTCTCATCGACATTCTTCATCAACAAGCTTCATGTTTCTCCCATGCTCATTCAGTCATCAAGTGGATCTACGTTCATTGGTGTATATTCTTATTCACTTGGTTAAATCAAAAATGGCAACCGGATGCAATTTTTGAGGGAGAAAAGTGAATTTACTACATGTTGATGGATGTTGATGGCAACTTCATGTTTCTCTCCTCCAATGCCTAATGTTTCACTTACTAAGGATAAATGGGATTTATTGTTTGGGATTCATTATTTCAAGATATGTTTGATGAGTATTTCCAACCGCTAACGAATGTTGATCATCTAAGAAGTACTTCTCAGACTACTCAAGAAGCCCAATCTCTAGTTATTCCTCAAGGCGTTGATAATGACTATCATAATATTGCAGTTGCACTCATGAATAATGATCCGCTCTTTGGTATTCCTTACCAAATCTTCATGGATTATTGTTCATGAATAATGATCCGCTCTTTGGTATTCCTTTGCCAAATCTTTACGGATTATTATTCCTCTCAATGTGCACGCTATAAATCAACCACATGAACTTAAAAGAAAATGACTACCTCATCCGCTCGAAGACATTATTGGTGAATCTTCCGGATCAGTCTCTACATGTATACTTTTAAGGAAGAATGCATTGATGTTGAGGAATCATTTATTCTGGTTCATTCAGTGGGTCAATGTACATCTAATTGTATGTTGTTTTCACGTGTTGGGCATTTTACACAAGTTGATGACTTCAGAGTTAATCATTTATCACTTATTTGAGATTGAAGTTGACTTTCACAAAGGCGTGTTCTTATTTGATAACTTGCCCGGGCTTAAGAATTTGAGTTAAAGACTTGGTTTATCTAGTTACCGTGATCGGGGTGGTTGGTTGAAGACCGGTTAACTATCACTATTAGGAGTTATGTTGTTTTACTCGATGTCACATCTCGATGACGATGTGGATAATCTCAAGAGGTGTTAATGTCTCATACCGCTTGAGTAGTGAGTACTTAGAGATTTGCTTGAAGTGTTAGGAATTAGAAAATTCCATAGTGAAGAGTCGGTCACCCCAAATATTATCTAGCATAAGTTAGCTCGTAGACTTGTCATTTTTACGTTATTATGTAGTTAATTAGTTAGTCGATGGCGTAAAATAGTTTAGTGCAACATCGTGGAGGAAGGACGGGTCTTTACCCATCGTATCCACGATCCACAGCCGATAGGAGGTCGTGTATTTGTAGTATAAATACCCTTCCATCCATGGAAGGGGTGGTGCTTTTCAATCTAATATTCTACAATTTGTGAAGTAACTCTCTACCAAGAAAACACCCAACTCTCTAACTTTCTCTCTCTAATGGCTAACATGTATTTTGATCTCCCAAGACCACCCGAATCATCAAACACATAATATAATGATCCTATAATTGGTACCAGAGCCAAGTTTGTTGTGTTTTGATGATTTATTGTGGTGTTTGATTCCCTTGTTAACTGTGTTTGTACCATTTTTTGGTTCGAAATGTGTTTTCACATTATTTTGGGTAAACAGTTTCTGTGTATTTGGTTTTGGTCAAATTTGTAAACTGTTTTGTGTCATCTGGTCATATATTGGAACAGTTTTTGTTTTGACTTTTTGGTACTAACATGGTCTTAAAACGTTTACAAATATTTAAGCAGTTTCTGTTTAAACTTTTTGGTACTAAAATGGTCATAAGTCTGTTTATACGAGGTCAAAACTGTGGTCAAACGGGTAAAAGATGTAATTTTTATGACTGCTTTCTGGGTTTCTATATGAATATGGTCGGAATAATAGTCGGAAAACTCATCGGAAAATGCTAAAAGTCTTGATGGCGACTTGTCGACGTGTGCTTGTACTTGGTAGCGAGTTGTTGACTATTGAGTCAACAACTGAAGCGAGTTGGCTTAGCGAGTTGGCTAGCGACTTGGCTAGCAACTTGGCTAGCGAGTTGGCTTAGCTACTTGGCTAGCGACTTGGCTAAATAATGATGCTAGCGACTTGACCCGTAACCTAGCGACTTGCTTTGAAAATAGAAAGGATGAAGAAGAGACTACGACCACTAGACCAACAACAAATACCATATACCAAATCACTCTCGACCTCAGGTTTATAACCTTCATTGGCACAGGTTATCCAACACCTCTAACCCATCATCCATTCCAAATCCCTTTAAACATATCAACTTCCAACAAAACATGACTCAATCTAACATCATCAAGAATCAATCTCAGAAAGGGTTCACGCTTATTTCAATCTTTCAATAGATTTTTGTTGAACCCTCAACTCATCACAGATCTACATCTAAATGAAACATAACTGATTTATCATCAAGGATCTCAATCTATCACTTTTGGTTATCTCATTCGTCCTATGACTCAAAACCAAAAGGATATCATTACTGATCAATTTCTAACGTTGTTCGAAAATAAAGAAATGAGATAAACAAGTATGTTATCTCAAATCTTTTGTTCGTGTAACTCTAAAACAAACAAACAACAAACTAATCTCTGGCTTCATAACTCGTGTTTATCAAATGAATTATCAAGACTATCATGAGTCCTTAACACAAATTACTCATATCATCATTGATCTATACGGGTTTGATATTATTCGAATGTAAAGAAATGATGTCAACAATATTATTGAATCATATCTTTGATTCGTTAAATGAATAATGAAACAAAACAAACTCAATATGAATATCCGAACATAAAAGTAAAGATAACTAACATTTGTGTTAGTTTCTCTCTTTGATTCGTCTTGCATTAAGTCAACAAGTCATGAATAAAACCTACCCGTGTTCGTTTGGATTGAATCTCATTATCCTTTCATAACTTCCACCATCCACGTGGCGAAGTCAACAAGTAAAGATGCTAATCGAGAGGATAAGACTCATACATGGTTGTGTGATCTTTGAGTTGGAAAGTCATTATCGTTTGATGTAGTGAAGGCGGAATTTTATAAAGTGTTTAGGGTTGGTGTTTTACGAATGTTTAGGGTTAAGAGGAGTTAGAGGCGGATGTTAAATGAGATTTTAGGGTTTGTTAAAGTTATCTTGGATTGCGTTTGATGGTAAAGTGAGAAATTTTAGATTATGAGTGTTATGTGAAGGTTTTATATACTCGAATGTTTAGGGTTAAGAGGAGTTGGATCAAATCTACTATGAGACTAAATGGGCCTGAATGTTAGGTAAGTGTGTAACAAGTCATTACCGTGTTCGTTTGGATTGAATCTCATTATCCTTTCATAACTTCCACCATGGCGAAGTCAACAAGTAAAGATGCTAATCGAGAGGATAAGACTCATACATGGTTGTGTGATCTTTGAGTTGGAAAGTCGTTTGATGTAGTGAAGCTTTTAAGTCCGGGCGGAATTTTATAAAGTGTTTACTGAGGCGGATGTTAAATGAGATTTTAGGGTTTGTTAAAGTTATCTTGTGACTTCTTGCGTTTGATGGTAAAGTGAGAAATTTTAGATTATGAGTGTTATGTGAAGGTTTTATATACTCGAATGTTTAGGGTTAAGAGGAGTTGGATCAAATCTACTATGAGGAATGTTAGGTAAGTGTGTAATTTACTCTTGGACTTGAAATCGAAGCGACTATAGGGTCGAGACGAGAGGTGTTACATGAATTCGGGATTGTTGCATCGAATACACACTTTATAAGGGTATACGTTAAGTGATATATCATTTGTCAAGATTGGGTGATATTTCATTTGGGTCTAACGTATGTAAATGGACTTGGGGTGTATGTTGATTTAATTCTGAATTGCAAATATTTAGTTGTATGAAATGTGTGTTATCCTAATTTTGGCTTCTCAAAATGTTGGATACATAAGATTGAATATTCCTCATTAATAAGTGGTACTTTGGTCTAAAATGTTCAACGGAGGATATTCATTCACAATTTGAATCAACACTTGTTCTTTTATGTGATCGAGGGTCTTGTCCGGTATTATTGATTTGGTGTTGAAGTGTTGGTTCAAACAGTTTTTTTTTATTGGACTTGGAGCCAGGTCAAATTCTTTGCAATTGGTTATATGACAAAGATATATGAATGCATGAGATGATCAATGCAAGAAATTACATTGACCGGATCGGGTTAAACAGTTATTTGGACCAGACTTGAAATATTATGTGATAAAAAGATTTGTGAAAATGAGATTTGATGATATGAGATTGGATGATGAGATTCGATGGGTTCTGTGGTTTGACACTTTGGCTTATACATTTCCACGGAAAATATTATGTCACAAGCTTGAAGTGCTTATTGAACATGAGTTGACTACGGGGTGCTTGCATTTGGTATTTCTTATTTGAATTTGAAGTGAGACTTTCCGGGCACTGTTGCCTATTTTCGTCTTCTTTCTTTCTACCCTTCCGCGAAGATGACTTGTTTGGGCATTTAAAGATGGTGATAAAGACTTGGCTATTTAATTACGGTTGTGATTCTTTCTCGCTTAACCCGCAACGTAACTATAACTTCGGTGTCTCACGCAGGTGAGGATTTGTCAAGAGGTTTTGTACATTGGGTACACCGTTTCTTTTTCACAAGGATTAGTACAAGTTTAAGTAACAAATCTGGGGAATTTTACTTCATGATCAAGTTTGGTATATCGGGTTTACTTCTTCGTGTGGTCACTACAATAGCCAAGATGAACGCGTGAATGATGTGTTTACCAAAGTGTTTCTTGGATGGGTGATGATGTTGGATAATAAACCGTTGATGAACATTGCATGTTCCCTAAAACAGATATTCACCGAAACCAAAGTCGTCATAACACATTCAAGTCGACATTGTTTACGGTTTTGTCTTGATTTTGTAAAATCCGCGAAAGAATCTATTTCTCGGTTTAAATCATAGACTTGTAAAATCCGTGACAATGGAAACATCCCGGTATTAGTAAAGTGCATTTCGGATCTATCTTACGGTTTATTCTTGGTTTTGTAAAATCCATGAAAGTAACTATTTTTCGGTTTAAACCATAGAGTTGTAAAATCCGTATTGATGGAACCATCACGGAGAAAAGGAAAGTGTATTTCGGGATCTTTTCGATCTTTGGTTCTACGGTTTCTGCTTCGAAGAAGGGATAAAAGGGTGTACTTCATGAATTGGTTGTGTGTTTGGATATTCGTCATGGCAGTATGGTTATTAATTGGTTTTACGGGGTTCTGTGCTTGTTACCATGGTCAGGATGAAACCATTATCATAGTTCACTTTAAAGGGCAAAGGAGGCTAGATTTGAGCTTTTAACAAGATGTGACAACGTCGTTAATTCAGTATTGTTTATTTGAGGTTGAAGTGAAACATCACGGGCGAGTGTACTTAGTATCTGAAGGTATCGAGGATGGTTGGATGAAGATTCTTCATGATCCTTGTTCGAGCTTTTTCAAAAAACGAAGACTTGGAAATCTAGTTATTTTTGGGAGTTTTTTCCTTTTACCACGTGGGGGAATTGGGCTCTGTTTGCCACAAAAATAACTATCACTTTAAGGAGTTACGTTGTAGTGCTCAGTGTCACATTTAATTGCGGATTTTCAAGAGGTGATGTACATCTTATACTTGATGGTTGGTTGGTTGAAGAGTATAGAGTACTTAGAGATTCAAATGGGCATGAAGTCTCGACACCGCTCTTTGTTACATATGTGCAAGTTTAAGTCACGAGTTCGGGTTAGTTTACTTCAGGGTCAAATTCATCATATTGGGTTTTCTCCATCAATTGTCACGACAAAGGGCCTCTTGAATGATAATGGGGTTGATTACATGTTTTGCTAAGAGAGTCGAAAAGAGAGATTATGACGTATGAACACTTGGTTCATTCCTCGTACTCTAAAGAAAAGAAATGTACGTTTCAAATGCGCATTATCTTATGAAGAGAAATCTTCTTATGACGTATGTTCACATCGATTCAGCCTCGTTCTCTAAAGAAAAGAAAAGTATGCGCTTGATGCGCTTTATCTTCTAAAGAAGAGAAATCTCTCTATTATGACCATTCTCATCAACATGCTTCATACTTTTCCATGCGCTTGGTCATCAAGTGAACCGGGCTACCACCGATTGTTTTCTCATTCCACTTGCTCGATTATAATGAAGATGGCGACATCATGTGCTGATTTTTGGGAGAGAAGTGTGAATAGAACATTCGGATGATTTTCACTTATTTAGTCAAGAATGGCATCTCCGTATGCAATTCTTGAGGGGAGAAAAGTGTGAATTTTTGCATTGTTGATTGATATTTGAGAATATAAATGGTCATACGGCTCTAAACTCATGTAAGAACCGAGCCTCTTCTTATCGGGTCATCTTCACATGGAGTTTTCTCTTCTAAGAGCCGTTAGTTGACATCTTCACTCGGATTGATGAGTTTATCGACAAAGTGCTTCGGTTAATGCTTCACGTATACATCAACATGATGATTCCGAACAATCTCTGTTCTTGTTTGATGTGATTGGTAGTTTGGTGTTACCATCTTGTGTGTTCGTTGCGGCTGATTGTCGATTTCCTTGATGAACATCTTTCGTTCTTGTTTGATTGGGAGGGATTTTAGTTAAGGGATTTGCAATATGTAAGTTAATTGGGATGTTTGGTGGGATGCTTTTGGTGTGAGTTGAAGATGTTAATTATCTATTCCCAATGGACAATCTTGAAGAAGGTCGAGTCTGATCATTCTACATTTCTTGCTATATGTTAGAAGACCAAAGACGAGTTGCATTTAATGATCTAAAGACTTCTTCCTAACTGGGCATTTATCAAAAGATTGTCGGTCTAGGGAGAGCACTAATTGGGGAATGTGATGGGTCAAATTTAATCCCCAATTAGACTTGCTCACATTATTCAAAGATGTTGATTCTCACAAAGACTTCAAGCGATCTTCTCAACAAATTTCAAGTATTTGGGCATTCAAAGAGTTGTTGATTCAAGTATCAAAACCGAGAAAGAGGAAGGAGACAAGCATCTAAAGCGAGTAAACTTGATGTACTTAATACTTCTAAGAAATTGAAGATATCACGGAAGACAAATGTTATTACACAGAGAAACTCAAGGTTTGACTCATGGCGAGTAAACTTGATGAACTTAATTCTTCTAAGTGATTGAAGATATTCCGGAAAACAAATGTCATGACCGAGAGAAACTCAAGGTTTTACTCATCAAGGCGTTTAGTGTTTGTATTTCAACCACGTGGGGAAGTGATGCTAGTGAAAGTTTCGAAGATAAAGAGGTACACTAGTGTGTGGTGATTTCGATGGTATCTCAATAATCGGGGAGAGAGTGTGTACATTGGGGCGCTCGGCTATTTCACTTGAGGGCTTAATCGATGATTCGGATATATAATCACTTATTCGGAGTTGACATCCAGAGATTGTCATCCCAGAGATAATCGTGACTTGGCCTGTTTCTTCAATGTTATCGATTATCCTTCCTTGGGTATTGGTATACCGGATACTTGAGCTTCATACACGATCATCGGGGAAGAAAAATGTGAACATGGGAGGTGTTTTCATTCCCTCATGATGTGTATTCGGAGAGCTCTTGGGTATTGGTGTACTTGGGTTCTTGAGCTTCATACACGATCATCCGGAAGAAAAATGTGAACATGGGAAGGTGTTTTCATTCCCTCATGATGTGTGTTCGGAAGAATTCTTGAGCATTATACAAAAAAGCGATCGCTTCAATTCAACTACTTGGGGAATTGTTCTCTTGACACCTTTTGGAACGGATTGCTTGAGACTTGATGGAAATGAAATTTGAGAAGATTATTTATGAGTGGGATGATACGTTGTTGTTCTTCTTCTTGATGATATAACCCGAATGGAGATCCTCGATTATCGTTCTTAAAAGGAGCAAGTGAATTTATGATAATGGTGTGCTTTTTGTGCACTGGCTAAGGCAAGCTTGAAATAGAGCTTTGAATCGCTCATCACAAGGATTTTCGGTTTGGGGAAGCGCCAATGTCTCTCTTCTCAAAGGCTCATGTTCTTTCTTCTATTCGGAGCCTCGGAAGCTTTGGTGGTGAATGTTTAAGAGATGATGACTTCTATCTTCTACAACGGGTCGCTCGATATCCTTATCTCGGTACTCGTATCATCATCTTCCTTTACTATATCATCTTCTCTATCTTTGTATATATTTTTTTGAAAACCAAATACAAAATATAAAACCAACAAAACAAAATAGAAAATATAAAACCATTAAAACCCATAAATATCAGAAAATTTCAAAAATACCAAAAATATGTTTTTCTATGACATGTCTTCTGGTATCGATAACATCTACGATCTTAGAAATGTCATTCAATAATGGCACGGGACCATAGATGAAGTTCGAGCAGGAGGTGTAAATATTCTTTTCTATACATGTCAAAAAAAAATGGCTTACAGTTATTTCAGACTGTAACCCGCGCTTCAAACTATGGCTTGCAGTTACATCAGACTGTGACCCGCGCTTAAACCATGGCTTGCTATTATTTCAGATAGCAACCCGTTCTTTAAAGGAAGGAAAGTGCTGCGCTAAATCTATTTTCAAAATATTTCGTGCACTTATCCTAAAACATAACAAGGAAAGCATGTCGTCAAAAGACATTGTTCCTACACAAATGTTTTTCCGTCTAAAATTCGTCGAGAAAAATATTTGTTGTGTTTTCAAAATGGTGGAAAATGAGTTGCTTAAAATCAATCGATTCGAGTTTTTATAAAATTTGGAAACTCAATCAATGACTTGACACTTTTAAAATCTTTTGTAAAATGAGTTATTGGTTGAGGGGAAAATGTTTTCAAATCTATATCTTCTAACGAGCTTTCTTAATTATCCTAATATGCTTAATTAAAATGATGTTAACCTATGTTGAAGGACTAGGTGCCAAGGATATGATTTCTAGGATTAGATAATTAGAGTTTGATGAACACATTTTCCCATACATTTAAATGATCGATTGATATGTTGCATAGACTTTTATTAGTCGATTCTTGTTTGGGTGATGTCGACCACCATATATCGTATATGTGTTCACTAATGTATGCGGTATATTGGTTATAAGAATGTTCGATCCGGATCCCCAGATTAATATGATTGGATGCCGAAGGAAAGGGTAACTATATCTTGGGTTGACAAATGAAGAAACGGAGCTTAATTGCACTTCTATGGAGAGTTGGCATAAATGCAACGTAAGAGGTCTCCTTGCATCGCGAGATGGTTTTCTTCTAAGTGATTGAAGAAAGCGAGCTTAATTTGACCTCGGTTGGCATTCAAAATGCAACGTAAGAAGAAGTCTCACTACATCGTGAGACGGTTTTCTTCCAAACCCTACAAACAACAACAACGAAGCTTCTCAACCACCTAACGTATCTTTGTGCGGGATACCATTTTAAACAATTTTGAATAATTTGATTAAATTGTTTTGAAAATGGAAAATATTGTTTTGAAAATATATTGGACTAATTTTTGAAAATCAGGACTTCTTGTTATCAAAACCTAAGTCACTCAATTATTGACTTACATCATGGATTGAGGGGAGAGTGATTTAAAATAAAATATTTTCAAACGATATTTCTTCACAAAAGTCCGGATTGTACAATATAAGTGGTGATCTAAAGATTTAATGTTATGTCATGGTATGATTTTTCTTTAGAATCAAGGTCTTTCAAAATGAAATTTTTTCTTCTTGTTTGATTGTGAAATTGTTTTGTTTTACTTAAAAGATCTCTTAGAAACTATCATACCTGACACTAACAATCTTTAATGTCTTAAAATGGTCCTTACCTATCATCTTTCAAAATTGAATCTTGCCACGTCTTTCCCCAAAATTTTCTAAATTATTTAAATCTTTTGGGATCACAAATCTCAAAATGGTTTGAAATCTTTGATCGGGTGAGAGATCGTGATTTAAATCTCAAATCTGTTTTAATGGAGTTGGTTTTAGTCCTTCAAAGGCACTCCTGCCTCCATGTGCCAAACGATTTCAATATACATAATGCACATGTTGAGGAGGAGGATTTATCCAAAAACCAGATGAGTATTTAAACTAGGCCACATTTTCTCCCATGTTTTCTAAACTTAATTAAATCACTTGGGATCCAAAATCTCAAAGGGTTTGATATTTTTGATCGGAGGAGAATTTGTGATTTAATAATGAAATTTGATAAAAGGTGATCGTTTTGATTTAATTGTGTATGCTGCTCTCTCATATGTGCTAAACGCTTTCGTATCTCGAAGCACATTTTGAGGAGGAGCATAACTATCGAGGTACAAAAGCTTTTTAAAGTTATTTATAAAGTACCTTGATTGAGTTATCAAATGGTTTTCTTAATGGCTTTTGTAATCGTGGATGTGCTTCAAAAGAACTCTTGCCTCTATGTGATAAAATTGATTTTAAATATCCTATGCACATATTGAGGGGAGAATTTTACCATGAAAATCAAATGGCTTTTTCGTATGAAAATTGTGATCAAAGAAAATATTTCAAAGTCCTCTTGCCTCCTTGTGCTGAACAATTTCTAAATCATACGCACATGTTGAGGGGGAGGTTTTCTAAATGATCAAAACTATTAAGGTACATAATGCTTTGATCTCGTATCACAAGTACCTTGATTGTTTTTCCAAATGATTTTTCAATTGGTTTTAAGGAAGAATGAACTGTACCAAAAGACCGACCAATTTACTTTATGCATGGTGTTATAAGGATAGTTAGGTTAGGTATTAGTTCCCACGATCCGCTGAGCCGGAGGGATCTACCAGGACAATCCACTAGATAGTGTAGAGTCCTTAGGTATATTGAAAAAGGAGAATAGTGAGATATGGGAAGAGTGTCGATCGAGGCAGAGCTAGATCTCGAATAAACCCAACAAGGTTCTAGTAATGAAGTCTCGGTAAGCTTGAAGGGTTGAAGAATGAAAAGAACTGAATGTGAAAAGGGTGAAAAGAAATAGCCTCCATCAATTCAACCTTAGGGCGTAAACCGGGTTCAATACATATGCTACTAGTGGTTACTAAGGTAACACGGTATTGAAGACAAGACGTCATGGACCCGGACGCTTGCGCACTAAACTTCCCAAACTACTCAAGTTCCTCTTAAAAGGGCTTGTTTCATTCTCACGGGGAACCGACATTATCTATCGACTTTCTCTTAGAGATTGTTGATATTGAAGAAGGAGACCCTCTCCCTAGTCTCCGGCACAGGAACCAAATATGCACTATTGAGTCTAGAGCCAAGAGATCATCCACAATATCTCGTTAGGACACTAAATTCTTAAAGACTTGCTTTTTCACACAATGTGGAAAGTAAGAATATATTAAGAGTCCTACGCATTATCCTTGTGGTATTGCCAGAACATCCGAGTGATATGTAAAAATATTCACAATGAAGATGGAAATCCTTCTAGAGCCAACATCAAACAAGCTCTTGGTGGGTGACATGTGAGATCTTCTCGTAAGATCAAGCTTGTGACAACTGGATAGAAACGATGGGGAGATTCAATCTTGAATCAACCTTGGTCCAGGAATGGAATTGATGACTACTTTTGAAAAAACCATTCGATGTGCAAACCTTCTTTTCTCTTGCACGTCGAATGTGTATTCATTTCAAACTCAAAAAGTATCTCTGATTGAAAAATACTTTTAGAAAAACCGTTCAATGTGCGAATCTCTTCTTTTCGCTAGCACGTCGAATGTGTACTCATTCTCTAATACAAAAAGTATTTTTATTGAAAATTGATCTTTCTCATAAAACCTTCGTCGTATTACAAAACTCTTTCTTCAAGCAATACGCGATTGTTTTTCAAAACATTTTTCATCAATCAGTGAATCTCAATTTGCTGGTTCACTCACTCCGTGTTGTCTTCTTTGAGACGTTCGGTTTGAGAACAACTAGAGCATTGCGAAACCACATCAAGGAGATTCTTAGGAATCTACCGATCACAGCAATGCTTGTCTCGATCAACGGGAACCGTGGGCGTGTACCTCAATTTGACGAAGTGATCAAAGACACTTTCGTGTGTTTTATTGCTAGCGTTGTTTGCGGTACATTTGGACGGTTCGGTGATCGAATTGAGCGGTCAATCCAAAGCCGCATGCTCACAAACATCCACACTTAATTTGAAGAAATCATGGTGGTGCATAATCTACATAACACGGTTCGATATTTCTATACTATGCTTTCGCTACTGCACGCAAATATCATGAACCAAGAAAGCTTCCGCTACTCGATGGAAAGATGTCATGATTCAAAAGTGTGAGCATGTCGGTCCGAAAGTCACAACTTCACATGATGGCAACACAATAAAGGGTGATCCGAGATTAAGTGTGGTGATGATCTCAAAAAGCTCAAGATCATCAAAGATGTGGATCGCTTAAAGGCCTCCACTAAAAGTACAAATCGGTGCGGACTTTGAAGAATCACTGCTATTGCATAAAGATTGTTGAAATGAAGAATTGAAGTCTACGAGCTCAAGAACAAAGACAAGAATAGAATGCTAGGATTGAAATGTAAAACATGGGGTGACCTCCTTAGGGGAGATTGTTAGGAATTAGAAAATTCCATAGTGAAGAGTCGGTCACCCCAAATATTATCTAGCATAAGTTAGCTCGTAGACTTGTCGTTTTTTACGTTATTATGTAGTTAATTAGTTAGTCAGTAGCGTAAAATATTTTAGTGCAACACCGTGGAGGAAGGACGGGTCTTTACCCACTGTATCCCTGATCCACAGGCCGATAGTAGGTCGTGTATTTGTAAGTATAAATACCCTTCCATCCATGGAAGGGTGGTGCTTCAATCTAATATTCTACAATTTGTGAAGTAACTCTCACCAAGAAAACACCCAACTCTCTAACTTTCTCTCTAATAGCTAACATGTATTTTGATCTCCCAAGACCACCGAATCATCAAACACATAATATAACGATCCTCTGAAGCATAGATTCTCGACACCGTTCTTCCATCATTAAGTGCAAGCTTAAGATACAAATGCGGGAATTCGACTTCGCTTTTAAGTTTGGTATATCGGTTTTTCTTCAACAATGGTCACTTTAAATTGTCTACATATGGGTTGATAAAGATAGTCGAGAGAGTTTCATAGAGATTGATTCTCACATGATTCATTTGGGTTATTTGAGTTCTTCTCACAAGATTTCAAGTTTATGGGTATATTATGTTTCTTGATTACGAGGTATCAAAACCAGACAAGGGGAGAGACATATATCTAAAAGCTCAACGAGTACACATGATGAACTTAACACTTCTACCCGATTGAAGTTATCCCGGAAAGACAATGGTCATTGTGAAAACTAGAAGGGGGGTTGAATAGTTTTACCAATTAAAACTTCCTTTTAAATATTTAGATCGACTTATGTCAATCAATTTGATTGTTTATGTTGAACGTTGATAGATAGATGTATAAACATATAATGAAAGATAAAGAGTAAGAAGCACATCACCACGACACAAGTTATTTATAGTGGTTCGGCTACAAGGACACCTTCCTTGCCCTACTCCACTCCCCGAGTCACCTACTCGAGAGTTCGTAAGCACTACACCAACTCCTTATGGCGGAGAAGCCTTCACAACGTCGCTTAACCTTTTTCCGGTACAAAGCTAAATACCGAGTTCTTTCACACCAAGGCGAACCACACCTAACACAACGTCGCCTACCCTTTATACGGTGCTAGGCTAACCACCGAGTTCTTTCACACCTTAGGAGAACTAATCCTATCACAACGTCGCCTACCCTTTATTAGGTACTAGGCTAAGCACCTAGTTCCATTATGGAGGAACTACTACCCTTCACGACACAACACCTATTATCAAGGAGATCTACTCCTTGTTACAACACCATCAAGGATATCACCATCCTTGTGAATAAATAAACACTTATATGTATAACGATGCACCTCATCGATTATACGACCTAAGCATTCTTCCCAAATGCTACTTGATTTGATTCTTCGGCATCCTTCACTAATGCCTTTGACACAACGCTTGGCATCCTTCACTAATACCTTCGTCTTGACTCCTTAAGCATTCTTCACAAATGCTTTGACGCAGATGATCAACATCTTTCACTAATGCTTTCATCTTGACACTTTCGGCATTCTTCACTAATGCCTTCAACCCAACATCTATGGAGAAAGGAAGAACTATCAACAAGAGAACCTTCGTTGTCTTGATGATGACGAAGCATGGCAACTCATGGACTTGAGCTTGCACGTCTTCAAGATGTGGTGATCTTTCCTCTAATAGGAATCTACAAGATCACACAAAAACAAAAGAGAAAAGCTACATAGATCTCTTGGATCTGAGGTTAGAGGGTTAGAATACTTGGAGAAAGTATGTGTGTAAAGGGATGAATAGAAAGGAAGAAATGGCTCTCTATTTATAGAGAAATTCACTATTGTATCCCGGATCCCACGGATCCTTCCACTGGGATCCGGCTAGCACAAAGCCGTGGATCCGTGGTCCGCTCCTCTTGCCCATGGGTATTTTGGGTTATGGGTCATGGGTCATGGGTTATGGGTTGATCCATGGTTTTCAATCTAGATACAATGTACCTTAAAGATACATTGAACTTGTGTAAGTGGTATATATAAAACCATGGGTTATGGGTCAAAACCATTTGCTAGTTTTTATCTTTTAGTATATACTTACTTTTACCCATTTTAGTATATACTTGTTTTTACCCATTTTAGTGTACTTAATATAAGTATGTATTAACCCAATATGTAAACACTAGTTGTTGTACATATGTATCTAACTCATAGAGTTACTTAAACTTGTTAAGCCAATATGTAAATACTAGTTGTTGTACATGTGTATCTAAAATATAAAATCACTTAATCTTGTTATAGTGTTTTATGTGAAAACGTAAGTGTGTTATAAAACTATTAGTTTAAACCATTTACGTATTTTATTTGTTTCGTTAATATGATTTTACTTTTGCTATCGACAAAACATTAGAAGATCGTAAAATATAAATAAACGTTTTTACGGCTTATTTGTATTAACAGTCTGATTGGTGCTAAACCAGTCAAGTCTAATCACACAAGCCGGCCACTTGTGAATGGCTAACTGTAATAGACTTAAAACTGCTTAAAACACAAATACAATGAAGTCCTGGAGAATAGAATGAATTCCCGGGTCGTTTAGTCCCACGGAGACTCGATGGTGTAAACACTAATTCAGATGATAGAGTGATCACTAAGGATAATGATCGGTAAAGGTTTTGGATGAGAAATTACACTCGATTGATTGGAATGGAATGGAATACGAATAGGAAAGCACAACAATCGGATAAAAGAAACGTAAAACTTACGTTTAAAAACTACGTACTGCGTACAAAATAAAAAGTGAAATCTAAGAAATAAAAGGCCTAAAAATATGAAAATGACATTTTTGGAATCCTAAAAATAAAAGAAAATTATTAGAAAAAGAAAATTATTTTTACAACTATTTATATAATTATTATTAATTAAAAACTATTTTAACTATTTAATAAATACTCTAAAATAAAAGAAAATACAAAATAAGGCTAGAAAAATAAAATTATGATTCAGAAAAAGCTAAAATATTATAAAACTAATTTTAAAATTAAAAATATATTTTTCACACTTTTTATCTAATTATTACTAATTAATTATTATTTAAAATATACTTAAATACTAGAAAATATAAAATAAACCTAGAAAAATAAAATTTTAACTTGGAAAAATCTAAAATATGATAAAATTACTTTTAAAACTGAAAAGATATTTTTTTATACTTTTTAATTATTTATTACTAATTAATTACTATTTTTAACTATTTAAAATTATAATAAATACTAAAAAGATTAGGAAAATTATGAAACTTTTTCTAAAAATACTATATGATGACAGAAAACTAACAAAAGTATAAAAACAAGGTTTGCTTATTAATAAGATGAAAAGAAAAATCAAAAAGCTAAAAAATATTAAATAAACACTATCACTGATTTTAAATTGATATTTTTCTGGATTTTCTTTTTGAAAACTACTTAATTACTGATATTATGAAACTTTAACAAAGACAAAAATTTTACAAAACACAAATAAGCAGTTTGAGAGAGCTTATGGGCCAACAGTTTAGCTTAAGAGCTTATGTGATGATATAAGCTCAAACAAGCTCAACAGCTGAAAACAAAAGTTGAATAAGATTCAAACAAGCTAGTGCTACTAATATGAAGCTAAAAGAACGATTACAAACACCGATAAGCTAACAAATGACAATAAGCACTTATGATACTAGTGTTGAAAAAGAAATGGGACAAAGTTTAAGCTTATAGCGATTTCTACCAAACAAGCTTCAAAATGAAAAACAAGGCTTGAGACCTCAAGATGGCCAGGTTGGCTACCCAAAGAACCAAAGATCACAAGATTTAAGCAACTAATAAGCTCTATGTGAGCTTATCAAGTTGGACCACCCAACTGTGCACAGAGCATGGTTTCAGAACAGGTACCAACAATAAGCCAATTAAAAAGCACTTTATAAGCTAAATAACAGAGAACTAGTATTTTTCTAATTTTGTTTGGCAACTGAACTTTAATTTCCCAAAAGCTTTTAAGCTAAAAATCACTATTAAGCACACACTAAAAATAACTGTTTTAATCAAAACGACAAATGAAATTTTGACTTTTGATTTACACTAAAAGTTTGACCAAAGTGAACTTTGATTTGATCTTAAGCATTGAATGTGATGTATTAAGGTATACTAAGACTTATTTAACCAACACTAACAACTTATGAACACAAAACCTTGATCATGATTCATAAAAACTCAACAGTGGACACACTAGTTAAGATCATATGCAATTTTGACTTTTCACCAAATGAGAACTAGTTTTCTTGACTTGCTTGAATTATTAGACACTAATGAGACATGAAACAAGTTCAAACAATAACTCAAACAACCTATAGCACAGTAAACACAAGGAATCCAAACACCCCTTTATCTTAACTGTTTTGAATATTATAATGCTAAAACAAGTTTATAGACCAAGAAATCTGTTTAATATCTTAAAGTAGCTATAATTAAACAGATTGGAACTGAAATTAACTCTATATAAACACTTGAACTAGGAAATGCAAACTTTAATGAAATGACTTACAAAATGAGTTTAGGCACAAAACAGAGAACTGAGATCAAATAACCATTCCTATATGCTTACCACTAAGCTCTAAACCAAAATCAATCCAAGTATCACCATGCTTCAGTCTTGATCATCATTTCCCTTGCCTTTTTATTTTTAACTGAATTTTTTAGTATTTTTGGAAATTTTTGAGTTATGAATCTAAATTGAATTCAAAGGTTTCTGATAGCTTATAAAGGCTTCCTAAGAGCTTATAGAAGCTTCAGAAGCAATAATAACAACTAATAACAACAATTGATTGTTTTGAGAATTTAGACATAAAAATTGCAAAAACTGAATTTGATACTTAAACACTGAAATTGATAATTTCAAAAGGTTTATTACACAATAGATACTTGAAATACAAAGCTTTGAAACTAAAATAAACACTGAAATTTAAAATTAATCTAAAACGACATGAAATTTAAATATTACTCTAGATATATTTATACATTGCATTTCAACCTTCCTTTATAGACTTTTGTGAATCTCTGATGACCTCTGAATGTTTCCCACCATTTCTGAGCCATTGGATCATTGAAATGCATCAAAACCGTCCACTTGGATTTTTTGCGCCAAATATTTCTTGAGCAGGTTTTATCATTAATGGGTTTGGTTTGAGTCAATTAAAGGTTTTTGGTGCTAGTGGAGGTGGAGGGGACAAGGTAAGGGGGGTTGAGAAAAAGGTGGGAAAACCATGACTGGTTTCGGGTTTATAGAGGTTGAAGAGGAAGAGCTACAGTGCTGGGCGGTTTTTCTTGTTGTTTGACTTTCGTTGACCGGAGTAATAATAAACGGGGGAGGTCACAATTGGCTTTGGCTGGGGCCAAAATGAATATGTGGACTGGCTCAAGTGGGGGGCCAAGGTTCAAGGGTCAAGCTTGGGATTGGGCTAAGGTATGTTGGGCCATGGATTGGATTTGGGCTTTGATATTAAAAATGGTGTCCGGTTTGGTTAAGTTTAACACAAGGACCAATTTTGCAAATTCTCCAAACTTGAGGGACTGAACATGACACTTTCCAAACTTATCACAAGGACCAAACTTGACAAACTTTGATAGTACAAGGACCCTTTTTGCATAAAATTCCATTTTAAAACATCCAAGGACTAATTTTGCAATTTTTCAAAGTTTAAGGACCTTTTCCGCCATTTGACCAAAGAATCATTCAAGGATCATTTTTAACAACTTAGAAGATTTCAGGGACCTTGAATGACAAAACTTCACATTTTTTAATTCCAGGGACTAGATTTGACAACTTTTAAAACTTGAGGACTAAAAGCGCCAATTTTGCAAACTTGAATCATTTTTCATCTGATTTTGATCTTTTTGCATTTAAAACACATAAAACACTGATTTGTGATATTTTGATCATTTTGATGTGTTTCTGAGTGTTTTCAGATGATTTTGCAGTTTAGATTGAACAAAAATGATGAGTATTTAGACACTCATCAACAGTCATAACCGTAGAGAAACTCAGTGTTTAACTCGTAGCCTTTGGTGTATTATTCCAACTATTTGGGGGAAGTGGTCTCTGGAGACTTTTGGTATGTGTTACTTTAGTGTTCAGTTGGAAGAAATATGAGAAGAATATTTGGAGCGTGAGATGATATTGCTTATCGACATCTTCGATATGATTATGATAAAGTGCTTCAGTTCTCGCTTCATGTATACTATGTAATGATGATTTCGATGAGATCGCAACCATCGGGAGAGATTTGTGTACATCGAGGACACACAACATGATCACTTGATCGAGCTTAATCGATTATTCCAAAGTTGACATCCGCAGAGAAGATCGGTGATTCAACGATTCTTGTGATGTCGTCGTCTCTACTACGGTTGGGTACTTGTGTACATTATGGGTTGATTGGTAATATGGAAGATAACCGGAATGCACTTGGTAAAATGAAGATGTTGATATATTGTTCCCCGAATAGACAATGGTCAATCTCAAAGAGTAATGTGTACATCGGGGACGCACAACAGTTCATGTGATCGGTCTTAATCGGTTATTTGGATTTGATAACCACCGAGACGATCAATGTTTCAACTTGTTACTCGGTGTTCTCAAGTTCTTCGGTGTTGAGCTTCATTCAATGAGACCGCTTTGTCTTCAACTCTACTTAGGAAATGGTCTTTATTCGATGTTTGTCGGTTGGGGAAGCTACCAAAGATTCAAATTGAGAAGGCTCATGTTCAGACGATTTTCTTTGAAGCCTCGAATGCTTTGGTGGTGAAAGTTTAAGAGATGATGTCTTCTATCTTCTACAAAGTGCTGAACGATTTCCTTATCTCGGTACTTGTATCATCATCTTTTTAAACTATTCTTCTATCGTTGTAAATATTTTTCAAAAAGCAAAATACAAAAATATAAAACCAACAAAAACAAAATAGAAAAATATAAAATCAACAAAAGCCCATAAAAATCAGAAAATTGAAAAATACCAAAAATATGTTTTCTCTGGACATGTCTTCTGGTATCGATAAGATCTACGGTCTTAGAAATTTCATTCAATAATGGCACGGGACTTTAGATGAAGTTCGAGCAGGAGGTGTATATATTTCCTTCTAAACATGTCTCAAAATATGGCTTACAGTTATTTCAGACTGTAACCCGCGCTTCAAAAATGGCTTGCAGGTACTTCAGACTGTAACCCACACTTAAAACTATGGTTTGCTATTATTTAAGATAGCAACCCGCTCTTCATGAAAGGAAAGTGCTATGCTTAAACGATTTTCACAAAATTCGTGCACTTATCCTAAAAACAAATTGAGGAAAGTATGTCGAAGGACTGCTGTTCCTACAAAAATGTTTTTCCGTCTAAAATTCTTCAGAAAAATATTTGGTGTTTTCAAAAATGGTGGTTTGAGTTGCTTGTAAAACAATCAGTTTCAGAGTTTTTCGTAAAAAATTGAAAACTCAATCAATGACTTCAGCGCTTTTAAACTTTTCAGAAAATGAGTCATTGATTGAGGGGGAGAATGTTTTCAAATCTGTATCATCTAACGGGCTTTCTTAATTATCCTAATATGCTTAATTAAAAATGATGTTAACCTACGTTGAAGGACTAGGTGCCTAGGATAAGATTGTTAGGATTAGATGATTAGAGTTTGAGAAACACATTATTCCCATACTTTATATGAACTGATTGATATGTTGGATTGACGTTTATTAGTCGATTGCTGTTTGGGTGTTGTCGACCACCATATATCTATTTGGGTTTACTAACGTATGCAGATATCATGGATTATAAGAATGTTCCTGATCCGGATCCCACAATTGAAGATGATTGGATGCCGAAAGGAAAGGGTAACTATATCTTGGGTTGACAAATGAAGAAACGGAGCGTAATTTGACTTCTATGGAGAGTTGGCATGGAAACATGCAACGTAAGAAGCCTCACTGCATCAGCAGATGGTTTTCTTCCAACCCTCAGCAACAACAACAAAAGCTGCTTAACCACCTAACTTATCTTTGTGCAGGGATAATAGTGATGATACCATTTTTCTAAAAAACTTTGAAAAATATTGTTTTGAAAATGGAAAAATATTGTTTTTGAAAATAAATCGGATTCAAAGTTTTGAAATCAACCAGACTTTATTCTATCAAATCTTAAGTGATTTCAAATTAAATATTTTCAAACGATATTTCATCTATCAAGTCCGTTTGTACGATAAAATGTGGTGATCTAAATATTTAATGTTATGTCATGGTATGATTTTCTTTAAAACTCAAGGATCTGTCAAAATGAAATTTTTATGTTCTCGTTTGATTGTGAAATCGTTTTATTTTACTTAAAGATCTCTTAAAACAATCATACCTGACACTAACAATCATTAATGTCTTAAATGGTCCTTATCCGTCACTTTTCAAAAAGTAAATCTTGCCACGTCTTTCCCCTAAAACTGTTCTAAATGATTTTAATCAATTGGGATCACAAATCTCAATTGGTTTGAAATTTTTGATTGGGAGAGAGATCGTGAGTTAAATCTCAAATTTGTTTTAATGGAATTGGTTTTAGTCCTTCAAAGGCACTCCTGCCTCCATGTGCCAAACAATTTCTAAATCATATGCACATGTTGAGGGGGAGCATTTATCCAAGAAAACAAGATGAGTTTATAAATCTGGCACATTTTCTCCCATGTTTTCTAAACCGTATTAAATCTCTTGGGATCCAAAATCTCAAAGGGTTTGATATTTTTGATCGGGGGAGAATTTGTGATTTAATAATGAAATTTGATAAAAGGTGATCGTTTTTTGATGAAAATGTGCAGGCTGCTCTCTCATATGTGCTAAACGCTTTCAAATCTCGAAGCACATATTGAGGGGGAGCAAATGGTTTCTCAATGGCTTTTGTGATCGTGAATGTACTTCAAAAGAACTATTGCCTCTATGTGATAAAATGATTTCAAATATCCTATGCACATATTGAGGGGGAGAATTTACCAAGAAAATCAAATGGTTTTTTCTATGAAAATAGTGATCAAAGAAAATATTTCAAAGTCCTCTTGCCTCCATATGCTAAACAATTTCTAAATCATATGCACATATTGAGGGGGAGGTTTTTCTAAATGATCAAAACTATTAAGGTACAAAATGCTTTGATCTCGTACCACAAGTACCTTGATTGTTTTTCCAAATGATTTTTCAATTGGTTTCAAGGAAGAATGAACTGTACCAAAAGACCGACCCTTTTACTTTATGCATTGGAGTTATAAGGATGGTGAGGTTAGGTATTAGTTCCCACGATCCGCCAAAACCGGAGGGATCTACCCAGGGACAATCCACTAGATAGTATAGAGTCTTTAGGTATATTGAAAAAAGGAGAAAAGTGAGAAATGGGAAGAGTGCGGATGAGGCGAGCTAGTCTTGGAATAAACCCAACAAGGTTCTAGTTATGAAGTCTCGAGAAGCTTGAAGGGGTTGAAGAATGAAAAGAATTAAATGTGAAAAGGGTGAAAAGAAATAGCCTCCAATAATTCAACCTTAGGGCGAGAACGGGTTCAATACATATGCTCTTGGTGGTTACTAAGGTAACACGGTATTGAAGACAAGACGTCATGGACCTAGTGACGCACTGCACTAAACTTCCCAAGCTACTCAAGTTCCTCTTAAAAGGGCTTGTTTCATTCTCACGGGGATCGACTTTCTCTTAGAGACTGTTGATATTGAAGAAGGAGACCCTCTTCCTAGTCTCCGGCATAGGAACCAAAATGCACAATTGAGTCTAGAGCCAAGAGATTATCCACAATATCTCGTTAGGACACAAAATTAATGATGACTTGCTATTTCACACAATGTGGAAAGTAAGTATATATTGAGAGTCCTACGCATTATCCTTGTCGTATTGCCAGAACATCCGAGTGATATGTAAAAGTATTCACGATGAAGATGGAAATCCTTCTAGAGCCAACATCAAACAAGCTCTTGGTGGGTGACATGTGAGATCTTTTCAAAAGATCAAGCTTGTGACAACTGGATAGAAACGATGGGGCGATTCACTCGTGAATCAACCTTGGTCCAGGATTGGAATTGACGAATACTTTTGGAAAAACCATTCGATGTGCAAACCTTCTTTTCTCTAGCACGTCGAATGTCTATTCATATTTCAAACTCAAAAAGTATCTCTGATTGAATAAATACTTTTGGAAAAACCGTTCGATGTGCGAATCTCTTCTTTTCTCTAGCACGTCGAATGTGTATTCTTTTTCAAATACAAAAAGTATTTTGATTGAAAATTGATCTTTCTCATAAAACCTTCGTCATTGCAAAACTCTTTCTTCTAAGCAATACGCGATTGTTTTTCAAATCGATTTTCATCAATCGGTGAATCTCAATTCATTGGTTCACTCACTCCGTGTTGTCTTCTTTGAGGCGTTCGGTTTGAGAACAACTAGAACATTGCGAAACCACGTCAAGGAGATTCTTAGGAATCCTACGATCACAGCATGCTTGTCTCGATCAACGAGGAACCGTGGGCGTGTACCTCAATTCAACGAAAGTGGTCAAAGACACTTTCGTGTGTTTCATTGCTAACTGTTGTTTGCGGTACATTTGGACGGTTGCGGTGATCGTAATTGAGAGTCAATCCAAAGCCACATGCTCACAAACATCCACACTTAATTTGAGGAAATCATGGTGGTGCATATCTACATAACACGGTTACGGTATTTTATACTATGCTTCGCTTTCTGCTCGCAAATATCATGAACCAAATAAAGCTTCCGCCATCGTGATGGAAAGATGTCATGATTCAAAAGTGTGAGCATGTCGGTCCAAAAGTCACAACATCACATGAAGGCAACACAACTATGGATGATCCAGAGATTTACTGTGGCTGATGATCTCAATGAAAGCTCGAAAATCATCAAAATTGTGGATCAGATCAAAGACCTCCACTAAAATTACAATGCATTCGAACTATGAAGAGTCACTGCTAAAGCACAAAAATGCGGAACTTGAAGAATTAAAGTCTACGAGCTCAAGACTAAAGATTAAATAGAATGCTAGGATTTGAAATGTAAAACATGGGGTGACCTCCCTTAGGGGGAGATTGTTAGGAATTAGAAATTCCATAGTGAAGTGTCGGTCACCCCAACTATTATCTAGCATAGGTTAGCTCGTAGACATATCGTTATTTACTTGTTATTTAGTTAGTTAGTTTAGCTTAGTGCAACACCTTGGAGGAAGGACGGGTCTTTACCCACTGTATGCCTGATCCACAGTCCATAGGAGGACGTTTATTATGTAACTATAAATACCCTCTACCTCCCAAGGTAGAGGGTTGTACCTTTCATTAATCTAATCTTCCTTCTTTTGTTAACTTTCTCTCTCTAGAAAGACTCCCATCTTCTACTTTCTCTCTCTAGAACTCTATCAAATTCGAACCATATATTGTTATGTGATGTGTTTATGAAATCCAATATGTTACAGAGCCATTGATAATTGAAGCGGAAATAGAAGGCTACACGGTGCGAAGAGTTTATGTCGATGCAGGCGCATCAGTAGAAGTTATTTATGAACACTGCTTTGAAAGCTTATGTCCTTCAATCAAAGCTAGCCTAAAAGAAACAATAAGCCTTTAGTGGGATTCTCAGGGGAATCCATTAACCCATTGGGAAAAATAGAGTTGGACATATATTTTGGAAACGAAGGTTTATTCTGCAAAACGACCATGAAGTTCGCAGTTTTAATGTCCCCGTCCCCCTACAACATCATACTAGGTCATTCCAGAATAAAGAAACTCCGAGCTATTCCTTCTACAATTCATTCAATGATGAAGTTTCCAACCCTAAGAGGTGTGGCCACTCTAGTCACCAGGTCCGTTATCATATCAGAATTTCTAATGTTGGATAAGAGGCAGTTGTTAGAAACAGAAGCGAAGATAGAAGAACCACAAAACGCCGAGATGGCGGAACCTTCGACAAATGAAGAAAGGAGTGAGACGGAAGAAGTCATGGTCAATACAAATTTCCCAGAACAGCTAGTCACCATTGGAAGGAACTTCTCTAAGGAATGTAGAAGGCAACTAATAGCACTATTGAAAGCAAATAAGGACGTATTCGCGTGCCAGCCTTCGGATATGACCGGAGTGCCAAGGCGTATCATAGAACACAAGTTAAATGCAAACATTAACGACGGGTCGATAGCACAAAAGAAATGAACATTTTCAGCAGAGAAAAATCAAGTTTTCGCCAAAGAAAAGAATGGCTAAAAGCCGAAATCATTCGACCGGTGCGATACCCAACCTGGATTTCTAACCCGGTCCTTGTTAAAAAGTCGGACGATAGCTGGAGGATGTGAATAGCTTTCAAAAACATCAATCTGTCTTGTCCGGAAGACAACTATCCATTACCTGAAATCAATCGGAAGATCGAATCAGTTATTGGATTCCGATACAAATGTTTTTTGGATGCATATAAAGGATATCATCAAGTGCAGATGGCAAAAGAAGATGAGGAAAAAACAGCGTTTTACAATGAGCACGGGACATATTGTTACACCCAAATGCCTTTCGGATTAAAGAACACCGGAGAAACGTATCAACGGTTAGTAGACTTGGTATTTCAGTCACAGATCGGAAGAAACCTTGAGGTGTACGTAGATGACATGGTCATAAAAAGCAAAAGTGAAAAAGAAATGCTAGCCGATATAGCCGATACATTCGACAACCTCTAGAAAATCAACATGAAATTGAACCCTAAAAAGTGTTTCTTTGGAGTAGAAGAAGGAAAGTTTCTTGGATACATGGTGATGTCTGAAGGAATCAGAGCAAATCCAAAGAAGACAAAGGCTATAGCAGAGATGCAGTCCCCCAAACGCTCAAAGAAATTTTCAAAGTCTGTCCGGAAAATTAGCGGACTTGAACCGATTCTTATCCCGATCGACAAAAAAATCACTCCCATTCTTTGACACATTGAAGAATATCACAAAAGAGAACAAAGATGATTATCAGTGGACAGAAAGAGCCGAGACAACATTCCAAGAGATAAAAAGAATGATCTTAGAGCTTCCTTACTTAACAACCCCAAAACCGAAAGAAGACTTGTATTTATACCTTGTAGCAGCAAAAGATGCGATGAGCACAATATTGCTGGTGGAAAGAGAAGGAAAGCAAGTCTCAGTGCATTACGTGAGTCGGACGCTGCACGAAGCCGAACGAAACTATGCACCAATCGAGAAGCTAGGTTTGGCTCTGTAACACTCATCAAGGAGATTAAGAAGGTACTTCGAAGCCCACCAAATAAAAGTCATCACCGATCAACCCATCAAAAAAGTATTAAACAAACCAGAAGTGTTCGGAAAGCTGGCAAAATACGCAGTAGAATTGGAACCTACAAAATAACATACATACCCAGGAGCGCCGTAAAAGGCCAAATCCTAGCGGATTTCTTAACAGAAACTCCAGTAGGCACTAAAATTCAAGATTAAAAGACGGAGGGCAAGGGTGTTGATAATTCTCTAGAGGAATAGTGAGGTAGGCTCGGAGTGTATGAAGAACTGATATAAGGGGTAAGGGATGAGTCTTTTTGGTATTTTTAGTTTATTTGAAAGCAAGTAAAATATCGGGGTTTTGAGGGAGTTTTGACTTTAAACTAATATTAACCTAAAATGAAAAAAATTAAATAACAAAAAAAGTAAAGTGGTGGGAACTCTTATGCGGGAAAGATGTATTTACCTAGGGTGCATTACTCTCTAGTAATGATATACTTCATTTAATGAATTGTCACGTCCTTGTTAATATAACATGGGATATTCCTAATTATATGTTGTGGGTTGGTTACTCTCACCCCACCTATGTAATAGCCTAAGTGAGTGGCACCTAAGAACGCTCAAAACATGCATTAAATTTCCTTAACAATCAAATACCTAAGACATAAGTATCTAATAGCCGTTTCCAGTGGACGTTTAAGCTAGGACGGAATCCCTAACTAGTTTTCCAAATCCTAATGCGCACATTTACTAACAAGAGACAATGGATCAAGCATACACAACTAGATTTCATGCATTCCTAAGTAAATACCAATGTTGCAAAAATCGTGAGTCAGTAGGCGGACGGTTGACCACCCTGCAGCGATTAATCGGTCAAGGCGGGATTAATCGGTGATAAATCGGATTGACATTTTTTGCAAGTTTTGGGTATTTCTGGAGACCAAACTAAAGATCTTAACTGATTCCAAGCCTACTATGTTTCCAAACCTCAATAAAAGGCTCCAATTCTGATTATGAGGCCCATTGTGCGTTATAAGTGAAATAAAAGATCCCCAAATTAAGTATAATTACTAAATTACTATTTTTTTTAAAGTTGACCGATTAGTCCGATTTGGCCGGTTAGTCTGATTTTTTGCCGATTCGGCCGATTTTTTATCGATTCGGCCGATTTTTTACTGATTAGTGACCGATTTTTGCTTAGGCCGATTTTTCCACCGATTTTCAAAAATCAACAAGGTATAAGGCTGATTACAGATTAATCGGCCGATTCGGCCGATTTTTGTAACATTGGTAAATACTATTAAGTTTAGCCTAGCATAGTAATAAAGAAGAAAGCATAAGAAAAAATCAAACAATAAAAGGGTAAACATCATTGAATGATTGATTAAAATACTTATCTCATCAATACATAAGGTTTCTTCAGCCAAAAAGGCTTAAAAATATGCCAAAGGTCGACTAGGGTTTGTATCCCAAAAGCTTCACACCAATTAATGAATGCAATGCGAAATATATATAGGAAACAGTGTGTGACGGTGTTAGGTTGGGGTTGTGTCGTCGTCACCTCATCATCGATCTTAGGGTTTTCTTCCACCGACTTAAGTGTGACAGCGTAGGGTATAAGTTGTGACGTCGTTGCTTGAGGCTTGTGTCGCCATCACTCAAGACGTCTCCACCCACTGAGTTGTCACAAGTGCATTTATTTTGCACTTTCTGGGTACTTCTGGTGACCACGTCACAGATGCTGGTCACGAGCCTGGATTTTGTCATTTTCTTCCGTTCTTCATTCAATCGAGTCCAATCCAACATTTGCATTCCAAAGTACCCAAACTTAAAAATAAGTATTTAGGGAAATAAAATTTTTGAGGTGTATTAATTTAGAGGCTAAATGACTCTTAAAAAATATACAAAATCAAACTTGTAAAGTTCTTGTTAAGTGGTGAACATCATTTTGCAGCACTTGTTGACCGACCTCAGTGTGAGTGAGATCTTCCACCTAGACTGGTCCGAGGTGGTTGTTATTTATTTCCGAAATCAAAGGTTGTGGTGGTGGTTGGGGGGGTGTTCATTAGACATGTTGGGCTAAAACTTGTTAAAAAGGGGGAAAAATATTGTTTTTTAGGTGAGGAAATGAAAAATAGGAAAATTTTGTGGCTATTTTGTATCAAGTCCTCATGGATGGCGCCATATTTATGTATAGTATGTAAAACATGATTAAGATTGGGTTTAAATAGTTGTATTGTTCGGTTTCCCTTGTAGAACAGTAAGGATCCAAAGATATGATTAAGATTCAAGATTTTGGGTAACTCTCAAACAAACCATGTAAGTGCATGTTTATTATGTGAAATAGTGTATAAGAATGTATAGAGAATGATATTTTTTTTGGTGCGTGATGTCTTTTATTTATAGAGAGGCCTTTAGGGTTTAAGGATGAATCTCATGTGGATGATTAACAGTTGTAGACAGACCAGGTGTTTTAATCTTGAATGAGTAGACAAGCAAGATGGGTGACAGCTGCTCGTTTTAGTTCGTGCCCCTTTTTAATATTCTGCTCGTATGTCTCAAATTGTCATATGTCATATAGTACATCTAGACCGTTAGAAACAATTGGAAGACTATTGTCTAAAGCGTGTATGATACGCGACTTGAGAGGCTTTTCCTGTTCAGCTTGGGAATGTAATCGGGCTTATCAAGTGTTGATAATGGGCCTTGTTGATTATTGATTATGGGCTTGATTTTAAATTATATTTAGTGGGGTTGGACCAATAATGTTGATACGCTATCAATTAGATTTCAGGAGTTGATTAACAAATTACTTGTACTATACAGTAACATTAATTCGTTATTTTCATTATAATTCGTTTAACTGTACTTAATTCAGGCTAACTGGCACCGTTCAATTGCAAGTTTAAGTTTTTAAAGTGATAAAAATATTAACTAGCTCAAGTGAGAAAATATCAATTTGTATTACTACTGAACTAAAAAACAATGTCAAAAGTTAAGTGGAAAAGAACGAATTTAGGATGATAATAAAAAGCCGACTGCCCGACTTAACTCACGAGCCTTATTGGGCCTGGGAGGAAACCCACATATATATGACCGTCTTTGAATTGTGTATACCAGCTAACCAGCCTGCCAGGGGTCTTTATGATTAGGTTTTAACAACAATAATCGAAGTAATTTTAAATTGAACCGAAATTATAAAATTATTTTCGGTTTAGCACCATACCAAGCCGAATTGAGGAGTACACAAAATGGTTCTCACCATCTACTAAAAGCTGAGGTCGCTTTATTTTCCGTTTAGATATTGAAAAAATTGTAAATCAAACCGAAAACTGAATTTATCTTCGCATAATTATTTTGTTTTTTCTTTTTCCTTTTTTTCGTTTTTCTTTTTTAACATAAATGATAAAACCAATAAAACTTTTACTAGAATAGAATAGAATAGAATATCTCATTATTATTGTTCTTGTTTTGTATCTCTTTAACTATATCTTTTATTATACATTGTTTAAGCTTTAAGTTAATACAACAAAAGGCTTGTGTCCTAATGGTATATTTAGTTGTTGAGAAGCTTCTCAACAAAAATGGTTATGTGTTGAAATCATGCTTAGAACATGTGAAATAATTTGTGGTTTGTATATTGTGAGATTGTTAGTTGCCATTTTAAGGGGAAAAAAAATGTGTTACAAATTTGTAGAATAAAATAAAAAAGTCGGATATAGTTCGAGTTTGTAAGGTCAAACTAAAACCGCACATAATTGAAACTCGATTTAATCCATCTTGTAATTTTTTTTAACTCGAACCAAATTACCGGAGAAACCCATGACCCTAACCGATGTATTTATGATACTTATTAAAGATAACATAGGTATGTTAGCTTTTAACATAAGATTTAAAATAATAATAATAATAATAAATAAATAAATAAATAAAAATACATCTACAAAAAATATCTTATTTTCAGGCATTTTATGACTTAATGGCTAGTAATATAAACATACATGTATATTTGAGCTTTTAAGTGTAGCATGAGCCGAATTTAGCCATTCTTAGAGCTTGAATCTTACAAGCTTGTAAAGCTATGTTACTAGCCCAAGCCTAGCTCTAAGTTTGTCTAGCGGGCCTTGGCTCAACTCGTTTGCATCCTACTCAATATTATTTCTCATAAGCTCTCTTGACCTCGGAACCTATGCAAATATGGCATCAGGAAATTTGATACTGCAGTTACACATATAATTGTTTATATTGAATAGAGGCTGGATACTTCCGTTTCTGTTCTAACCATTTTTCTTTTCTTTTTTACTCTAGTTGCAAAACAATATTTTCTTGTGAAAAAGTAATAAGTTGAAGCACTAGTTCAAAGTAAAAAGGTGTGCTTTGAAAGTGGACATTGCTAAGGCTTATGACACAATGAGTTGGAGTTTTTTGAATAATATTGTGATCATGTTTGGCTTTCACAGTAAGATGGTAAATTGGATTATGAAATGTGTGAGCACATCAACATTTACTTTGTGTATTAATGCTGAAAGACATGGCTACTTCAAAAGTGGTAGAGGTTTAAGACAAGGGGACCCTATTTCTCCTTATCTCTTCACTTTAGTTATGGAGGTGTTCTCATTGATGATGGCTAGAAAGATTAGATAAAGTGCTGGTTTCAAGTATCATAAAGGTTGCAAAGAAATTCAACTAACTCACCTCTCATTTGTTGATGATCTTTTAATTCTAAGTCATGGTGACTATTGTTCTGTGCAAGTGATCAGAGATACACTCAATGAATTTAGTGCTTCTTCTGGATTAAAACCTAACATGGGCAAAAGTACTGTCTTTTTTGGAAGTGTAGATATTGGGGAAAGGCAAAGGATATTAGAAATTCTTCCTTTTAATGTTGGAAAACTCCCAGTGAAATATCTTGGAATCCTTTTGTTAGCAAAGAAAATTGGAATCAATGACTCAAAGTTCTTGTGGACAAGGTGAAAAGCAAAGTCAATGATTGGAAAAATAAAGCATTGTCCTATGCAGGAAGACTTCAATTAATTGCTTCTGTTTTATCTGCTATGCAAACATATTGGGCTGCTTTTATGATGATACCCAAAACAACAGTCAAAGAAATCAATAGTCTTCTCAAAAGTTTTCTATGGAATCAGGGGAAAAGCTGTAAATGAAGAGCTAAGATTGCTTGGACAGTTGTTTGTAGACCTAAGATTGAGGGAGGATTGGGCCTCAAAAGTATTGATATAAGGAATGAAGTGCTTCTAATGAAACATATATGGAAGATGATAACAAATAAAGACAGTTTATGGGTTAAATGGGTCAATGGGGTCAAATTAAAAGGTAGAAGCTTTTAGGCTATGGAACCTGAGAAGAATGATTGTAATACCTGGAAAGCTCTATTGGACTTAAGAGAGAAGATCAGACCTTATATTTTTCATGAGATTGGGGATGGAAAAGGTACTTTTATGTGGTATGATAAATGGCATAATGTTGGCCCTTTGTCTGCATTCATTCCTGATAGTGTTATACGTGAAGCTAGAATTAAAAGTGAGTGCAAAGTTGCTGAAATGATTGATAACAATAGATGGAATTGGCATGTGGAATGGTACATAAACAACCCTATTCTAGCTCAACTTCAAGTTTCTCCAATTCAAGATAACAAAAATGACTGTGACAAATGGAAATCTAAAAAAGGACAGTTGGTGAGTTTTTCTACTAAGGAGGCATGGAAAGATATTAATGAGGAATATCCTATTGCTAAATGGTGGAAGGTTGTATGGTTTTCTTATTGCAAACCAAGATGTGCATTCATTTTGTGGCTGGCTGTTAATAAAAGACTGCAAACCCAAGACAGAATCATGAAGTGGAGTACTGAGCAGATGTTATGTCCTTTATGCAATAAAACAAATGATTCTCACAATCATTTGTTTTTTCAATGTGATTTTTCTAACAAAGTGTGGAATAGCCTCAAAAGGTTGATGAAGATCAGTCAACTTCCAGAGGTGTGGGACCAAATTATTAAAATGATGGAAGAGCTCAAATGTAACAACACCATATGGAGTGTATTGAACATTATAATTGCTTCTGCTGTGTACTACATCTAGAAAGAAAGAAATGAAAGACTTTTCTCTCAGAACCCAAAGACTGTTGAAGAGGTGTTGATAAATCTAAAAGATCATGTGAGAATGCAACTGATAAGTATGAAAGTCAAGAAATCTGCTCAGACATATAAAGTTAAAGAAATTTGGAATATTAAATTCCAATATGCCAACCAGTAAAGTGTTCTGAAGTGAATCAATATTATGATCAGAAAGGCAAAGATATCTGAATTGATGAGTTGATTAGCAGTTCTGTTTCTCAGCTCTGTCAGTTAAGGTGGTGTTTGGTTTTGAAGAATAAAGCAAGATGGCATGGGACTAAGTGAGTCTGGTTGGAATTCTAACAACATGATTGATCCTTATCTTACAAAGATCATTGGTTTTCAGGCCATAACAATGGGAAGTTCCTTGTACCTTGGAGTCTATTCTGGTATGACTGTAACTTAGTAATCCTTATAGCTCTGCTTGGTTAGCCTTGGGAGGAATCAAGTATCTATTTTGGGTGAAAAGGAGGTATAATCAGATAAGATGTTCCATAAAGTAGGACTTTCTATTGTGTAGGGAATATGGCCGGGGGGACAATGTATGATGGGTGGAATAAAGAGTGTATGAAAGATGGACCTTCTTGGTCCACCCAATACATTGTCACAGGAGGAAATGGATGGGCTTCCATCAAGGTGTTCGTTCCCAAACACTTGAAGCCATTCTTAGAGATGGAAAAGTAAGGTGTTTGGCATAACCCTTGATTGGAAGGGATACGGGTACCTAGTGATGCTATTCTCCTTATCTACTTTGATCATTGTGGTGGCAGGTTGAGTGGTGATGAGTGTCTAAATACTCATCATTTTTGTATAATCTAAACTGCAAAATCATCTGAAAACAATCAGAAACACATCAAAATGATCAAAATATCACAAATCAGTGTTTTATGTGTTTTAAATGCAAAAATATCAAAATCAGATGAAAAACGTATCAAATTTGCAAAATTGCGCTTTAGTCCCCAAGTTTCAAAATTGTCAAAAATAGTCCCCGAGTCAAAATTTTAAAGAAAAGTCACCAAAGGTCCTTTTAAATCATAACTTGTCAAATTTAGTCCTTTGGTGAAAAATATCGAAGTTTTGAGAAAATTACAAAATGGTCCTTCAAGTTTGAAATTTGGCGAAATGGCCCCGGAAAATTGGAAAATGATGATTTGGTCCCCGTACTTTTGAAACTTGTCATTAATGGTCCTTGGAACAACTTTGATGAAATGGCAGCCTAGGTCCTTCAATTTTCAGAAATGACAAAACAACCCCTTGAATATTAAACCTTTACACCTTTTTGAACTTGTCATAACACTCTTTGACCCTGCCACCAAATTTGGACCCCTGTCAACCTTAGCCTTTTGACCCCCCTGTTTATTAATATCCCAGTCAATCCTTTGGTCAAATACAAACCACTTGGCGCCATTTTAGTCTTCCCTTCAACTGCTCCCTGCTCATCCATGTCCTCCCCTCACCTCCAGTCAATCTTCACACTCACCCTTGTCCCCCCACCTCAACACAACTCCAAAAACCATTTATTGCACCCCTCCCCATTTCACTCAACCAAAAAGCGCAAAGTCCATTTTGGCGCCAAAAGCGACATATGGCAATTTAGGTGATCCAATGGCTACAAAGATGGTGGGAAGCGCTCATCCATGAGAGAAAGCAGTTGGAACTATAAAAGGGAGAAAGAAGCAAGATTGAGGAGTAGTTAGTTTTGTAGTTTTTTTAATGTCGTTTTATGTCAAGTTATTATTTTCGATGTTAGAATTGTATTTTTGGTTAAATTGTATCAAACTTATGTATTCAAGTGTATTTCAATCATTTTCAAGCATCCAAATCGGTTTATGATCACAATACAATATTCATGTTCCTTTGTTTCAAATTCTTAAGTCCAAGTCTTATACACAAGCTTCAAACATATCATTTCTCAGTTCTAAATAGCTTTTAGAAGCTTACAAAAGCTTTTTATAAACTTTAATTCAAGTTCTAAGCAAAATTGGATATTGGTCAAAGAAAGTCAACAGGAACTCAAAATTGGAATGGAAGCTATTAATGGGTGTTGCAGAAGTTTGTATGGGTTGGAATAGGCTCATGTAGTGTAATATTTGGTTTGGTTTTGGTCTTGCATAATCTGGACAAGTGTAAGTAAGTTTGTCAGTTTCTACAATTTTTAAGTCATTTTGCAGTTTTTACTTGTATGTGTATTAGTGGTCACCATTAGTTTGAATGTGTTTGTTTAGCTGTATTTGGTACACCTAAGCTCAGTTTGATAATCTATGTTAGCTAGTTAAGGCTTAAGTTCAGTTTTTAAGTTCATAACAGGTTTTAAAGGTGTGTTTGGAATTGCCTCTAAAACTGTCATAATGGTCTAGTCAATGGTTGATTTCTCTTGTTCCATGTTTGTTTAAGTCTTAGAATGCTCATTTGAGTCTAAGTTTGGTGCCTGTTAGTGCTTAAGTCAAAATTGTCCTCAAATCTATCTCCACCGCTCCTTTGTTGAGATTTGTAATGAGCGAGACCCTTGTTTTGTGTTCAAATTCCATAAACAAAGCTTTTGTTAACTTACTTTCATCAATATACACCTAGATCAGTCCTTAAATTTGAATTAAACTTCATAAAGTCAACTGTTTAAGTTTCTTCAAAAGTCAAATTATGCAAATTCAGTTTTGAGCCAATATGGAAAGATTTTTCATGAACTCATCCTTGGGTCAAACTGGGTGAAACTTGGGATTTTGTAACTTCAACTGGTCTATTTGCTTATTACTATTTTTGTTTATTTTTGTGAATTTTTTAGAAGCCTTAAAACAGCTTGTGGATTTGGACTTAATTGCCCTGTCCACAAACTCAGTTTAAGCTGAGTTTTCTCAGCTTATGCAAGCTCTTGCACAGAGCTTATTAAAGCTCATCTTAGTCTGAGCTTTGGTTTGCATGATCCTAGCCAGGTCATCTCTAGGTCCTTCCATTTGCTTTTTGGTTTCCAGCTTATTTAGGTGCTTGTTTTTAAGCTACAAGTAGGTACCCTCTTAACTGTTTTGGCTTATTAACTTATAACATCAAATCTTAGCAACCTTGCAAATCAGAGGTTCAAGCTTGTTGATTTAAGTTTCATTCAGTCATTTTTAGCTCATAATAGCTTCTGTTTCAGTTGGGTAACCTTGGGTGTCCATTTGCTTAATTCTAGTGCTTATTGATAAGCACTTTGATCATCAGTTTCAGATTCTGCCACACAAGCTCCTGTTTTTCCATTTTTCATAGCTTCCTAATATTATTTTAAGCATTTCCTGAATTTTTCAGATTTTTCCTAGCTTGTTTGGTATTTTTCTTGTTTTAAATTAGTTTTTAATCCTTTTTAAATAGCTTTTAATACAAAAAATTAGAAAAAGGTTCTAAAAAATAATTTTTCATTTTTCTTAAGTTTAGATAAATGTAAAAAGCCTAAAAAGTATTTTTCCCTATTTTTCTCCTTTTATTTGGTATTTTTAATAATTTAAATTAGTTTTAAATAGTTTTAAATTAATAATAAATACATAAAAAGTCTAAAAAATATATTTTCTGTTTTAAAATTAGTTTTATCATATTTTAGATTTTTCCAAGTTATAATTTCATTTTCTAGGTTAATTTTGTATTTTCTTCTATTTTAGTGCATTTTAAATACTTTATAATTAGTTTTAATTAATAATAATTAATTAATTAGTTATAAAAATAATTTTCTTTTTCTATAAATTTTCTCATATCATTAGGTTTGTAAAAATGTATTTTTCATATTTTTAGGGTTAATATTGTATAAGTTTCACGTTTTTATTTATACGTTTACGTTATTTTTATTTAAACGTAAGTTTTAGGTTTTAAACGTTCATCACTTTAAAAATAGTGATAGCGTTTATTTAATATCTTTTATCTTTTTAATTTTCTTAATTTGCATTTAAGTCGCTTTTATTTTATAACCTTTTTCAGTAGTGTAATATTCATATCCAAATCTTTTCTGATCGCTATCATTAGTGATCATTCTATCGTCTGATCATGTGTTGCACACACCATTGAGTCTCCGTGGGACATAACGACCCGGGAATCCATTGTATTCTCTGATCTTCATTGTATTTGTGCTTAAGCTGTTTTAAGTCTGTTTAGACTTGACGGTTTTGCGCAGACCAAAAATTTTGGCGCCGCTGCCGGGGAGGCTTTAGCGTGTGTTTAGCCATTTTCAGACCCATTCTTGCACATACCCCATCTTTTGTAAAAAGGTTTTTGTAAAGTTTTCAAAAAATCCTAAAGTTCATTAACACTTTTCCTAAAGTGTTAAAACCCCAAAAATATTTTCATTCTTTGTTTTATCATCATGTTTTCAAAAATCCAAAATATCCATCCTTTATCCTCCAATCTGTTTAATTCTACATTTCTTTATCCTCAAACCTGTTTAATTCACCATTCCTTATCTTCTTTAACCATTTGATTCTTCATTTCTTATCCCTCTTATCTGTTTAATTCTCTATGTCATGGTATTTGACATGTTCCTGGTGTGGAGGTCCATTTAACGGTGGAAATTGTCGGCGATGTACCAATGTGGGTTTCGGAGACAAGTCTGTCGATAATCCCGATCCCATTTCAAATAATGAAACACCCGATTTTTCCTACCTACCTCCACAGCCCCAATACGAATCCTACTCATGCGAGTATTGTGGGAATGATTCTCATTACGGTTTTGATTGTCCACCACGGGTCCCGCTTGTCTATGAGCCGGAACCATGTTACAATCAGAACTTTGGTGAAAGTTATTTTCCCAATTATCTATGTTGTGAGCATTGCGGGGGTCCTCATGAGACTTTTGAATGTCAGCCGGTGAATCAAAATTTTCAAAATTCCAATTCTCCGGTTTGACAATTTCCAACCCCATGATATCCCATCGATCATCGGACTTCGAGCCTTCACAACATCTCAATGATTACGAGTGTAATCTTCCGCAAAGTTCGAAGAAATACGCATTCGAAGAAGCTACAAATGAAAAGAATGTTGTGTAAGCTTCACAGATGAATATAAGAATCGATATGATGGCGATGATGATGAGGATTCTATTCAAGTGAAGGAATATTATGAGAGCTTGTCAACCGAAATCACACCCGTAGCTCCATTGACTCTCTCATAATGGGGACGAGCCTTCTAGCACTATTCCGTAAATGGAATCGTCTAGTGTTGAGAGCCTTGTTCCAACCCAGTGAGTCCGAGGTTATCTCCGTAATATGTGTGATGAGCCTCTTGATGATAATTCTTCTCCTCCTCTTGACATTCCATATGATCATGTCGAGATGTTCTCCGATTCGATAACGATTGTACTTCGTTTGACGATTCTTTATCCTATGGAGACATCGATTATGTCGAGGAGCTTCATACGAGCTAGTTAGCTTAGAAGATGTGAGATTCGATGATCTTGAAATTGAGGATGAGATACTTCGTGAGCAATTGTTCAATATAAATCTCCTCGTTTCTAAGATCGAATCATTTTGTGCTAAGTCAGCTTCATCTCCTATCCCCGTTGTGGATAGTGACTCTACATTGGACAAGCCCGAGCTTGAGGCTTTTTCCAATAATTCTCTTCATGAAGAGTTCTCCGGTGAACTCTCTCATGACATATCTCCTCCGGAATATGATCATTTCCATTTTGATCTTGAGGATGATATTGGCTTGGAGGAAGGTTTGCTCTATCATAAGAGTTTGCTTATTGATGATACTACCTTCACCCTTCCTCCCGATACGTCTACATTTGAGGATGAAGAATGGATCTTGATTGTTATCAACATCTTTCTTCCATTCCTCACATATGATGTGTCTTCTTCTCTTCTTCACTCCTTCGGGAATGAAGACACTATCTTTGACCCTGGCATTTTCATTTACCATCTGTGAGCCGGGTCTCTCTTTTTCTCTATATCTCATCGGTGTGGAACTTTCGCGTACTTCAATGTTTATCCAAACATCTTGAATGAAAGTCCGATGGAGATTGTTTCTTCCACTTTGCTTCCCCATGAACAAATGAATTCGGGTCGAGTCAAGCTAGCGACTCGGTAACCAAAACAAGAGCACACACTATATGGGTTTTCACCCATATTTACGTCTTCTTACCTCTTTCTACCACCCTAGTGTGGGGGTTGCCACATGTTTCAAAAAAAAAAAAAAAAAAAAAAAAACCCTTTCAAATAATGGCCGTAGTATTTCCTTTTCGTTCTTTGTTTCGCATAACTGCCGGTACTTTGAATATCGAGGCGATATTCATTTCTAAGTGTGGGGAATTCTCACAATTTCATATGTATTATCCGCCCAATTCCCGTTTTGGCCAAATTTTTTTTTTTGGAGTAAGTGTTTACACTTTCTCATTTGGTTATCGATCCGCCATGTCTACGTAAGACAAAAGGATTGGCTAATCCAGAGCAAACGGCTCTTGGTAAAGATTTTTCAAATCCGTTGACGGCTTGCAATTTGCCCAAAATTGTATGGTTTTCATTCACCATATCCTAAAAAGTGAAGAGTTGGCTAGCCCGCAAGGTTATGGCTTGTGGTAAAGGTGTGGAAAATCCATAATTGGTATTCACTCACCAAAGATAATCACGATAATTTATCTAAGAGTTGACTAGTCCGTATGGGTACGGCACGGTAAAGACAAAATCAAATCCGTTGAAAGTCGGTGGTTTGCTCAAAATCACATGGTTATCGGTGTACCATGGTTCTTACTTGAACTAAAACATTTGGCTACTCAAGTAATGGCTTTTGGTAAAGAGATTAAAATCCATTATGTTTTCTCAAATCATTGCTAGGGACTAGCAATATCTTAGTGTGGGGATTGATGAGTGTCTAAATACTCATCATTTTGTATAATCTAAAGCGCAAAATCATCTCGAAAACAATCGAAACACATCAAAATGATCAAAATATCACAAATCGGTGTTTTATGTGTTTTAAATGCAAAATATCAAAATCGGATGAAAACGCATATCAAATTTGCAAAATTGCGCTTTAGTCCCCAAGTTTCAAAAATTGTCAAAAATAGTCCACGAGTCAAAATTTCAAAGAAAAGTCACCAAAGGTCCTTTTAAATCATAACTTGTCAAATTTAGTCCTTTGGTGAAAAATATCGAAGTTTTGAGAAAATTACAAAATGGTCCTTCAAGTTTGAAATTTGGCGAAATGGCCCCGGAAAATTGGAAAATGATGATTTGGTCCTGTACTTTTGAAACTTGTCATTAATGGTCCTTGGAACAACTTTGATGAAATGGCGACCTAGGTCCTTCAATTTTCGAAATGACAAAACAACCCCTTGAATATTAAACCTTTACACCTTTTTGAACTTGTCATAACACTCTTTGACCGCCACCAAATTTGGACCCTGTCAACCTTAGCCTTTTGACCCCCATTTATTAATATCGATCAATCCTTTGGTCAAATACAAACCACTTGGCGCCATTTTAGTCTCCCCCTTCAACTGCTCCCTGCTCATCCATGTCCTCCCCTCACCTCCAGTCAATCTTCACACTCACCCTTGTCCCCCCACCTCAACACAACTCCAAAAACCATTTATTGCACCCCTCCCCATTTCACTCAACCAAAAAACTGCAAAAGTCCATTTTGGCGCCAAAAACGACATATGGCAATTTAGGTGATCCAATGGCTACAAAGATGGTGGGAACTGCTCATCCATGTGAGAGAAACAGATTGGAACTATAAAAAGGGGAGAAAGAAGCAAGATTGAGGAGTAGTTAGTTTTGTAGTTTTTTTTTAATGTCGTTTTTATGTCAAGTTATTATTTTCAGTGTTAGAATTGTATTTTTTGGTTAAATTGTATCAAACTTATGTATTCAAGTGTATTTCAATCATTTTCAAGCATCCAAATCAGTTTATGATCACAATACAATATTCATGTTCACTGTTTCAAATTCTTAAGTCCAAGTCTTATACACAAGCTTCAAACATATCATTTCTCAGTTCTAAATAGCTTTTAGAAGCTTACAAAAGCTTTTTATAAACTTTAATTCAAGTTCTAAGCAAAATTGGATATTGGTCAAAGAAAGTCAACAGGAACTCAAAATTGGAATGGAAGCTATTAATGGGTGTTGCAGAAGTTTGTATGGGTTGGAATAGGCTCATGTAGTGTAATATTTGGTTTGGTTTTGGTCTTGCATAATCTGGACAAGTGTAAGTAAGTTTGTCAGTTTCTACAATTTTTAAGTCATTTTGCAGTTTTTACTTGTATGTGTATTAGTGGTCACCATTAGTTTGAATGTGTTTGTTTAGCTGTATTTGGTACACCTAAGCTCAGTTTGATAATCTATGTTAGCTAGTTAAGGCTTAAGTTCAGTTTTTAAGTTCATAACAGGTTTTAAAGGTGTGTTTGGAATTGCCTCTAAAACTGTCATAATGGTCTAGTCAATGGTTGATTTCTCTTGTTCCATGTTTGTTTAAGTCTTAGAATGCTCATTTGAGTCTAAGTTTGGTGCCTGTTAGTGCTTAAGTCAAAATTGTCCTCAAATCTATCTCCACTGCTCACTGTTGAGATTTGTAATGAGCAGACCCTTGTTTTGTGTTCAAATTCCATAAACAAAGCTTTTGTTAACTTACTTTCATCAATATACACCTAGATCAGTCCTTAAATTTGAATTAAACTTCATAAAAGTCAACTGTTTAAGTTTCTTCAAAAGTCAAATTATGCAAATTCAGTTTTGAGCCAATATGGAAAGATTTTTCATGAACTCATCCTTGGGTCAAACTGGGTGAAACTTGGGATTTTGTAACTTCAACTGGTCTATTTGCTTATTACTATTTTTGTTTATTTTTGTGAATTTTTTAGAAGCCTTAAAACAGCTTGTGGATTTGGACTTAATTGCCCTGTCCACAAACTCAGTTTAAGCTGAGTTTTCTCAGCTTATGCAAGCTCTTGCACAGAGCTTATTAAAGCTCATCTTAGTCTGAGCTTTGGTTTGCATGATCCTAGCCAGGTCATCTCTAGGTCCTTCCATTTGCTTTTTGGTTTCCAGCTTATTTAGGTGCTTGTTTTTAAGCTACAAGTAGGTACCCTCTTAACTGTTTTGGCTTATTAACTTATAACATCAAATCTTAGCAACCTTGCAAATCAGAGGTTCAAGCTTGTTGATTTAAGTTTCATTCAGTCATTTTAGCTCATAATAGCTTCATTTCGGTTGGGTAACCTTGGGTGTCCATTTGCTTAATTCTAGTGCTTATTGATAAGCACTTTGATCATCGATTTGATTCTGCCACACAAGCTCCTGTTTTCCATTTTCATAGCTTCCTAATATTATTTTAAGCATTTCTGAATTTTTCAGATTTTTCCTAGCTTGTTTGGTATTTTTCTTGTTTTAAATTAGTTTTAATCCTTTTAAATAGCTTTTAATACAAAAATTAGAAAAAGGTTCTAAAAATAATTTTCATTTTTCTTAAGTTTAGATAAATGTAAAAGCCTAAAAGTATTTTTCCTATTTTTCTCCTTTTATTTGGTATTTTTAATAATTTAAATTAGTTTTAAATAGTTTTAAATTAATAATAAATACATAAAAAGTCTAAAAAATATATTTTCTGTTTTAAAATTAGTTTTATCATATTTTAGATTTTTCCAAGTTATAATTTCATTTTTCTAGGTTAATTTTGTATTTTCTTCTATTTTAGTGCATTTTAAATACTTTATAATTAGTTTTTAATTAATAATAATTAATTAATTAGTTATAAAAATAATTTTCTTTTTCTATAAATTTTCTCATATCATTAGGTTTGTAAAAATGTATTTTTCATATTTTTAGGGTTAATATTGTATAAGTTTCACGTTTTTATTTATACGTTTACGTTATTTTTATTTAAACGTAAGTTTTAGGTTTTAAACGTTCATCACTTTAAAAATAGTGATAGCGTTTATTTAATATCTTTTATCTTTTAATTTTCTTAATTTGTATTTAAGTCGCTTTTATTTTATAACCTTTTCAAGAGTGTAATATTCATATCCAAATCTTTTCGATCATTATCATTAGTGATCATTCTATCGTCTGATCATGTGTTGCACACACCATTGAGTCTCCGTGGGACATAACGACCCGGGAATCCATTGTATTCTCTGATCTTCATTGTATTTGTGCTTAAGCTGTTTTAAGTCTGTTTAGACTTGACGGTTTTGCGCAGATCAGTGGTCTTGATGAAGGGGAGAATGGAAATGTAGCTAGATGGTAGGTGCATTTATAATGGTGAATTCAGTTCTTGGTTGAATAGTAGCAGCTATGTGGGAGATCTTCTGTATGTGACATGTTTGTCTAAGAAATAGTAGTATCTGATATATGTAGTTGCATTAGAGATAGGATGATTGTACTGTTGGTGTTTTAGAAGGTATTTTGGGATTTGTACAAAACAACCTTTTATCTTTATGATGTAAAATCATTTGGAGATTAATATAATTTCACCATTGCATCAAAAAAAGTTTAAACATATTGTGTTACTTTAAAGGGAAATCAATCATCGAATGGCTCTACTGATTAGTTATACTGACATGTTGAGATATGTATAAGTAAATTATAGAAAAAAATACATGATTTGTCCTTGTACCTCAAATAACGCAGGTAGTCCCTATTATATTTTAATTATGCCAGACATACCTATTTTTAAAATTAGTAACCCGGAAAGTCCCTATTTTGAATGGTCCGTCAGTTTCTCCGTTAAGTGTTAAAATAATATTTGCACCGTTAGTCCCCCTATTAATGTTTTTGCACCGTTGGTCCTCATTTTTTATAATAAATTAAAGAGTAAACTACACCATTCGTCCTTGTGTAATACGTTGACCATCAAGTTTCGTCCTTTGACCAAAAATATTGCATCGTTGGTCCTTAACTGCGAAACGTTAGTCATCGTTGGTCCCTCACACTAACTGGTTGGACTAACGGGCGTTAAGCCTTGTTAAGTGGAGGGTATTTATGTCTTTTCCCACCCACACCATCTCACCTAAGTCCTTCTTCTTCATCTCATCCCTACCCATCTTCACCACCCTTATTCTTCCTCTTTTATCATCACCACCACTGCCAATCATACAAATATTATTCACTCCACCAACAAAAACCTCAAAATCAAAAGTTCAAAACCCATCTCATTCTCTTATTATATATAAACACCAACACCTTATCTTCATAAACTCAAACACAAAATCCAAATCACAAATAAACCCATGATCTTTCATCACTATAAATTCAAAACTAGGAACAATAAACTTAAATGAGGTTTTAATATGGAAGTCAAAGTCCACCTTATCTATTAGTCACCGCCTCCACATCCGTCACAGTAACCATCAACATGCTCGACCACCATGCGCCACCCTCTGTTCCACCGCAACCCACCGTGCTCGACCCTTTGCTTCACCGCAACCTATCGTGCTCCACCACTGCAACGCACCGTGCTCGACCCTTTTTTCCAGATCCACCACCTTAACCCATCTTTCTCAAACTTGTGTATTTATGTTGGACACCACCTTGACCCCAAATCCTTAGAACACTGTCTTTTCTTTTTATGGCTTTAATTATAATATGGAATATATTTTACTAAAGAGAAAGCATTTATCTTCAATTTCTTACTTTTTGCGCTTGGTGGGTTCCATCAATTTGGAATGTGTGAAACTAAAAAGGCGGAAAAGATTTTGATATACTATAACACCAACTAGTATCATCTTAACCATCTCACACTGCATAATCTCATTCATTTTACTAGAACCCGACTGAACCAAATCCACAAGCTCCAACAAATTCTGCTTCTTAATCTCCTTCTCCTTAACATTCTTCCCCGCATCCGTAAAATCAAAAACAATCCCACAAATCTGAACTTTCTTTAGAAACAAAACATGTCGGTCCGCCATTGGGACATCTTTCAACATAGGCAAAACCTCAACATCATTTCAGCTTCTATTTATATCATTCAATCAACCAACAAAAAAAATAACCCCACGCCTTCTCACCACTCAACCACCCCTTCACACATCTTCCCCACTCAGATTGATCTAATATGTTTTTCAATTTTTTGGTTTTGTACGGTTTCCAATATAACTGGTGGTCAGTTAATTGTGGTGCCATAAACACGATGGTGGTGGCGGAGGGATGATGGTGATGGGAGTAAGATGATGGTGGTGGCGGGGAGAAGATATTAGTGGTGGTTTGAAAACATAGAAACGAGTGTGTTGGTCACGAGACAGTGGTGGCGGAGCAGATATGAAGTTGCTGGAATGCGATGGCCGACTGGTGGACAATGGTGGTCTTAGGCAGCTGAAATGTTGCCGGAATATTGAGAGAAAAAATGGAGAAGAAGAGTGTTTATTTGTGTGAACTAAGAAAAAGATGAGATATGTGTTCTGCTGGTTTGGTGGAGATAAAGGAAGGAAATGACAAAAGTGGTGTGGGTGGGAAAAGACATAAATACCCTCCACTTAACAAGGCTTAACGCCCGTTAGTCCAACCAGTTAGTGTGAGGGACCAACGATGACTAACGTTTCGCAGTTAAGGACCAACGATGCAATTTTTTTGGTCAAAGGACGAAACTTGATGGTCAACGTATTACACAAGGACGAATGGTGTAGTTTACTCTAAATTAAAAAGGGGGCAGTGATCGAACTTGGGTCTTTTGCTTCACAAAGTAACGCACCAACCACTGGACTAAGCGTCCAGTGGTGTAAATATACCATTTCACATTTTTTTTAACATTTTTTCGTTGGATTTAATATCTGTTTTTATACGTTTTTGTCCGTATACATTCGTTTTTTTCCGTTTTTATACGTTTTCGTCTATTTTAATACGTTTTCATTCGTTTTGTCCGATTTTATACTTTATTTATACGTTTTTGTCCGTTTTATACGTTTTCGTCCGTTTTTATACTTTTTCGTCCGTTTTTATACGTTTTCAAAAGGTTTTGTCCGTTTTGATACGCTTTCATTCGTTTTTGTTCGTTTTTATACGTTTTCACCCGTTTTCATACGTTTTTGTCCGATTTTATACGTTATCGTCCGTTTTTATACGTATTCATACTCTTTGTTCGTTTTTATACGTTTCGTCCATTTATATACGTTTTGGTACATTTTTTGTCCATTTATATACATTTTCGTATGTTTTTAGTCCGTTTTTGTACGTTTTAGTATGTTTTATACGTTTTTGTCCGTGTTTATACATTTTCATACATTTTTTTTCCGTTTTTATACGTTTTCGTCTATTTTCATACATTTTTTGTTCGATTTTATACGTTTTCATCCGTTTTTATACATTTTCAAACATTTTTGTCAATTTTATATGTTTTAGTCCATTTTTATACGTTTTTGTCCATTTTTTATACGGTCTAGTCCATTTTCATACGTATTTATACGTTTTCATCAGTTTATATACATTTTCACCTAGACGAAAACGTATAAAAACCGGACGAAAATGTATAAAAATGGACAAAAATGTATGAAAACGTTTGAAAACGGACGAAAACGTAAATGGAAGGACGAAAACATATAAAAATAGACGAAAACGTATAAAAACGGATAAAATGTATGAAAACATAAGAAAAACTTATGAAAATGTATAAAAACGGACGAAAACATATACATGGACGAAAACGTATAGAAACAGACAAAAATGTATAGAAACGGACAAAAACGTATGAAAACCTTTAAAAACGGACGAAAACGTATAAGCAATGACGAAAACGTATAAAAATAGAAAAAGGCGTATGAAAATGGATGAAAACGTATAAAAACGGACATAAACGGATAAAAACGTATGAAAACGTAAGAAAAACATATAAAAACAGACGAAAAATTATAAAAAATTGATAAAAATGTATGAAAGCGTTTAAAAACGGTCGAAAGCGTATAAAAAAGACGAAAACGTATATAAAGGACGAGAACGTATAAAAACGGCTGGAAACGTATAAAAAAGGACTAAAACGGACGAAAACGTATAAAACGGATGAAAACGTATAAAAATGAACAAAACATATGAAAACGTATGAAAACGGATGAAAACGTATGAAAACGGATATTAAATCAAATGAAAAAAAGTTAAAACAAATGTGAAATGGTTTATTTACACCACTGGATGCTTAGTCCATTGGTTGGAGCGTAACTTTGTTAAGCAAAAGACCCAAGTTCGATTTCCGCCCCTTCTAAATTTATTATAAAAAATGAGTACCAACGATAAAAAAAACATTAATGGAGGGACTAATGGTGCAAATATTATTTTAACACTTAACGGAGAACTTGACGAACCATCCAAAATAGGGATTGTCTGGGTTAATAGTTTCAAAAATAAGTATGCCTGGCGTAATTAAAATGGAATAGGGACTGATAACATCAAATAGTCCTGAATATTGAGTGTCAATTTCCCCCAATAATGCTTGTAATTTATATCATTTATATGGATTTACGCTTGTTTTCCATGGTTTTCCACTTTCAGGTAAATTACGAGCATTGGAGCTAAAGAGACGCGGAATTGGAGAAATTATCAAAGATTTATCATAGTATGCTGACTTTGAAGAAGTTACGGCATAACTCATCTCTCACATTACGCCGTAACTAAAGCGTGACTCAGAAAACCAACTCATCAGAAGGTTACGGCGTAACTCTCCCAAAGACTACGACGTAACTATATTAGGTCAAATGAGGTTCCATCACCGATAACTACGCCATAACTATTTCATCAACTACGGCGTAACCAAGTAATATTGAAGATACGGCGTAACCTTATCGTAACCACTTATAAGGTTACGCCGTAACCAACAGATCTAGTGCAAATTACGAAGGAATTGAAGATTATGGTGTAACTCTTATATTAGTTACGCTGTAACCCAGATCTGGCCTATAAATACCCCACGATTTTCAGCATTTCAAATCATCTCATTCCACACACCACAACCAAAGAATGTGGGAAGAAGCCAAAGGCAGGTCTAGAGGAGCATACGGAACTGTCTCCAAGGGAGAAATCACTCCCCTACGATAAGCATTAGCATTTTATCTTTTCTTTACTTTCGATTCATGTATTTCGTAACTTTGAATATTGAATTGATTTGTATGGTTAATATGAGCGGCTAAGCACCTCTTGGTGTTGGCCTAGTTATGATTCCTTAATTGTTTTGTTTGCGTTTACATTACTTCCGTATAATTATTTCTAAGTGTATGCATGCATAGTTTATTGGTAGCTACCCTTGTTTGGTAGTTTTGAATGGCGGTAGAGGCTAGTTGCTTAGGAGATATGACCAATGACCCTAAGCGAGTAGGTGAAACGGAAGGGTAAGATATGACCAATGACGACCCTTTCTACTTGTGCGATTTGACCAACTCGATCACCTACCGTTTGGATGAACTTAAGAATTAGGGGTGAGTGTTTAAGTTGCTAACGCCCGGGCACTCACTATTATAAATCTAGCATGTAGCGGTACTTAATGACTTGTCTTAGGGTACCAGGAACAGCTGGTCTTACGAAGGGACACCTGACTTCTCTAGTGGTGGCATCTTTGTTGATAGGTTAGGGCGAATTGACCAAATTTGTCCTCTCGAATTTCCCCACCTGAAGTAATTGGAAGTAAGTAGACGTAGACATTACTAGCTAGGAGGAATAACTAGGTCAGCACCACTCTCCTCTATTGATTAAACCTTTGCCTTTTATCTGCTTTAGTAGTTAATATTCCTTATCGAAAACATTATTAAAATCTGTGACACCTAGACTTAGTAATAATCCAACACACATAGCTCTTGGGACGACCTCGATTTTACCGAATACTACACTACACACGACCGGGTACACTGCCCGTTAGTGCATTAGGGTAGACCATAGGTATAACGAGACAATATAAATATTAAAACCTGGTCAGTAAAACCTGCATCAAGTTTTTGGCGCCGCTGCCGGGAAGTTATTAGGATTGCTATTAAGTCTTTCATTTTCGTTTTGTTTTAAATTTCTCACAATCATTATTCAAGTTTTCAGGTACCATGGAAGTTGTTGACATCGATGACCTCACTCTTGAGGAATATTTGGCGTTGACAAGAGCAGAACAAGGGTCGGGTCTCGTAAGACCAGCGATTGGAGCTGATGTCCGTTTCGAAATTAAAGACCAATTTATGAGGGAGCTTCGTGCTAACCCTTTTTCAGGAAACAGGGACGAGGATTATGAGGGAGCTTCGTGCTAACCCTTTTTCAGGAAATAGGGACGAGGATGCATATGAGCACGTTGAAAATGTCCTATACATTGCAAGCCTTTTCAACATTCCGGCGTGTCTCATGATCTTTGTTATGCTAAGGGTATTCCCATGACTCTTCTTGGAGCCGCCAGAAGATGGATTGAAAGATTGCCCGCCGGGGCAATTAATACTTGGGCTCTACTTAAGAAGCATTTCATTCAAAGGTATTGTCCTCCGTCAAAGATTTCTAACCAGCTTTTGGAGATCGATAATTTCAAACAAGAAGACGATGAAACGTTGTATCAGGCCTGGGATAGATACAATGATCTCCTTTACAAATGTCCTACACATGATCTGAACAACCAGCAAAAGGTCAACATCTTTTACAAAGGAATCAACATAACTACAAGACAGATGTTGGACTATCAAGGACCTATCCCGAACATGACTCCTACTCTAGCAATTGAAGCCATTCAAAAAAATGGCTGATCATTCTCAAAAATGGCACGACGGAGGATGCAAAAGAAGCTAATGCGGAAGTTTCGATGGAATTGCGGCCATAACCAACAAGCTAGAGAATCTAGGTCGAGATATGCTAAAAATCAAAGAAATTGTTCATGCCATCCAATTTGGCTACGAAAACTGTGGTGGGAGACATCTGAATATTAATTGTCCTAAAATTGACGAAGAAAATACGATCGAGGAAGCGAAATATGGAGAGAATCGACCTTTCTACGAGGATAATCGTAATGGGTATCGTGGAGGACCCCCACCGTATTATGAGCGTAGTGAAAGAAGAACTAACTTGGAGGAAATAATTAACATGTACCTTGTAGATTCAACCAAGAGGCAAAAGGAGCAAGAAGAATGGCTGAAAAATTTCCAAAATAATACAAACAAGAGCCTTTCTTCCCATGACGTATCACTAAAGAACTTGGAAACTATGATTGGAAAGCTTGGCGACGAGGTACAAAAGAGAAATGAGGCACAAAAGAATAAATCTACAATATGTAAAGCTGTATTTTCTGAAAACGACAAGTCCTCCGATGAGTCTAATACTGAAGGCGAAAGAAAGCTAAGCCCTAATCAAATCTTAGAGTTACAGCGTAACCAGAGTACAAGCAACGACAAGATTACCGAGGTTGACAACTCTAAAAGGAAGAGTCATTGGTGTAAGGCTATTGCAAGTGACGATGGAGAATGTTACAGCTTAAGGGCCTCTTGTGACCCTCGTAGAACCTGCGATGGAGGGGTTGATAAAGAGAGGGTTAATGATAACAGATACATGTGGAATACACTTAACAATGAAGAAAGGTTAGCCAAGTCCTCAATTAACGAAGTGGAAGGACCACCTATCAAGCATTACTGCAGACCCTTACTCATTACGGAAGATGAGGTCACACAAGCATGGCCAACCTGCAAACCCTTTCGTGAGTATTCCAACAGAGGGGGTAATGTGAAGAATGAAGTTTGGATATGCCCACATGAATCAGGGAGGTATGACATTGATTTTGTGGATCTGTCATTCAGAGATTGGTACTCAGTAAGGTTCGGTGACGCAATAATTAATTCGGTCTTGTTTAGAAATTTGGAACTCAAATATGAAATACATATTCTTCAAGGAAAAACCATTAAGCCCCTCAACGATATTCCTTCTAGCAATAACAATGACGAAGGGACTCAAAATCATTGGTGTGAACAAATTAAAACCACTGACGGAAATGTTTGGGCTTCCTGCAACCCTTTTGATTATGAATGTAATGGGGGGAGCAGCATTGAGAGAACTGGGGAAGAAGAGTTCCTATAGACCGCAAATAATGATTCAGAAAGAACAGAATTTCCTTGGCCAGATGATCTAGGATTTGACGATTGGGTCAAAATCAAATACGGAAAAATTGACGCATTAACTAAGGAGAAAATCTTGAATGGATGTATGAGTAAAGATCAACCTAACGACGAAATTCCAAATGGAAAATCAGATGATGACACCAAATACTCAGCAAGGAAGGATAAAGAAGAATGCAACCATATACTCGTAGAAAATTCACTTAACGATAACCAACTTAAAGATACTGATTCCGACGACGATGATTTCGATTACCTCGAGCTACAAGGTGAAGACGGTTTCATTGACCCCAATGATGAAGTACACGAGAAAAGAAGATGCAAACTTCTTGGCATCCCGTTTAAGAGACCGCCACCAATTATAGCCGAAAAATATGAGTTCACTCGATACCATTTAGGACCGGAGGAAAAATTTTGCAAAATTCGGAAGATCGAAACTAAAGAATACCTCCGCACTGCCACAAATGTCGGTTGGGTCAGGCGTAACTTGATGAAAGACATGGAGGAAGTCGGCCAAGTACTAAGGCCCCCATAAAGCTCCACGGCTCTGAGTCTAACTTAAAGACTCGTAAATAAAGAAAAGTGCTCTTTCGGGAGACAACCCGAACTCGTAAATAAAGAAAAGTGCTCTTTCGGAATACAACCCGAATTATCATTTTCTTTTGTTTTATTTCCATTTCTATAGGGTTTTGTGTTTTTAACCATTTTTGCAGGAAACGAGGAAATGATTGTTGCTGCACTTTGCTGATCTGACCATAGTTACGACGTAACTCATCTCTATGATTACGCCATAACCAACCCCTTGCAGCAGAATTTTTGACGCTTTACCAGTTACGGCGTAATACCATCGCCGTAGCCACTCGCTTTACAGCATATTTCAGGTTTTGCTAGTTACGGCGCAACTCCCTCAAGGAGTTACGACGTAACCTTCCTCTCCTTTACTTCTTTCATTTTAAAACACAATAACCTTGTATTAGTATTTCAAATGAACTTTGTGGGTGTGTTCCCTGTAAACCCTCACGAGACTTCACTCGTCCACTTGGGACACCAAGTGGTTTAAAAGGCTTGTTGCATATGCTAAATGCAATCGTGATTCCTACGAAAGTAAGTTAGGTTTGTTTTTCATTTTTCATTTTTTATTTTTAGAATTATGCTTGTCGGTAGTGTGATTTCAGGGATTGAAGTTTGTTCATGATGCTTATACGAATGCACGTCTCTTTTTCGTGGGCCTTCTTTCTTTTTGGAGCAAATTTCAGGAAAGTTCTCACTCTAATTCTACTTTTCTCTTCACCTTTATTTAACGCTTAGTACAATAGGGACTTTGTACAATTCAAGTGGGGGGACGGGAGTAGAATTATCTCTTGAACTTTATTTTGCCCTCGTTTTTCTAGTTTATTTTGAAAAATTATGCCATTTTTAAAATTTTGACATGTTTTTCTTAACCTAACTAGATTAGACCTTAGTCGAGCACATACAACCCTTGATATTTTATGGTGAGATTAGCCTTATCCGTTTCCAATATTTTACCCAAAATCCACCAAATTATGAGTGTGCCGGTAGCTTGTAAACTTTAGAACTTGGCCTTTGCATCATTTCGAGACCATAGACGAGGTATGTTGAGTTAGCTCGATGTATTTGGACTTTTCAGTTTTAGAAGGCAATATTATAGGATTATCACCCAAATAGCCTACCATTGTGTGTCTATCGATTAGTCACCTCGACTTCTTGACCCTATGTGAAACCCTTTTGTTGCACTCACCTTTAGTGCAAGATACCCCTAGATACACCCATCTGAGCCATTCCTTTCAGTTTGTTAACCCAATATATTGTTTCAATACACCTATACACCTTAGCCTACCCTGTAGTCTTTATTTGTAATTGGGAAGTCATCATTTGCCTAAGTTCAAGGTTCAAGTGGAAAGGTTCGGAAATCACACTTTCGTCGACGACATATTATTGAAGATCATTGAAGACCCCCCGAATTCCCGATGTTCATCTCAAGTGGGGGGATATTATGTTTAGTTGTTATTGTTATGTTGAAAAAAAATAAAAAAATGATGATGATTCGAAAAAAAAATTGTTATGCTATTGAGTTATTGTAAAAGTGCATTGTTATAAGCACTGTGTTATAATCTTTATAGATTTAGTATCGAGGAGGCCACCTCGGTCATATTCGAAGATTGGAGTTGGTAATTATGCCAACAGTTGGAGAAAAGGTAGTGTGCCCATCACGACGTCCTTTAATGACACATCTACCTAGTATTTCATGATCCGGTTTCTTGATTTCAAAGCTTGAACTTTGGGCGGACGGTAAGTGGTGGTGACTTGGTTATAGATTTAGACTACCTGCTTGATTTTTATTTTACACCATTTATACTTCCCATGTCTTATCCTACCCTTTAGTCATGAAGCATGTCTAGGTGATGCAGCGAGCAATCTTTGGTGTCTTGGCTATGGATTTGGTCATGTATCATTGATTTTGTCCACTTCGTCGTGACATGTTAGTAATGACGAGTCACCCCTTAACCTTTGTGGTGTCTACCCATATTGCCTTCCAGAATTGTTTAGCCCTTAACTCTAGTAGTGGAGATTTGTGTAACCGCCAAGCTTATGATAGAATACATGCTATGAGTGTGCGATTGAGTGATCACCCCGAAATTGACACTTAGAATAGTTGAGAGATTTGAGTGTTTCGTTCCAATTTCATGAGGTGTTCGGCTTTGTTTTATTCTAGCATAAGGGATTTGTAAACTTATATTTTCTAGGTTATGGGAGATATCTTTTTAGGAATCTTTCTAATAAGGTCTACTTGAGGGCAAGTAGAGTTCAAGTGGGGGATATTTGATAACATCAAATAGTCCTGAACATTAAGTGTCAATTTCCCCCGATAATGCTTGTAATTTATATCTTTATATGGATTTACGCTTGTTTTCCATTGTTTTCCACTTTCAGGTAAATTACGAGCATTGGAGCTAAAGAGACGCGGAATTGGAGAAATTATCAAAGATTTATCATAGTATGCTGACTTTGAAGAGGTTACGGCGTAACTCATCTCCACATTACGCCGTAACTAAAGCGTGACTCAGAAAACCAACTCATCATAAGGTTACGGCATAACTCTCCCCAAAGACTACGACGTAACTATATTAGGTCAAATGAGGTTCCACGCCGCTGATAACTACGCCGTAACTATTTCATCAACTACGGCGTAACCAAGTAATATTGAAGATACGGCGTAACCACTTATAAGGTTACGCCGTAACCAGCAGATCTAGTGCAAATTACGAAGGAATTGAAGATTACGGCGTAACTCTTATATTAGTTACGCCGTAACCCATATCTGGCTTATAAATACCCCACGATTTCCAGCATTTCAAAGCATTCCATTCCACACACCACAACCAAAGAACGTGAGCAGAAGCCAAAGGCAGGTCTAGAGGAGCATATGGAGCTGTATCCAAGGGAGAAATCACTCCTCTACGATAAGCATTAGCATTTTATCTTTTCTTTACTTTCGATTCATGTATTTCGTAACTTTGAATATTGAATTGATTTGTATGGTTAATATGAGCGGCTAAGCACCTCTTGGTGCTGGCCTAGTTATGATTTCTTAATTCTTTTGTTTGCGTTTACATTACTTCCGTATAATTATTTCTAAGTGTATACATGCATAGTTTATTGGTAGCTACCCTTGTTTCGATAGTTTTGAATGGCGGTAGAGGCTAGTTGCTTAGGAGATATAACCAACTGACCCTAAGTGAGTAGACTAAGACGGGAAGGGTAAGATATGACCAACTGACGACCCTTTCTACTTGTGCGATTTGACCAACTGATCACCTACCGTTTGGATGAACTTAAGAATTAGGGGGTGAGTGTTTAAGTTGCTAACGCCCGAGCACACACTATTATAAATCTAGCATGTAGCGGTACTTAATGACTTGGCTTAGGGGACCAGGAACAACTGGACTTATGAAGGGACACCTGACTTCTCTAGTGGTGGCATCTTTGGTGATAGGTTAGAGCGAATTGACCAAATGTTGTCCTCTCGAATTTGACCCCACCTGAATTAATTGGAAGTAAGTAGACGTAGACATTACTAGCTAGGAGGAATAACTAGGTTAGCACCACTCTCCTCTATTGATTAAACCTTTGCCTTTTATCTGCTTTTATCTGCTTTAGTAGTTAATTAATTCCTTATCGAAATCATTATTAAAATCTGTGACACCTAGACTTAGTAATAATCCAACACACATAGCTCTTGGGATGACCTCGGTTTTACCGAATACTACACTACACACGACTGGGTACACTGCCCGTAGTGCATTAGGGTAGACCATAGGTATAACGAGATAATATAAATATTAAAACCTGGTCAGTAAAACCTGCATCAGGGACTACCGGTGTTATTTGGGATAAATCACAAGGACGAACCATGTAACTTTTTCTATAATTTACTTATGGAGATCTCAACATTCCAGTATAACTAATCAGTATAGCCATTCGATGATTGATTTCCCTTTTAAAGTACAACTAATCAACGAAGGGCTTATGAGAGCTTATAAAGGTTTGGACTTTTAAAATAAATTTATTTATAAAATAAGTCTCATTTGTCATATATGCTTATGTCTTCATAAGCCCAAACCCATACAAAAAGGCTTATAGCTAGTTAAATTACTTAAATACCTTTAAAAATATAATAAATTATCACGTAAAAGATGAAAATATATGTGTGTTTAATTTGATGTATTTTTTGTGGTTTTACATTAATAAGCTTTAGCTTCAACTAATTCGCCAAATAGCCTTATAAAAATATAAACTTCAGCTTGCAGTTTCAGACCCAGCCTCAGCTCAAGCTCTAGCCCAAACCCATTGTGCCAAGCATACCCAATATGTTTAAACTTTGAACTAGTGCCTTCAACTTACTTTTTCACAAGAAAACATTGTTTTGAAACTAGAGTAAAAAAGAAAAAAGAAAAAAAAAATGGTTAGAAAGGAAGTATCCCGTCTCTATTCAATATATAACAATCGACACATGAAAACATGTACACCCAATTCTCTAGTTTTATTAGTAAGAAAAATAAAGAAATAGAAATTAAAAAAATTCAGTTTAAATTTGGGAGAAAATATTTTACTACAAAATCAATTAAATCACTTTCTTTTTAAGTAGTTTTCTTTTTTTTTATTCTTTTTTCCTTCTTAAGTGATATTCGAGAAAACAAATTTTCACTTCTTTTTTTTCCTTTAAGAGCATTCACAACGGAGCCTTATTTTTCGATCAATGGCTTGGTGAGTCATCATTGCAATGGAACGCAGAATTCCAGGTCATCCGTAGATTGAAAAATAGTAATACATAAACTGTATATCTTGTACGTAGCATTGTATATCTATTTTATTAGTTAAATATGCAGCAATATAATCTCTTTCGCTCATATATATGTTTGAACACATAAATTAAAACTTTGGCCACTTAATGTTTTAATAAAATCACAACCTTACATATTAACAGAAACTAAAATTTGTTTTATGTTTCAAGCACTTAAACTATTTCTAATCATCTAATAAGTCAGTTGTGTAATCTAAATGAAATTTTCATATAGTACTGTAATTATGTATGCATTTTAATTTTAAAAATATTTTATTTTTTGGGTAAAGGGTATTTCATCCGATAAAATATATTACTCTAAAAAAATATTTAAGTACAATAGAATGTGGCTGAAGTACCACATTAATCGCAAGCAATCACTTGACACAACCACTATATCATTCATGACAGACCATAAATGACAATTAGCTACATCCAACAAAACCACAAAAAAAAACCAACATAAAATAAGATACATCAAGAATTTTATGCAAATACATAAAACAACCTATCTAAGACAAAAATCTTGAATTCCAACTACCTTTAATTGAGCAGGAGAGAGACCAAAATCATCATCATAAACGTTGCCGTCACCCCCCTCCCCCTCCATTGCTCATAAAGACTCTTTGAATTCCCTTGATATGTGCTTAAACACATATCTTTTCATTAGTAAAACTGACCCAAAACAACCAAGAAAGAGCCGTTTATTGCTAATATCTGTGGTTTTCTTGAGTTTGTGCTTGTGCAGTACGGATATGTAAAACACACAAAAGGAACCAAATCGACGTAAACCGAGCACGAGAGATCAAGAGTGTTTGAGCTGAGCCGGAAGGTCGGGATTGTGCATTTTGGAAGATTTTTATTCTCTAAAGATGATTTTTGAAGTTTCAGTCAAGTTTGAAGAAATGTCAAGATTAGTCCCTGTACTTTGAGAATTTGGCAGAAATGATCCTCCAAGTTTCAGAATTTACAAATTTCACCCTTGGAGTATTTAAAGAAAGGCCCTTGAAAGTTATTTCCAGATTTACATGTTTGGTCCTTGGATTTTCAGCATTGGCATATTTGGTCCTTAAAGTTAACTTGGATCATGTATCTAGTCCTAATCCAATATATCCTTGCCTGGCCCAAACACCTTACCCGGTCCAAGCCCAAAACAAAGCCAAACCCGCCCTTTAACCCGTTTCCCCACTTTACCCACTCAACCCGGCTTCATTTAACCCGAGTCAACGAACCACTTACCCGGTCAACCCATCCAAACTAATATATAAAATTATTACCCGCGCCCTTTTCCCCCAATTACCCTGCTCCTATGAACCCTAATTTTACCCCGAGTCAATTGGTCAAATTAACAGCTATTAAGGGCATAAGTGTACTTTCGCCTGACACACACTGACACATGGGGTTGCCAGGTCAGCTATCCGTGTGAGAATGCCACTCTCTGCTCTCCTATTGGTGGAAACAGGTCATCAATTATGATCCAATGATTGAGATTGATTGGACACATGTGGGATTTGATCAAAGGGCTACAAATGATTCAGAGAAAGCACAAATGTGGTATCTAGATCCTTCCAAAGACCTTGAGCTCACCTATTTAAAGACCCTCATTCGCTCATTGAAGATATCTCTTTTTCTTTCAATTTCCAGTAGCTTAGTATAGTTTTTAATTGTTTTTAAATAGTTTCTTTGTATTACTTTTATAATTTCAGTCATTGTATGAGTATTTGATATTAATGAAATTTCCCTTTTAATCTCAAAATTTATGTTATGTTCTTAAATTGTTTTGAAGAGCTTATCAGTATCATTTAGTTCATATTAGCTTATTCTACAGTCAAATTAGTTTGTCTTTTATCATTACTCAAAAATACAAAAAAAAAATCAAATAAATTCATTGAAAAATAAAAAAACATGTCAATCTGTTTTGTGAGTTGATTCATACTAAGCTACTGTTTCACACAGGTTCATTTAAGCTTGTAATAGCTTAATGTGAGCTTATTTCTGTTATAAACTCAAAATTTATAGTGGTCAACGAAAGTCAAAGTTGCAGGAATGGGTTTGGATTGCTGATCTTGTAATAGATCTGGGTTGAAATGAGTTAAGATTTGGGTTAGGTTACTGATCTAATGGTCTCATGAGCAAGCCATAGTGGCTGGATTTATGTAAGCATTATCTTACTTGCAATTCTGTTTCATTACTGTCAATTTTGCATAAGTAGAGTAATCACTGTCTGATAGTTATAGTACTTGTTCTTGCATCATTTAGGTATTATATTGGTATTTAGATCTGTTTTGATAGTTTGATTAGACTAGTGTTGAGGTTTGTTAGTAGTTGTTTACTTATCAGTTCATAAATGGGTGTTTGGATCAGATAGAATTTTTGTGATTGAGCTTTGGTTAGAACTAGAAATCTGTGTACTCAGTCTCTCTTATGGTCTATTGAGTTATTTCAGGCATTACTTTGCATCCAAACACTCATTTAGTCAAAATCACCTTAAAACTGTTCTAATCTTAGTAGCTGTTGGAATTTTGAGTAAGCATTAGCTTGATTTAGGTCCAAATATCATTAGAGTTGATTAATATAACTTGGTTTGAGCTTATAACATAATCTCAGTTCATGATTTGGTGTCAAAATTCACTTTGGTCAAAAATTTCACAACTGTTCTTCAAAGTCAAACTGTGTCAAAAACAAGTTTGTGCAGATCTTGCAGATGCTGCACAGTGCCCATTTCAAGTAGTTAGAGTCAGATAATTGGCTTAGTTGTAGCTTGCCAGGTGATCTTTAGGACTGCATATTCAGTTTTCACACTAGCTCTTTTGATAAGCCTGTGCACTCGCATGAAGCTCAAACTTAGGGGGTCTTTAGCTGTTTTGCTTATTTAGTCAGTTTGCATAGATCTATTGGCAGTGCTTGTAGCTTGTTAGGATTAGGTGTTATTAGTTGCACTTAGCTTATTTTAGCTTAATCTAGCTTTAGTCACTGTTTGGTAGCCTAATTAACTAGTTTGCTTATTTTTAGTAGCTTATTCATATTCAGTTTGCACTATAGCCTTCATATTTCACACATAAGCTGCTAATTTCTTATTTTTCATAGATTTAGATTATCAATTTATAATTTTCCTGAGATTTTCATTAATTTTGGTCACAGTTAAGTATTTTTCTTAATTAAAAACTGTTTTTAATCACTTTTAATTAGCTTTTATTGCAAATAATTAAGAAAAAGTTCAAAAAATAATTTTTGAATTTTCTCAGTTTAAGAAAAATATAAAAAGCATAAAAAAGATTTTTCCTTATTTTTCCCCTTTTATTTGGTATTTTTCACAATTTAAATTAGATTTAAATAGTTTAAAATTTGTAGAAAATAGAAAATTAATCTGAAAAATAAAAAAATAGTTTTAAAAAGTCTTTTGAGTTATTTTAGATTTTTAGAAAATAGTTTCATATTTTTCTCTTTGATTTTTATAATTTTTAGTATTTTAAATTAGTTTTAAATAGTTAAAAATTTATTTTTAATTCTAAAAAAATCAAGAAAAATCCTAAAAAAATAGTTTTAATTCTAAATTAGTTTTCTAATTACATTTTTAGCATAAAAGTAATTTTAGGCATTTTTAGTGTATAATTTAAACGTAGTTGCATTTTAATTACGTTTTATTAATTACGTTTTAGTTTAATTTGCACTTAGGATTTCCCGTAGAATAGATTCCCTTTATTACTTTCCCCATTCCCGTAGTTTAATAAAATCAAAACCAAACAAATTAAAACATCGAGCATTATATTCCAAACCAAGAACGACGTTGGCAATTCACGTCTCGTTGGGAAACGATTCGGGTTGTCTAATCCGTACACACGATCACACACGGGATTTGATTTATTATTCTTTTTCCTAAAGGAATTTAAATCTATCTTCGTGATTATTTTTGATATCGATATTGAGGTTTTATCCACACACATAACCCTTAAGCCTTCATTATCAAAGAATCAGTGTCCGAGCCGTTTTAAGTTTCTTACGGTTAGTCATTCACAAGTGGCTAGCTTGTGTGAGTAAGCTTGACGTGTTTCTGGCATTCAATCATCCCTCCACTACCAAAGTAAGTCGTCTCATTATGATTCTCAAAAACTTCGTATTCATCGCTATCAGAAACAACCACATCTCCCACCTTAGAAACAAGGTTACCCCTCTTTGTTGAAGAAGTACTAGGACATGAATAAGTAGGAGACTTAGTAGCCTCAACCTGCACCTTCGGTTCCATGTCACTCAACGGCCGGTCTTGTGACCCCTTACAATTTTGTTGAAAACCAAGAATATCCTCATCCACCAGTGATTCCAAGACGCCAAAAGAATTATAAGAGTTTGAGCTCATACAAGATTTAACATTAGAAGTAGAAGCCTCCTTTTAAACCTTAGGATCCGAATCTTTATTGGTAGCACTTTGATTTGTAGCTATCGTCACTTTAGGTTTCTAAAAGTTAGGTTTGGCTTAAAAAACTTAATACCGCCAATGACGAAGAAGCCACATTCTTCCCTTTATTCTTACGATTTCTTACCTCAATGAAACCCTCTTCATGATTATCCACTGGAATAGACATTTTATCATAACTGATTTAACAATGTGTACTACATATATCTATATAGTATTTTATAGGTAATAGAAATATATGACGTGGAACTTCATTAAATTATGTAAAGTTTAATGCATCGTGAGTGATTTGTATGAATAAATCGTGAGTGATTTGTATGAATAAATGAGATGTTGACTATTTAAAAATAATATTTGCGGACATAACTGATAAGAGATCCATAATGTATTGAACTCAAAATGATATATCTATTTTGTTTGCTCTAAGTCGAGTGCAAGTGAACCTAGAAAGAAGAAATTATTTTATAATGTTAATACAATTATGGAGAGATTACGCTTATTTTTTCAAAAATAAAAGCTATTTAAAAATAATATTTGTTTACCCATAAGATATAATATTATAAGAGATCCATAATAATTTTGAAAATACCTAAGCATTAAACCTATTTTTAGTTGGATAACTTATATAAAATAATTTTTTAATAAACAACAAATGAATTGTTAACCCCAATTCCTCCCGCTTAGTGAATTCATTTCACAACATCAAATATAGATCAACACAATCTATTTTGGGTTTAAACTTTACCGTGACATCATTGGAGAATATAAAAAGACGAGTGCAAGTGAACCTAGAAAGAAGAAATTATTTTATAATGTTAATACAATTTAGGTTAAAGTTATAAAATTTGAATCAAAATAAAATAAACCTACTAAAAATAAAACTTTTATATAAAATATATCAAAATGGATGTTGAAATCATAAGCAAATTTTAAAAAAAATTTTAAAACTAGATCATAAAAAAAAACGGATTAAAAATATTTAACCCTTTAAAATAAATTAATTATTTACCCATAAAAATATTTAATATATGTTAAAACTCATTTAGTTATTTTTTTAAGTAATTTTTTCAATAATATATCTTAATTTTTTTAAAACTATTTTATATAATAAGTTTCAAAATACAAATTTCAACTTTAGCTTGTAATAAAACCCCTGCCCCAACCAGCCAAACATACCCTTAGTATGATTTAGCATTAAACTTGCATTTAAACTTACAACGCTTGCAAAAGTTACTAATCTGTGTTAGTTGGTAAAACTATAGTGTTTCATCCCTAATTCGACACGGTAACATTTCAAATCTATAGCCCCATCCCAACTTCTTACACCAACACAACTCTAGCCGTGTAATATAATTCAAATTGAACAATATCTGGTTATATAAATCATCTTAATCCGTACTTGCACACAAAGTGTTCGATAAAATGCCTCAGTTAGAATCTAAATAACATGGTAACCTTTTAACAATGTTGAACGTATTTAGGCATGTTGAGAATCATTTTTGGGTTACGAGTCATTTTAGGATTAAGAAGCTAAGTAGATTTGTGCATATAGAGGCAAATATTAATCACGCGTTAAGTGAGCCAGTGTCGGATGGTTTGTCTTCTGACTGGTGTGAAATAGCGTACCCGAAACTAATAAAGTTGACCCATTTGTTAAAGGGTTTGGATTTGATCAGTGGAAGATTGGTTAATGTGGAAGAAAAACGCGTTGTTAATGATGAGTTTCTTGTGGAGAGTATGCGTAAATTTAAGTTAAATGGTGCAGCGTTTTTAAAGTACCGTTCAATACAGCAAGTGTTATCGAAAGGGGGTACGCAAAGCGTTTGTGTTGACAAGCCAGTTTATGCTGAGCCTTTTGCTTTGAACTCGCTTAAAAAAGTGTGTGACGTCTTAGCTCTATCTGCTCAGCATAGGAAGTTAGTTCGACTAGCAGTATGCCCACAAGTCACACAGCACCAAATATGGACAGGTGCGCTTGCAGAGATACTGAATCAGTTGAAATATGAAACGAGTGTTAAGGAAAATGGGTGTATGACGAAAGGTGCTAATATGGTTCAGCAAATAGTGGTCAACTGTCTTAGGTTCTTGGATGATGCTGTGTCTTATGATCCTGAGTCAAGTTCATGGATGAAGGTTGCACCTAAGAAAAATGCAAATTCGCCACCGTCTGCTAAGTGGGGGGATTTGCTTGAGATGTTTGATGATTTAATTAACTGTTTGAAGTACGATCAAGAGTTTTTAGTTTATGCCATAAAGCTTGATATCATGAAAGAAGGGTTGGCGCAGATAAAAGATGTTTTGGTGGATAAGAATATTGGATACAAAGAGGTTCGGCATCAACAAAGTTTAGTTCAGAAGAAATTGACTAAATTTTTGGGTCATTCATCTCGATGTTTGTTCACACTTTTGTTGTATTATCTATATGGTAGTATACAAGATATTGAGCTCGACATTTGTTGTTGGCTGTCTGAAGACGATGGTGGGAACAAGTATTGTTTATGTGTTGGGAAGATTTTGACATCAGATGGAGATAAAATGTTAAGGCGTGTGGTCAAGCAGCTGGATAGAGCTCTTGGGGTTATTAAGTTTGTACACGAAATGGCGGAAATGAAAGAGATTTTGGAGCTTCAGGGTCATATATGGTGCTTAGGGTCAGAAAGTCGATCACTTTCTTACAGAGGGCACAATTTCTTCATTCATGGAATTAGTCTCTAATTCTGATCAAAGACTAATTACATGGAAATGTATCATCATGTAAGGTAATTTATAACTAAAGAACGTTATTTTAATTAATGTTGAATTTATTTACCATACAATATTAGGAAAAATTTCATGATTTATGGGACATACTTTTCTTGTCCAACCATCTGTGAACTTAGAGGAATCCCTTTAATAAAAAGAACTTCCACTATGTGTACTTGCCTTATTTGCTTTAGAAGTGCTTAGCTTATTTCACTTACATTGGCTTTTGTCATCTTTCACACATTTTCTTTTTTGGTTATAAGTGATGTGGCTAAGTGAGCATATACAGGCTTTTGTTTGTCCTCTTCCTCGAGTTACATGGCAATCAATTGGCTCATGTATTGCTTTTATGTTTTCAAATTTATTTTGAAATGATCAGATTTTGTTGGAAGAAACACCATATTAAAATGAACAAAGAAATCCAGAAGAGATGTTAACACTGCCCTTAAGCTTAGAGGTCATGTTGTTCTTCATCACAATGTACTCCTGCCCGACACGCTCTATAACACTTATTGGTTAATATTTAAGAGGTGTAATTCATCAACAAATTCCATAAAATAAAGTGTAGCTTTATTCAGTTCATCAAAAGATAACTTATCAATTAAAATCAAGAAACTTAGTCATCTCAACTGATAATATACAGTTTGACCCCGAAACATAAGTAAATAACGTAAATTGATTAGATACAGTCTATGCTGCATACAAAGGTCTGTTCACCTAACTTGAACGGATGTCTGCCAGGATAAACTGATACTGAAGAAATATTTTCCGCAAAAACCATCATCCTTTCAAATGTTAATCCATCAAACAAGTTGGATTGCATGATGTATCTTACATGAAGGCATGTTTAGAGCACATACTAATCCGCGTAACACATGAATGATAAGTAGTTAGGTCTGTATTATCATCAAGACTATCATAAAGTTGACTAGTAATAACCATCCCTTTATACCAAATATTGAAATATAGAGATGGTTACACTGGAATCATCTCTTTAAGTTGCAGCCGATTATCAGACATTAGAAATTAGTATACTAGACTTGTATGGTTTAATTTCTTAAAGAACCTGAAAACCAAGAGTAATAAGATTAGCGATCTTTACTTTGCCCTTTTGTCAGGGTATTCTCGTGAGTAAAAAACTTGGAGAAGAACAAAACTGTAGAAAGACGGAATTGGGACCATCAATTCTTTTTACAGATACTGAATATTATGAAAGACAACAATATTACTGTCTCAATCTAACAATTATTTATCAGTGTGGGGTTCTTTAATGAACTTTAGCAATTCAAATTGAAATAAAGTATCACATATGTGTATGAAGTTAAAAATAGTCAAGGCCACTTATATGATATGATATATTTCAACATAGCAGTAAAAATTCTAGTTCGTGACTTAATGGGTTCCATTTCTTTACATTAATGTACCATGATAGACTTTGAGCAAACCCAAACTAGTCCAAAGGCCTTTTCCACTCACTTTCTTCTTAGAGCTTGGGAAGTGAACTATGAAAACTATCAATGCTTGGCTTTTCTTTATCTTTATGCAATGTAGATTCCAATGATTATTACTTTACCTTTGTTGTTATCATTTTATGCTTCAGTACTTCCTTTAATGAAATTCACCCCAAAAAGCAACTAATGGCAATGAATGGACCATCAGTTCTTGAAATATCACCATTTCAAATTATGATTAAAGTTGGCTCTAGTTCTTCTTTTAGAGCAAAAGCTTGTGTTGTATTCCTTCTATGATCATATATGATTACATCCATGAACTGAATGGTTTATTAAAGCTTACTGCCAAAGATCAAGGACATTTTGCTAATCATGGTAACAACCTCGACTATCCTAGAGAAGCCAAGTTTACAGCTTGCAACTTGAGTGTACACAATTGAAATATAATAGTAACAGAATCACCACAGTAATAACTTTGCACACGACAGCAATTTTCTGACAATTTTAACCTCGGTCATCTAATTTACTCTGTTTCTGATTAGTCTCTTCCGCTGAGGGTAAAAGTGTAATAAAACAAGTAGCTCTGATGTGAGAAGTAATTATTGCGGTGCACAAATCACCTCCTAGTAGTAACCATGCAGTGAAAACACTATTGTCAGCTTATATAGTTTCCCATGAATATAAATATGAATGATCCAGCTAATGAAGTCAAGAATCCGTTCAACGCTCAAATAGACACATCCGACTATAGATTGCAAGATTGTGTGACTAAAGATGAGATCTTTAATAGTGAGTAAGAATCTTGACGTGACTAATGGCATCCAGATTAAGATGATAACGACGTATGTGTACTTGACCAAGTAGTATTTAATTTAAGGTAAAACATAAAGCTTCTTTTATAAAATGAAATGATAAGAATCTTGGCAAAAGCTAAACAATAATGCCTAGCAGGAGACTAATTAATAAAAATGTGTATCTTAGCTTTTTGACTGGTATATTGCAAATTTCTAGGTGAGAAAAAGATGTTAAGCTCAAAAGCTTTGGAATCCTATGCTGTAAAATTTAGTTCTTGCTAACCAGCTGTTTAATTTTTTCTTGATGCTCTGTAGTAAAAGAAGTTTTGTGTAGCTTGTAATTTGTTACTCAAACCTGAAATGTGCATTACCTTGTAATTTGTTCTGAGTGTTTGTTTTGCTAAAATACCCAGTTAATTATATCCTCTTTTATTACTCATCTAGTCATGTTTTTGCATCATAATTTAGAATCTTGGTTTAGATGATGGTGATTTATAGAATCATTTAAGGGTGTCAATTTTCTAACTGGAATCACTTGTTTAACATCTTACGAGTAAGTAATAGCATTGAAGAACAAAAAGGAAAACACGAGATTAGACTGAATCCCCATCCCCAAACAACACGATATCAAGGAACAACCTCAAAATGAGGGATTAATCATCCATAAAACATTAGTTATACTAATCAAATTAACCATAATTCACCTAAGCTTCCTAACAAATCCAAAAGACTGCTACTATTGAAATAAAATAAAAGAAAAGAAAAGCAAAAGGAGAAAATCAAAGATAGGATATTGCATATGAAAGGGGCAAAAAGGGGTCAGTTTAGAATATCCTATCAACTGGATGCTCTTCTTCTTGATTCTGTCTGATGATCAATGACTCATTGTCTCTCTCTCTCTTCCTCTAAACTTAGATAGCAAATTCATGATACCTGAAAGTTATATCAAATTATCAGTGGCCATTTTAACTTGTGTGCATCATATCATTCAAATTTCATAGATTAGTTAATATATATCATGAGAAACTAAACATAGTGAGTTACCTGAAACTAGAACTGCGACAACCTGGCTTAGTAGGGAGACTTGCTACCAGAGTCCCTTGGTGCATTGCATCTAAAGCATTCCATTCTGCTAGCGAAATTATGCTCATTGCAGCCAGGCCTGTTAAGATATTGATTTCGTATTGCATGTCATGATTTTTTGTGATGATAGTGCATACTTTAGTATGAAAGTCTAAATTTGCAACTTAGTGATCCCAATTTGATAGAATTAAGACTTGTTAAATTTCATGCATGAGGTAAGTGCTTTTCATGCATGAAGGTGGAACAACTGAAAAAGTAGGGTTACTTAGGAGCTAAGAAAAAAAAAATGCAACAATATGTGAAAGAGTGAACAGTTGACTAGTGTGGTTAGAAAGAGTTTGTTACCTGCCGCATAGCCAGTCACCCGACTTCCACCCTGCAGTACGGCTGCTGCCACCACCAACACCAACACTTCCTCCACCAAACCCGAAGTTCCTATTACGAGACAGATCACCATGAAAACCACCACCACTAGAGGCCAAGTCATCCTTAAACACACCACACTTAAAGCAACTCGAGCGGCTAGCAAAGTTGTGAGCACCGCAGTTTGCAACACTACAGTACCAATCTCCAGGCCTCACATCCGGCCCAGTGAAACCAAACACAGAAGGGTTCATCATACTTTCTCTACCTCCAAAACCACTACCAAAACCACCGAGAACGCCACCTCCAAGTCTCACCTCCCCACATCTCTGGCAAGAGTCCCTCCTTTGGAAGTTCAAGTGCTGGCATGACCTGCAGTTCCAATCTCCTGGCCTGCTCATCTTTCTACACAAAAATAACCAAATGTTAGAAGTAATACAAGTCAAGTACATGAGTACAATGCACACAGTACACTATTACACTGTGAGTGTGTGTGGTAACTATGATTAGGGTTTTTAGTGTTACCTTGTGATGGATATGAAGCTGATAGTGTGTGTGTTTCTTTTGAGGGATTCCTGAGAAAATATGGTGATGGAGTGTGGTGGGTGAGGGGTTTATATATATACATGCAAAAAGGCCTCAAAATTCGAGAGATTCGGGCAGCTGTAGTTGAAGCTGAAGCTAAATCACCTTTTCCTTTTTAATATTCTTCCCTTGAACAATGGGACTTATATGAAATATATCATATGTTTAATAAAACAATGATTTAACTGCTTTGTATTTGTTTTTGTGAATATCATGGTATTATTAATTACAGGTAAATCTATTCAAAAAATTTACTCCATCACTACAAAGTCTTTCTAACAGGTTCAAAACTATATTGATCAGTAATGTTCGTATACAAAATGAATGTGTTGGTAACTAAAATCATGTACTAGAGTTCTATTGAAATCATAGCTCGTTAACCCTCAGCCTGCTCTGTCTCATTCGGAAATGAATGTCCGAAAAGGTTTTAGTTCAAACAAAAATGTAATTTGTAGACAACATCCAAGCTATCCTAATAGTAAGGTGTTCTCAATGCCTCGAAAGTGAGCAGAGTTCAAATCTAGCTAGCTGGGTTATGAACATTTTGCGATAGCAAAAGAAAAGTCAAGAAACAGTACGTCACACGAGAGATTAGGCCGCGTACATCAAATTAAAAGTGTCATTTTAATTTTAGAACTTAAGAGAATTTAAACGTTGGCTGAGATTCTAAAGATAGAAACGTTGTGGAGTTTGATAAAGTTCATTCAGGTAGCTTCTTTTAAGGCTTCTAGATTGCATGAACACAATATTTACATAAACCAAAAAATTCTACATGCATTTTCCGATAATGCCCTTCTCTTCATTCTTCAAATATCAAATGTACCATAGATGTGGAATCATAACATAAGTCCACATGTCCAATTTGACGAAATTTGAATTGCATTGATAAGTTCTCATATACAATTTGAGTCACGTACACGCGTGTGAGGCAAGATGCATGCCAACCTACAATGACTTTTATAATTAATGATTGCAAGACTACTTGAATGCTAATCGAACAATTTGGAAATGGACAACTCTTAAGATCTTTTGAACTCTTTTTGACCACATGAAACAGCAAAACACCGCACACTATAGAACACTTAACTAGGGACGGAAACAAGGGTTTCTGCGGGTGCTCAAGACCTTTATGAATTTTTACGATGTAGTGTTAATTTTTGGAAAAAAAAAAACATTAATTTTTCCTAAACGCATTTTATATATGCTAAATCGTAATATTGATTTAGTCCAATAAAGAATTGACTATCCATAAAAGCCCATGCCCATGATCAAGAAGTGTTTAAAAAGTCGAAGAATAATCATAGAAAATATCTAGGTGAAATATCTAGAATGATGTTAGAAATATCTAGATAAACTTATCTGCTATGAATTATCTAGAAATAGGTATGTAGATAAGTATGATGATGTAATAAGAAGTATCTAGATTATGTTAGAAGTTTCACGGAAGTATCTCGGTTCTAGAACCTTCCATAGACTAGTATAAATATGTGATGGATGAAGTCATTTGTAATGAACAAAAGCTTAAGCAATAAAGTTACATTATAAAAGTTCTCTAAGTGTTCCTATCTTCATCAAGTATAAGCATAAAAGGCCCTCGTATTTCCAAAAAAATGGTACCAGAGCAAGAAGATTAAGATGTCGAGCATGATGAACTTGTTCCAATTTCCAAACACAACTATGGTAGTTGGTGCATTCGGATGAAGGCGTTACTCGGTTCACATGATGTGTGGGAGATAGTCGAAAAAGGTGTTGAGAAAGTTAATGATGAAAGTTCATTGAATGTAGCCCAAAGGGTGGAGTTGCAAAAGGCAAAAAAGAAGGATCAAAGTGCTCTTACACTCATCTATCAATGTATTGATGATGCGATGTTCGAGAAAGTTGCAAATGAAACCACTTCTAAGGAAGCGTGGGAGATCCTTCAAAATGCTTTCAAAGGATGTGGAAAGGTGAAAAAGGTATGCCTTCAAACTCTTAGAGGAAAGCTCGAAAACTCCAAATGGAGGAATCCAAAACCATTTCGGATTATTTCACTCGTGTCTTGACCATTTCAAATGAAATGAAGAGAAATGGTGAAAGCTTGAGTGATACAAGGGTGATAGAAATGATTCTTCACTCTTTGCCACCAAGCTTTGATTACATTTTCGTGGCCATAGAGGAGTCAAAAGACATAGACTCTATGACCATTGATCAAATCATGGGATATTTACAAGCCCATGAAGAGAAGTTGAATAAAAGAAGGGGGAAAGAACCCTTGGAGCAAGCTTTATACTCAAAGGTCTCTTTCAAAGAAAGAGAAAAAAAAGATTTCTACATAGAAAGGAGCATTGAAGAGGACGCGGTACTTTTCGAGGTCGTGGTGGTTTCTAAGGCTGAGGACGAGGAAGAGGAAGAAAAGATGTTAACAAAGAAGATGAAAACCAATGATCTTCATATCGAAGAGGTCGTGGGAGAGGCTTTCAATCTCAAAGAGGAGGTAACTCCCAAATACAATGCTACAATTATCGCAAATATGATCATTATACCAATGAGTGTACTAGCTCAAGACAAGTGGAAGAAAATGCTAATCTTGTGGAGGTAGAAGACAAAGATGAGCTTACCTTGCTAATGGCAAGACATGACAAACAAGAAGAGAGGATATAGCCATGGAATATAGATTCCGGTGCGAGCAACCATATAACGGGTGAAGAAGACTTGTTTATGGAGATAGAGAAAAGTAGAGGTAATGTCACCTTTGGAGATGAATCAAAGGAACCGGTGAAAGGAAAAAGTAATATACTTATCCGAGCTAAAGATGGAAGTCACCAATATATTTCGGACGTGTACATTGTGCCCAACCTTAAAAGTAACATTTTAAGTGTGGGACAACTTTTCGAGAAAAACTACGATATTCATTTCAAGGATCGTAGTGCTATAATAAGAAATCCCGAAGGAAAGCTCATAGAAAAAGTGCCTATGACTAAAAACCAAATGTTCCTTATAAACATTCAACATGATGAAGCTAAGTGCTTAAAGAGTTGTTTAAAGGATCATCCGTGGCTTTGGCACATGAAGTACGGGCACTTTGGTGACTTAAAGTTATTATCTTCAAAGGGAATAGTAAACGGGTTAGATAAAATTGATCATCTCAATCAAGTGTGTGAAGGATGTCTTATTGGGAAGCATGCTAGGAGCTCATTCCCGAAAGAAGTGACATCAAGAGCTAAGTAGCCTCTACAACTAATTCACATGGATTTGTGCGGTCCCATTACTCCACCCTTTCATGGTAAGAAACTTTACTTCATGCTCTTTGACGACTTTTCAAGAAAGACTTGGGTTATTTTCTAAAAGAAAAATCCCAATCTTTTGAAGCTTTTAAGACATTTAAAGCTATGGTAGAAATGGAGAAATGTAAAAATTAAATCCATGAGATCCGATAGATGTGGAGAATTTTTATAAAAAGAATCTAACAAGTTTTGTGAGGATAATGGGATTCGGAGATTTCTAACGGCTCCTTACTCCCCACAACAAAATGGAGTGGTGGAGAAAATGAATAAAACAATTCTAAATATGGTCCGAAGCATGTTGAAAAGTAAGAAAATGCCAAAGAAGTTTTGGGCCAAAGAAGTTGACTGTGCGATATATCTATTGAACCGGTGTCCATCAAAGTGTTTAGAAAACAAGACTCTACACGAAGGATGGAATGGGATGAAGCCTAACGTCTCTCACCTAAGGGTATTCGGAAGCATAACATATGTCCACGTTCCGAGCCAAAGGCGATCCAAGCTTGATGATAGAATTGAGAAGCATGTGTTTGTTAGCTACGACAAGCAGTAAAAAGGTTATAAACTCTATAATCCAATGACAGGGAATGCGGTAGTAAGTAGAGACGTGGATTTCGATGAAGAAGAAGCATGAGATTAGAGCATTAAAGAAAATGAAAGGTATGACTTTCTTCCTAAAACTGACGAAGAAGATACAAGTGAATCAAGTGATGAAGACCAACAACCTAAAAGTCCAACTCCAACTCAAGACTCACCTTCAAGTTCAAGTGAAGGAGAACCAAAGACAAGAAGTTTGCGGGAGCTCTACAAGGAAGCTGACGAGATACCCCTTCTTTGTTTATATGCTAACTGTGAGCCTTTAGTTTTTGAAGAGGCTATGAAAAGAAAGAAATGGAGACAAGCAATGGATGAAGAAATAAAGTCAATAGTGAAGAATGATACATGGGAGTTGAGGACCCTTCCGAAAGGCCAAAAGGCTTATGGAGTCAAGTGGGTATACAAGGCTAAGAAAAACGCCAAAGGCGAAGTGGAGAAGTACAAGGAAAAACTTGTGGAAAAAGGTTGAAAGCAGAAGCATGGGATCGACTACAAAAAGGTATTTTCTCATGTTGCTCATTTAGAAATTATTAGAATGATTATTGCTATTGCTGATCAATATAGGTGAAAAATTCACCAAATGGATGTGAAGTCTGCATTTCTAAATGGACTTCTCGAAGAAGAAGTTTATGTGAAGCAACCGGAGGCATATGTTGCCAAAGGGCAAGAAGGAAACTCTCAGAGTATGATTGACGAGCTCAAGAAGTAAATGACGAGAGAGTTCGAGATGACAGACATAGGATTTATGTCTTAATTATCTTGGCATTGAGGTGAAGCAAACTAATGAAGGAATTTTCATAAGTCAAAAAGGATATGCCAAGGAGATATTAAAAATGTTCGACATGGATAAGTGTAATCCCATTGGCACCCCAATAGAACATAAGGTAAAGCCTTCTAAGCATGACGGAGGAGAAGCGGTAGACTCCTCTATTGAAGAGTCTCGTTGGAAGTTTGCGCTATTTGACATGTAAAAGACCCTGATAAGTTTTAAAATGTACCTTTTTTAGGGGTCGTTTAAGCCCTTATTTGATCACTTTTGTATCCGTTATTACTTAATATCGTTCCTTTTCACTTTTTAGGTCTCTTGAAGGCAAATTGCTGGAATGACACTTATTTGGACGAAAAGGCGCAGATATATGAAGAAAATGGCCAAAGTCAAGAATCGAGACACTCAAGTCATTGAAATACAAGGGACGGCGTCGGTGTTAATTGCGACGCCGTCGGAGCACTTCTGACGGACAAGAGCTAAATTGCTTATTTTCAAGTGACGGTGTCGGGCTTTAAAAGAGTAGGTCGTCGCAACTCGGACGGCCTAGATTTGATCCAGACGGCGTCGAGATCAAGAGACGGCGTCACAAGCATAAGGTGACGCCACAAGACTAACGTGGCCAAGACGAAACCCTAATGACGCGCGACGACGCGCCACAAATCATAAGGTGGTGCCGTCGGGATTGTAATCTTATATATAGAATCCGAATTTTTCGGTTTTAGTGGGTAGTCTTTTGGAGTAAAACCTAAACCGAACCAAGGTCGTCTTGTACAAGATTTTAGGGTTCCAAACCCTATCTTACCACAAGATAAGTGTTTTACTTCATTAATTCAATTATGTCTTCAATTACTTGTGTGTATGCTTGCATGTTCTCCATGTCCGGCTAATTTACTTATGTGTTTGCTTAGGGAATATGAAACTTGATTATTGAATATTGATTGGTTGTCTCTTATCTTAATTGTTAATGATCTAGTAATGCGATAGGTCATTCGTTGTGTAGTTAATGCTTGATTAATGTTTGTGAACCTTAGGCTATAACACCTAGAGTAGTTGTAGGCTAAACCATCCAAAGAGTACCTTAGAGTTAGAGTTTATAATTCCTAGAGATTTTGTAGACGAGACCCTTTGGTAGGTTCAGAGAGTTAAGGATAAACGCATACCCTACGACTTTAGACACACAAGGCGATTAAAAATAAGGACGTGACAATTCAACCATCAATAGGAGATAATTAAGGAGTAATAAAACCTAAGTAAACACATCTTTAAACTATCATACGAGCACACAATAATTAGAAATAGACTACATACACCTTAGATTAGATAATTAGTTAAGTAGAGTAATCGGTAGAAATACCAACCCCCAAATCCAAACCCCGAGATTCGTACCTTTCCATTTTCTAAAAAATTTAAAAAAGATAAAAAATAATCTTCCTCAACCCCAACCTTAGCGTAGTAACTTCTCACTAGCATTCCTATTCCCCTAGAGAACGATATCAATACATGTGGCTTACCCTAATACTACACTACAACGATTAGGTTCACTGCCTAGGGTGTTATAAAACTTGCTCGAAGAAAAGGAAGTTCCTTTGACCCCGAACGCTGCGTAAGCGTATCAAGTTTTGGCGCGCCTGGGAATAGTTATTGTTTAGGGTTGATTTATATCTCGTTTAGGTCTACTCACAAGATTCCTATCAAGTGAGATTTTTATTTTATTAGCTTCCTTGTAGTCTATCCCCTTCTTTGTGTTTGTGTTCAGAAACCCTTTTCATTTGTCGCTATGGCAAGTGAAATTGCATTTGAATCATTAAAAATGAGGAACACTTGAATTTCGCAGATTGGATTGGTTTTTATTGTTCTAATGAATTTGTGAGTAAACTTAGAGATATCCAAAAGGAGACGGGTGTAAGGTTGGATGGGTTTGACAAATTTTGTGCTTGTGTAGCTTCTATTCAACGATCATTGTTAGAATCAACTCCTTTTAGTGAGACCCTCTGGAAAATTTTTGAGAAAAGCCTCCTAAGTATTAACCGTCAGTTGTCACAACTTGAGGAAATGGATAAGGAGGATTTATCTAACCTTAGGCATCATGATAAAAAAGACCTAGTTTTTAAAAACATGGAACCTAAACCCGAACAAGATTGTGAGATAATTGAAGCTAAAATACCTAGTTGCATGTGTGGGATAGATTTCAAAACATATGACACACGTGAGGAATCCTTTAGGCAAATAGAACATAGTGTTCAAGTTTGTGAGAACAATTCTTATGAATCGGACCAAGAATTTGAAATGGCCAAAGAAGGATTTGAGATGCTTAGGAGTGTATTTGGGTCAGATCATACTAAAACACATGATGAACATTTAGGAGATCTAGATATAATGGAGAATGAGGTGGAAACTCCAAGCCCACAAGCTCTACCATCACTTGAAGAACACGCATCGCCTATAACTTACCCGGAAGAAGTAGAAGAGACTATAGGAACCCCGATTGATATAGAACCTTTGGACCAAATGCCACTAGAGAATGTAGGTTTAGATGCTTGTCGTCAGGACCTCTCTCTTTGTCTTAGGGAAGTTCCTGATTTTGATGAACCGGAGCCTCAACCAAAAACCTTACCCAATTTTCCGTCTTTAGATGTGAATCTTGGAATTGAATTAGGCCCCAATCCACCCATCAAAATAAATAAACCGGGTAGTTGCTTGATAAAGGTGGTAGACTCTAGGCCATGTAGAGTGGAAGCTAATATAGGAGTAACCCATGACCTTACACACTTATATCACCCATTCATGGTTGATAACAAGAAACATTATGGGTTTAAACCGGGTTTATTAGGTCAAGATGGATCATTAACTAAGAATCTTTTGAAGTTGATAGAAGATGATCCATTTTTAGGAGAGAGATTTGATTCACCCGCTACACCAATAGAATTACGTAAGGTTATAATGAATGGAGCACACCCCTTTGAGCATATAAATTGATCGGTGCTAAACAGTCAAGTCTAATCACACAAGCTAACCACTTGTGAATGGCTAACCGTAACAGACTTAAAACTGCTTAAAACACAAATGCAATTTAGATCAAAGGAATATAGGGAATTCCTGGGTCGTTAAGTCCCACAGAGGATGAATTGGTGTATAAGCACTTGATCAGATGATAGAATGATCACTAAGGATAGTGATCAGTAAGGATATTGATGGAAAATTACCTAAAGAAAAGATTTACAAATTAAAGCGACTTAAATGCAAATTAAAAGAAATTAAAAAGTTAAAATCTATTAAATAAACGCTATCACTATTTTTACAGATCGATGAACGTTTATTTTATAAAATAAAATAACTTAAATAAACTATTTTAACTAAAACGTAAACTCAAAATATCTAAAAACGTGGTCTAAAACAAAAACGAGCGTTACGTTTAAAAATTACGCTGGAGCGCAAGCAAAAACGTAAAATTATTGAAATAAAAGGCCTACGAGTGTAAAACTAATTTTCTTACGTACTATATGATAAAAGAAAATTTTAGAAAAAAGATTTATATTTTTTAGATTATTATTTTATTTATTATGATTTAAATACTATAAAACACTAATTAAATGTTTAAAAATACTAAAACTAATTATAAAAATCTAAAACTTTTATAGAAAATACTTTATAATAATACAGATTTAAGAAAAATAGAAAAATGGAAAAAGCTGCTTTGAATAAGCTAGAAATAAGCTTAAATGTTCGTATAAGCTAAATGAGACAAGAGGGGTTAAGAGATTAATAATGCAAACTATGACAAGAAAAGTCCCAAGGGCGCATGGCATCCAGGTACCCTTCCTATCACTCTCACAAAGGGGGAGGTCTCAGGTTCGAGCCTGCCTACCCCCTTTTTGCAAAACATTTTCTTTTTGGATTTTTATTTTACAAACTAGTTTAATACATGAAAATAAGCATATTTTACAACTACAACTTTTTACAAAAAGTATTAATAAGCTCTGTAATAGCTTATTTATCTTAACAGTTGGTTTTAAAAATGAATAAGCACAAGTATTAAGTTAGATGGCTTATAAGCTACTTAATAAGCAAAAGGGAAATGGAAATAAGCTAATAAACTATTAATAAGCTAATATTAATACTGAGAAAGCAATATTACTTAAAATTAAACACCAAATAAGCTTTAAATAAGCTCAATCATAATCGCTTAAACAGACACTCTTTTATTTCCTAGGTGCTTTCTAGCTAAAATTTAAGTACTTATATAAGCTAGAAATGCAAATAAGCACTGGACTTAACAAGTACACCGGTGATCCATCTAAAAGATAAAACTCTCCTTGTGGGATTCACAAGTGAGCTTTTAAGGAGCTTATGAAAAGTTGGAAAACACTCATTTGGTTTAAAATGGATGAAATAGAAATTAATAGCAAACCTATCAAATAAGCTAAGAATTAGAAAATTAAACTTGGATCCTATAGACAGCAAGGTAAGCTTCTCAAAAGCTAAATTACATGAGCTAACACTCACTAATGAGCTCTATAAGAGCTTGTGAAATGACCGTCAAAGCGTGCACAAGGGAGCTTTTCGATTAAGGAGTCAAAAGAAGCTACAAAATAAGCTATTTATAAGCTAAGTTTATTAAAGCTAGTATTTTATATTTTTATTTAGCGACTAAATATTATTTTCCCAAAAGGAATTGAGCTTAAGCCTAATATTGAGCTTACACTAAAATTCCTAAGTTTATTCAAAAACGGGTAAGTGAAATTTGACTTTTAGTAGACAAACTTAAAAGTTGACTTATATGAAATTTGATCCTAATTTACTGATTTATTATGTTGTATTAAGCTACTATAAGACTGAATTAGGCTAAATAATCAACTTATACACTAGAATGCATGATTATGTCTTCTAAATGTCTAACAGTTAACTGTTAAAATGCATTCAGATGAGATTTTGACTTTTTATTACTTGAGGATTGGATTTTATGCTATATTTGAGTTCTTATGTACTAGTTTGACAGTAAATAACAACAAACAACAATATAAGCAACCTCTAACTCTAATAACACAGTAAATCCAAACAAGTCTTAATGAAGCAGTTATGAAGCTTTTATCTTTAAAACAAGTTTTTTAAACTAATAAATCTGCTTATTAACTGTGATTAACTAAAATAAAACAGTTATGAACTAGAATTATCACTATTCAAACACTTATATTAAGAAATACAAATTTCATGAAATTGGCTTACAAATTGGAATGCAAGTGAAAGCTGAGAACCAAACACTGAAATCATACCCTATAGCTTTCCATAAAGCTTCTAAACCAACTACAATCCACAGATCATCTTGCTTCATTCTTGATCTTCATTTCCTTTGCCTTTTTATTTTTAACTAATTTTTAGGTAATTTTTGGTATTTTTAATTTTTGAATCCAAACTGAGTTTAATGATTCTAAAAGCTTTAGAAAAGCTTTTAAGAGCTTAATGTGAGCTTATGAGTACTTAACAACAACTGGTAATAACATTCACATGAACTTGATAATTTGGATCTTGAAAATTGGTAAAACTGAAAATGACAATGAAACTTGAAATTATTATTGATAAAGGTTCAAAATACATTCAAAAACACTTAAACAAGAACTTTAAAGCTTAAATGTACACTAGAAAACTTGAGATTATTAAAACGACTTAATTTAAACTAAACTACTCTACTACTGCTTCTCCTCTGCTTCTTTTCCCATTTATAATGTTCCTTTCAACTTTTTGTCGACCTCTGAGTTAATCCCACCATTTTGTAGCCATTGGATCTTCATATTTCATCCAAATCGTCCAAGTGTAAAATTGGCGGGAAAAGTCTCATGAGCAGGTTCTTTGCATTAATGGGTTTTGGTGGATGTGGAGGTGTAAAGGGTTTGTTAAACAGCTGGGGGGATAAGGTAGGTGAGGTGGAAAGGTTGGGGAAACCACTGGTTTTAGCTAAACCATCGTGGGGGAGAAGCATGAACAGTACATGGCGGTTTTTCTTATTTTAAAATTTGGATTGGGCTTGTGGACTTGGGCTGGGTATTGGCTTTGGGTTTTTAGTAATAAAAGGGTGTACGTTTGGTTTTTAGTTAATAATCACAAGGACCAAAACGTAATTAAGCCAAACATTAGGGGATGAACTTGTAGTTTTCCAAAATTCTCACAAGTACTAAACACTGCCAAGTTTAATTAGTATAAGGACCATAAGAGATAATTTTCCAATTTTTAACGTCCAAGGACTAAAATTGCCAAATTTGTAACTCTAGGGACTAAACTTGTAATTTTCCAGAAGTTTACCATAAGGACCAATTTTTCCATATTTGAATAGTACAAGGTTTATTTTTGATAAATTTCACTTTTTAAATTAACCAAGGACTATATTTGACATTTTCCAAACTTGAGGGACTAAAGTTGTCATTTTGTGATTTTTAAACTTTAAAAGGTTTGATTTGACAACTTTTGAATCTCATGGACCTAAAATGATATTTTACAAGTTTTTGACTTTCCAGGGACTAACTTTTACAACTTTTGAAACTTGGGGGACTAAAACTGCCAATTATGCAAATTTGATACGTTTTTCACCAGATTTTGGTATTTTTGCATTTAAAACACATAAAACACTTGTTTGTGATATTTTTATCATTTTAATGTGTTTCCGAGTGTTTTCAGATGTTTTTGGCATTCTAACAGTATAAAAATGATGAGTATTTAGACACTCATCAATCCCCCACACTAAGATATTGCTAGTCCCTAGCAATGATTTATGAAAAGTTTAATGGAATTTATCTCTTTACCAAAAGCCATTACTTCGGAGTAGCCAATTGTTTTAGTTCAAGTAAGAACTTTGGCACAATGATAACCAAATGATTTTGAACAAATCATAAGCTTTCAACGGATTTGATTTGTCTTTACCGAAGCCGTTTGCTACGGACTAGCCAACTCTTAGATAAATTATCAATATTATCTTTGGTGAGTGATTACCAATTATGGATTTCAATCGCCTTTACCACAAGCCATAAACTTGCGGGCTAGCCAACTCTTCACTAGTTTAAAGATATGGTGAGTTGAACACCATACAATTTTAGGCAAATTGCAAGCCATAAACGGATTTAAGATATCTTTACCAAGAGCCGTTTGCTCCTGGATTAGCCAATCCTTATGTGGGTTAGACATGGTGGACTGATTACCATTTGTTGTGTTTAGTACATAGTACTTCCACTAAATAAAATTTTTAAAATTTGGCCATTTTGGGGAAAAGGGACTAAAGGGTACATTTATGATCAAATTAGCGAATTTCCCCACACTTAGAAATGAATATTGTCCTCAATATTCAAAGTACCGGCTGTTATGCCGAAACTTAGAACGTAAAAAGATAACATTATTACTAAGTGTAGAAACACAACAATTATTCTCTTTTTTAATATTCACAATTTTCATTCATTTTTAGATCTATATACAACATGTGGGGCATCTCCCCCACACTAGGGTGGTACACACGGGTGAAAACCCATGTTTAGCTATTGTTTTTGATTTCCGAGTCGCTAGCTTGACTCGACCCCGAATTAATTTGTTCATGGGGAAGTAAGTGGAAAAGATAATTTCCATCGGACTTTCATTCAAAATGTTTGTATAAACATTGAAATACGTGAAAGTTCCACACCGATGAGATATACAGAGAAAGACCCGGCTCAAAAATGATAAATGAAAATGCCGGGGTCAAAGATAATGTCTTCATTCCCAAAGGAGTGAAGAACAGGAGAAGCTACGGGATAGGTGAAGAAGAGAAAGAAAGTCATGATAATAATCTTGACTAACTCATCATCATCAGAAGAATTCATAGTTTCATGAATCTTATCAGTTAAGCTCAATTAGTCTAGACATATCACGGGTGTGTCTAGATCAAAGTAGAAGTTATCATACTCCGGTGGAGATATGATATGAGTGAGTTCACAGGAGAACTCCTCAAAGGAGAATGATTCATATTCAGGATTGATTTGACTGAGTTCACCGGGAACTCCTCAAAAGTAAATGATTCATAATCGGGGAGAATTATGAGAATGAGAAGTGGTAATACCACTAATCTTCTCTCCCATATGATCAAAATGGAACGTTTGCAATTCGGAATAGAATCTTTGAACAAAAGTTCACTATCCTCAAGGGGATAGGATATGAAGTAGGCTTTTCATTAAAAGCCTCGATTCTAGAAATGAGAAGATTGACATTCAATAATGTAAGACGAAGAGCTTCGTCTTGGATTATTCTTCTTCATTCTCTTCTCCTAAGTCGACAAGCTCGGAAGGTAATTCCCCACATAACTTATGTCTCCACAAGATAAAGAATGGTCCTCATCGAATCGAGAACATCTCAATATGATCATTTTGGAAGACAAGAGGAGGAGGATATCACACACATGGTCAAGAATTCCTGTGACTCTCTTGGGATTGGGACAAGGTTCTCGACACTAGACTTTATGAATTCGTCCGATTCCTTTTCGTGAACAGTGTCAAGATGCTCGTCCCCATGTTTAGAGAGTGAGTGGGAGCTTGGTGTGATAGCGTTGTTTGAGAATGAATCTCAACATGGGATATCAATCGATGAATTTGATGAATCTTCAGTGTATCTTCATCATCATCGTCATCGTGAATAAAACGAAATTGAGAGCTAGATCCGGCGCTTTTCTTTTGCAATTGATTCTCTAATAGATTTTTCAAAAGCAATTTGGGAATTTATTTTAGCGACCGCTCTTGCCTAGCAATTCTTCCATGGATTTCTCATGTGAATTTTGAATGACGGGACATTGTGGGAGTGGATATTTGTCCAAACCGGAAGGTTGACATTGATAATCATCATGAGGACCCCACAATATACACAAGAAAAGCGGGAACATTATGAAATCTTGTCTTACTCAACTCCTCGGTTCTTTTCACCGACTCGAAGTTCTAGATAAGTGTCTTGTTGGATTTCTTTGAGAATTTGAGTCATTTGGCATCGTGGAGGTTGGTCGTGATATGGATAGTCGTAATTGTTACAAGGAAATGGATTCTGTTTGACAATCGAGTGAAATGGGACCTCCACAGTTCACAACAAGAAGCTGCTGAGCTCGGATTGGTGAATCATATGGATATTGGTCATATCCAAAGTTCGAGCATCAGGAGAACTGTTCATAGACAAACGTGTTTCGGATTGACATTCAAATCCTTGGTGAGGACCTCCACAAAATTCACAGAAGATTGTTGATTATATGAAGATATGTCGGGTTGTGGTGGGTAATTAGAAAATTTGAGGGTCGTTAAATGAGTTCGGATTAGGATCATAATCAAATGAATTCCTCGAACCACAAAACAAACAACTCCGCTCGAATATCATTACCACACCGTACACACGTACACAGCGACATGGTGAACCATAAAGAGGCTCACCACAACCGACACAAGGAATAAACGATTCTATTTGAGAGTTATGAGAAGGAATCAGTTCATTCAAAGAATCAACAAAACCAACATGGTGATCGAATGACTATTAAGACTCAAAGAACATTTTGAAAAATCCGGAGGTGGGACAAGTGGTGTGCTCGAGAGCTAGCAATTTCCACCACTTCCGTTATGGACTCGGTTCGGTTCTTGAGAAATATGAAGATTAGGCAAGTCATTCTTGCTAGTCACCGGTCTAAATTTCGCATGTTTGCTTTTAACCGTAAATCGTGAAAGTGTAGGATCAATTTTAGACGGCTTAGGAGCAATTGAGGGTTTAGATCTTTGGATAACCGTAGGTTGGACGTATTTAGCACCTTCATTATCAGATAAAAGTACCTGGTCCTTTATCACCCCGGTTTCTCGTTCTATTTCCCTACGCAGAATTAATGGATCATTACGAACAACACGAATTCTTGACATTTGTGATAAAATAGGAAGTTTTTCAACTTCGTTCCAGATTTCGTCGTAGTCGAGAGATTCCATGAGAATAGAAGAAGTTTAGAATCAAATGGATAGAGGGTAAAGGAATAAAGAATCAAAAAGGGTAGGAGGGTAAAGATGAATATTTTTGGATTTTTTGGATAAACATTTTATAAAAACAAAGAATGAAAATATTTTTGGTGTTATCAACACTTTATGAAAAGTGTTAATGAACTTTTTGATTTTTATATAACTTTACAAAAAACTGTTTACAAAAGGTGGTATATGTGCAAGTATGGGTGCGAAATGCTTAAAACACGCTTCTGACCTCCCCGTGGCGCCAAAATTTGATCGGTGCTAAGCAGTCAAGTCTAATCACAAGCTAACCACTTGTGAATGGCTAACCGTAATGAGACTTAAACCGCTTAAAACACAAATGCAATTTAGATCAAAGGAATATAGGAATTTCGGTCGTTAAGTCCCACGGAGGATGAATTGGTGTATAAGCACTTGATCAGATGATAGAATGATCACTAAGGATAGTGATCAGTAAGGATATTGATGGAAAATTACCTAAAGAAAAGATTTACAAATTAAAGCGACTTAAATGCAAATTAAAAGAAATTAAAAAGTTAAAATCTATTAAATAAACGCTATCACTATTTTTACAGATCGATGAACGTTTATTTTATAAAACAAAATAACTTAAATAAACTATTTTAACTAAAACGTAAACTCAAAATATCTAAAAACGTGGTCTAAAACAAAAGCAGCGTTACGTTTAAAAATTACTGTTTGAGCGCAAGCAAAATGTAAAATTATTGAAATAAAAGGCCTACAGTGTAAAACTAATTTTCTTACGTACTATATGATAAAAGAAAATTTTAGAAAAAGATTTATATTTTTAGATTATTATTTTATTTATTATGATTTAAATACTATAAAACACTAATTAAATGTTTAAAAATACTAAAACTAATTATAAAAATCGAAACTTTTATAGAAAATACTTTATAATAATCTGATTTAAGAAAAATAGAAAAATGGAAAAAGCTGCTTTGAATAAGCTAGAAATAAGCTTAAATGTTCGTATAAGCTAAATGAGATAAGAGGGGTTAAGAGATTAATAATGCAAACTATGACAAGAAAAGTCCCAAGGGCGCATGGCATCCAGGTACCCTTCCTATCACTCTCACAAAGGGGGAGGTCTCAGGTTCGAGCCTGCCTACCCCCTTTTTGCAAAACATTTTCTTTTTGGATTTTTATTTTACAAACTAGTTTAATACATGAAAATAAGCATATTTTACAACTACAACTTTTACAAAAGTATTAATAAGCTCGTAATAGCTTATTTATCTTAATGATTGGTTTTAAAAATGAATAAGCACAAGTATTAAGTTAGATGGCTTATAAGCTACTTAATAAGCAAAAGGGAAATGGAAATAAGCTAATAAACTATTAATAAGCTAATATTAATACTGAGAAAGCAATATTACTTAAAATTAAACACCAAATAAGCTTTAAATAAGCTCAACTGTTAACTGCTTAAACAGGACACTCTTTTATTTCCTAGGTGCTTTCTAGCTAAAATTTAAGTACTTATATAAGCTAGGAAATGCAAATAAGCACTGGACTTAACAAGTACACCGGTGATCCATCTAAAAGATAAAACTCTCCTTTGTGGGATTCACAAGTGAGCTTTTAAGGAGCTTATGAAAAGTTGGAAAACACTGATTGGTTTAAAATGGATGAAATAGAAATTAATAGCAAACCTATCAAATAAGCTAAGAATTAGAAAATTAAACTTGGATCCTATAGACAAGAAGGTAAGCTTCTCAAAAGCTAAATTACATGAGCTAACACTCACTAATGAGCTCTATAAGAGCTTGTGAAATGACTGTCAAAAGCGTACGCTGGGAGCTTTTCGATTAAGGAGTCAAAAGAAGCTACAAAATAAGCTATTTATAAGCTAAGTTTATTAAAGCTAGTATTTTTATATTTTTATTTAGCAGCTAAATATTATTTTCCCAAAAGGAATTGAGCTTAATCCTAATATTGAGCTTACACTAAAATTCCTAAATTTATTCAAAAACGGGTAAGTGAAATTTGACTTTTAGTAGACAAACTTAAAAGTTGACTTATATGAAATTTGATCCTAATTTACTGATTTATTATGTTGTATTAAGCTACTATAAGACTGAATTAGGCTAAATAATCAACTTATACACTAGAATGCATGATTATGTCTTCTAAATGTCTAACAGTTAACTGTTAAAATGCATTCAGAAGAGATTTTGACTTTTTATTACTTAAGGATTGGATTTTATGCTATATTTGAGTTCTTATGTACTAGTTTGACAGTAAATAACAACAAACAACAATATAAGCAACCTCTAACTCTAATAACACAGTAAATCCAAACAAGTCTTAATGAAGCAGTTATGAAGCTTTTATCTTTAAAACAAGTTTTTTAAACTAATAAATCGCTTATTAAGCGTGATTAACTAAAATAAAACAGTTATGAACTAGAATTATCACTATTCAAACACTTATATTAAGAAATACAAATTTCATGAAATTGGCTTACAAATTGGAATGCAAGTGAAAGTCGAGAACCAAACATCGAAATCATACCTATAGCTTTCCATAAAGCTTCTAAACCAACTACAATCCACGAGATCATCTTGCTTCATTCTTGATCTTCATTTCCTTTGCCTTTTTATTTTAACTAATTTTTAGGTAATTTTGGTATTTTTAATTTTGAATCAAACTGAGTTTAATGATTCTAAAAGCTTTAGAAAAGCTTTTAAGAGCTTAATGTGAGCTTATGAGTACTTAACAACAACTGGTAATAACATTCACATGAACTTGATAATTTGGATCTTGAAAATTGGTAAAACTGAAAATGACAATGAAACTTGAAATTATTATTGATAAAGGTTCAAAATACATTCAAAAACACTTAAACAAGAACTTTAAAGCTTAAATGTACACTAGAAAACTTGAGATTATTAAAACGACTTAATTTAAACTAAACTACTCTACTACTGCTTCTCCTCTGCTTCTTTTCCCATTTATAATGTTCCTTTCAACTTTTTGTCGACCTCTGAGTTAATCCCACCATTTTGTAGCCATTGGATCTTCATATTTCATCCAAATCGTCCAAGTGTAAAATTGGCGGGAAAAGTCTCATGAGCAGGTTCTTTGCATTAATGGGTTTTGGTGGATGTGGAGGTGTAAAGGGTTTGTTAAACAGCTGGGGGGATAAGGTAGGTGAGGTGGAAAGGTTGGGGAAACCACTGGTTTTAGCTAAACCATCGTGGGGGAGAAGCATGAACAGTACATGGCGGTTTTTCTTATTTTAAAATTTGGATTGGGCTTGTGGACTTGGGCTGGGTATTGGCTTTGGGTTTTTAGTAATAAAAGGGTGTACGTTTGGTTTTTAGTTAATAATCACAAGGACCAAAACTGTAATTAAGCCAAACATTAGGGACTGAACTTGTAGTTTTTCCAAAATTCTCACAAGTACTAAACCTGCCAAGTTTAATTAGTATAAGGACCATAAGAGATAATTTTCCAATTTTTAACGTCCAAGGACTAAAATTGCCAAATTTGTAACTCTAGGGACTAAACTTGTAATTTTCCAGAAGTTTACCATAAGGACCAATTTTGCCATATTTGAATAGTACAAGGTTTATTTTTGATAAATTTCACTTTTTAAATTAACCAAGGACTATATTTGACATTTTCCAAACTTGAGGGACTAAAGTTGTCATTTTGTGATTTTAAACTTTAAAGGTTTGATTTGACAACTTTTGAATCTCATGGACCTAAAATGATATTTTACAAGTTTTTGACTTTCGAGGACTAACTTTTACAACTTTTGAAACTTGGGGACTAAAGCGCCAATTATGCAAATTTGATCGTTTTCACCGATTTTGGTATTTTGCATTTAAAACACATAAAACACTTGTTTGTGATATTTTATCATTTTAATGTGTTTAGAGTGTTTCGGATGTTTTGGCATTCTAACAGTATAAAAATGATGAGTATTTAGACACTCATCATAAATCACCCATCACCCTCTCCTCACGTGGCAAATTTCCACCCTAAGGGTGTGTATTGCTACTATCACCCGCACTTAAACTTAAGTGTTGGGAAAACCTCCCCTTTATCCGTTAAATAAGGGTAGAGTCAGGCTCGTGACTCGAACAAAAACAAGCGCTTCTTGGGAGGCAACCCATGTGTATTTGTTTTTCATTTTTATTTGTGTGTCATATATCTTTTATTGATTGCTTATTCTCATGTTTAAATTTGAAAAAATGCTTTATTTTGTTTTTAACCTCGTCTTAATTGCATATAAAGGTATTTTACATAAAGGATAAGTGTAGGGAGGATTACACACATTTTCAAAAGAAACGTAAACATGAGAATAACAATTACTTAAAGATATATATGTGTGTTTTTTCGAGTCAAATGCTTGTATCGAGTCATAATTGATGTTTTGCAGAAATTTTTCCATATTCTAAAGATGTAAATCTTCCAGAATTTTTCCGAAAATCGAGACCGCTTTTTGTCGGGATAACTGACGGCGTCAGATCGCAACTGACGGCGTCGAAGGAGTAAAACAACAAATTACTTTTTCTCGTTTTCTGAGCTACTTATTATATTTTTGGAATTTTCTAGGTCTTAATTTTCCAGAAATTCTGTAAACATCCATTCCACAAGCATTATATCCTAGTTTAATAGAGTCTTATATATATTATTACCGCCGATTTTACGCGAAGGTTTCGTTTGTTTTCTTCAAGTGTGCAGGTTTTATTTATCAAGAAGAAGATACATAAGATTGGAAGGTGCTTTTCACGCAAACATTCTTCTTAAAGAAAGATTTAACCACCACTTTACACGGATCCTACCGAGCTAATCAGGGGAGTATTAGTTTCTTTCATTTTTCATTACCTTCTATTATCATAACTTTGATACTTTCGGGAACACCTGGGGACAATGTTCGGTTTAAGTGTAGGGAGGAAAATAAAGCGGAACTTTGAAACTATGCTTATCCTTGATTATTTGCTTTGTCCAATTGTATTTGTGTAATAAACCATGAGAAAATGTCGGTTAGGGTAATTTTGGCACCAAATTTGAAATTTTTCATGACATATAGGAGTGGGCTATTAGTCTTAACAAAAGCGTCTCACGGATAGGAAGTTGCATGACTAGCACAAAAACCCTTTATCACCTAAATTCCACCCAAAATGTGAGGATCGCCCTTAGATTAGTAGGAATTAAAGCATTCATCTTTAATGCTTAGAGTGTGAACCAGTAGTATAATAGATTCTAGAACTTGTTTTGTGATGCATCCCGAGATCGCTAGTAAGACTACACTTGTGTAGTTAGGAATAACTAAATGATAAGAGGCATTAGGATAACCCTTGTTTGATACCCGTAATATAATTACTTCTTCCACATCGGTTGAGTAATTCCCCCACACCTTTGCGTTGTACTTACTTTTAGTACACGATACCCCTAGTTAACCCTTCTGAGCCTATCCTTTTCGCGGTTCTCGTGATGTTTCGGTTTTTTGGAATATCAATGAAGAGCATTGTCTACACCCCACCCCCAAATGTACACCCAAATCGCCTTAGCCTACCTTGTATGCACTCACTTTTAGTGCATTATTGTTATCACCTTAAACCCTTAGTTCAATTATCTAGTTGCTTGCATGAGTTGCTAAGTCGAGTCATATCCTTTGTACACAGTTTTGGGACGATTGGGACTCATGGGAAAAGTTAAAGTTTATGAAATGACTAGAAGGGAACATTAAATTCCCTTATTTGGGTAATAACATACCCCAAGTGTTTTGATCTTTTCAATACGGGTCAAATGAGTGTTAGAGTAATAAAAACTCAAGTGTAGGGATGTGTCTATAAATCCCTATCATTTTGATGTTACTATAGAGGATGGTAGAGTAAAAGTGTATGAAAAAAAAAAAAAAAAAAAATACGGGCTACTATCCTACATCTATCCTTTAAATTTATGTTTGTTTATTTCAGTTATCTAGAGTTTAGAGTGTCGAGTCTTGGCTTAGCAACGCCATTCTTCGTATGCTTGTAACATAAAGATTTTTGACTTGCCACCACTAAATAGCCTATCCCACCAAACCCTTTGTTTTCCTGCCGTAAGCCTAACATTACAACCCTTTAAAGACCTTTTTGATAGTCTTTCCTAGGTGCTTACGCCAAAGCGATGGAGGTTTGATCTATTCTCAAGCCTATGGTAATCTACGTACTAGGACCGGTTAATGAGTGTTTATCTTCCATTTCCAACTTGTTATATTTCATATACACCGAGAGATGTGAGTATCCAAACACCCCATGTGAGGTGCTAGTATGTAATTTTCGTGCTTGTTATGACTTTCATGGGCTTATATGTGTTGTGGATTGTTTTAAACCAATGCTTCATGACCCCTAACTTATAAATTAATTGGCTAAAAGCACATTTGCTTGAGGACAAGCAAATACCAAGTGTAGGGATATTTGATAAGGTTTTAAAATGTACCTTTTGAGGGTCATTTAAGCCCTTATTTGATCACTTTTGTATCCGTTATTACTTAATATCGTTCCTTTTCACTTTTAGGTCTCTTGAAGGCAAATTGTTGGAATGGCACTTATTTGGACAAAAGGCGCGGATATATGAAGAAAATAGCCAAAGTCAAGAATCGAGACACTCAAGTCTTTGAAATACAAGGGAACGGCGTCGGTGTTAGTGCGGCGCCGTCGAGCACTTCTGCGATGGGACAAGAGCCAAATCGCAACTCGACGGCCTAGATTTGATCCGACGGCGTCGAGACGAAGGGGACGGCGTCGAAGCATAAGGTGACGCCGTCACAAGACTAACGTGGCCAAGACGAAACCCTAATGACGGCGACCCGACGGCGTCACAAATCATAAGGTGGCGCCGTCGCGATTGTAATCTTATATATAAAATCCGAATTTTTTAGTTTTAGTGGGTAGTCTTTTGGAGTAAAAACCTAAACCGAACCAAGGCTTTCTTGTACAGTATTTTAGGGTTCCAAACCCTATCTTACCACAAGATAAGTGTTTTACTTCATTAATTCAATTATGTCTTCAATTACTTGTGTGTATGCTTGCATGTTCTCCATGTCCGGCTAATTTACTTATGTGTTTGCTTAGGGAATATGAAACTTGATTATTGAATATTGATTGGTTGTCTCTTATCTTAATTGTTAATGATCTAGTAATGAGATAGGTCATTCGTTGTGTAGTTAATGCTTGATTAATGTTTGTGAACCTTAGGCTATAACACCTAGAGTAGTTGTAGGCTAAACCATCCAAAGAGTACCTTAGAGTTAGAGTTTATAATTCCTAGAGATTTTGTAGACGAGACCCTTTGGTAGGTTCAGAGAGTTAGGGATAAACGCATACCCTACGACTTTAGACACACAACGCGATTAAGAATAAGGACGTGACAATTCAACCATCAATAGGAGATAATTAAGGAGTAATAAAACCTAAGTAAATACATCTTTAAACTATCATACGAGCACACAATAATTAGACATAGACTACATACACCTTAGATTAGATAATTAGTTAAGTAGAGTAATCGGTGAAATACCAACCCCAAATCCAAACCCCGAGATTCGTACCTTTCCATTTTCTAAAAATATAAAAAGATAAAAATAATCTTCCTCAACCCCAACCTTAGCGTAGTAACTTCTCACTAGCATTCCTATTCCCCTAGAGAACGATATCAATACCCGTGGCTTACCCTAATACTACACTACAACAATTAGGTTCACTGCCTAGGGTGTTATAAAACTTGCTCGAAGAAAAGGAAGTTCCTTTGACCTCGAACGCGCTGCGTAAGCGTATCAGACCCAATATCCTCTTTGCGGTTGGATTTATTTGTCGTTTCATGGAAGAGCCTACGACAAAACATGTAGAGATTGCGAAGAGGATCCTCCGTTTTATCAAAGGTACCATAGACTACGATATGTTTTATACAACAAGTGAAGACTTCAAGCTTGTTGGATATAGCGACAGTGACCGGGCTGGAAACAAAGACGATGAAAGAAGTACAACATGATTCCTATTCTTCCTGGGTAACAATGATTTTACATGTCTTTCAAAGAAGCAACCTATTGTTACCTTGTCCAATTTTGAAGCAGAGTACGTAGCTACAACATCGTGTGTATGTCACGCAATTTGGCTTAGAAGTTTGCTAAAGGAGCTACATATAGAGCAAGAAGATGCGACTGAGATCTACGTAGATAACAAGTCGGCCATTGACTTAGCTAAAAATCTAGTCTACCATGATCGAAGTAAGCATATTAGCACTCGCTATCACTTTATTCGAGAGTGCATTGCAAGGAAGGATGTCCAAGTGATACATACGAGGTCCGAAAACTAAGTTGCAGATATCCTCGCCAAGCCGCTCAACGAGAAAGATTTCTCAAGACAACGAATGATGCTTGGAGTCGGTGAATCAAGTTTAAAGAGGGGTTTTGGATCGTAAACTTGATTTAGTCCAATAACGATTGGACTATCCATAAAAGTCCAAGCCCATGATCAAGAAGTTTCTAGAAAGTTGAAGAATGATCATAGAAAATATGTAGGTGAAATATATAGAATGATATTAGAAATATCTAGATAAACTTATCTACTAGGAATTATCTAGAATTAGGTATGTAGATAAGTATGATGATGCAATAAGAAGTATCTAGATTATGTTAGATGTTTCATGGAAGTATCTTGGTTTTAGAACCATGGACTAGTATAAATATGTGATGGATGAAGTCATTTGTAATGAAGCAAAGCTTAAGGCTTAAGCAATAAAGTTAAATTGTAAAAGTTTTTTAAGTGTTCCTCTCTTCATCAAGTATAAGCCTAAAATGTCCTCGTATTTCCAACAAAATGCACCCGGTCCATCAAAATTTGTTTCTATATTACGGTTCTAAAAAAATTTGTGCATCTGGTCATATTTGATCCTGGTTCCGTTCCTGCACTTAACCAAGGGCGTCACAAGGTTTCGATAGGCCTAAAGTGATTTTTAATGGGGGCTTTAAAAAAATTCACGAACAATATATAAAGCGGCTATGTTGATGTTATCGATTCTTTTTTCTGTTATTACTATGAATTTGAGTAAGCAGATTCATATTTTCGTGTTAATCTTCTTGCTTGTGACAATTATACATATAAAGTTTGAGGCCTTATAAAAGTTAGAGTCTAAAAAGTTCTTGGTTAAGACGGCCTGCGCTAAACATCCACCTGCATCGGCGTATACATGTACTACAAAAGAGGGTTTGATTCTTTATTTTCAAAGACAAATCTTTAGTTTCGTATACCAACTTTTATGAGCGATATTTTATCAAATTATTTAAAGATTGTTCTGCGTTACATGTTGTGGTTTGTTATATTAAGACAATGAAATCAGTTTTGAACCATGTGAAATGCTAAAATCTGTTGATCCATCTGGTACCCTTAAAAGTTAGATTTAATTTTGTTTTGCCAAATTTTGAATTAATAAAATTCTTAGTCTTTTACATGCTTAAGTAAACCAGACCAACGTTCCCTACATAAAAGCAAAAGATCACATAATGTCACCTCTAAGCAAGGCAATAAATGTGTATTCAAAGATCTATATCTTTATAGATGAACTCTTTGACCACACCATGATGCACTTAAAACTGAACATATAGTTGATGAGTTATTTTTTAAGTGATAAATAATGATTATGAAGCTTGTTATAGAGTTGGCCAACTACAAAACTACAAGTCACTTGCTTAATATACTATCTAATAGTGATAAAGAACATTTGTGAAGCATAAACATGATCTTGTAACTACTCATTCCATATCATATCTATAGTGATTGAAAAACCACATCATTAATATACCTTTTAAACACAAGCATATTCATTCAACCAAATGAAACTCATTGATGCTTGTTGTGGGGGCACAAATATATGTAGACAATTATTAGAGTAAATTGCAACATGTGGCCGGTATGTTCAAATCGCAGTTGTCTTCACTATTTTTTCGAAAGCGCAGACACGGTCCTTGTTAGAAACATTTGGTTCATTTATCATCCTTGCTCTTAAGTGAGATGGCTAAGATGCTTTTGCCTTCGATGAGACTTTGTCATTTTAGTCACTTCATTCAGGTAAGGGTCAAGGGACGATAATTGTACCAATGGTTTCTCACATGGACGACGCTTGCACTTTACAAAAGGTAGAGACTACACGTCTACGCTTGTGATTTGGACATGCCACAGGGACGATTTTAAAAATGTACCAATTATTATTTAATTTTAGTTAAAGTAACCTATTTGGTTTGCAATTTTTTAAAGGTCCTACTATTCTTACACTATTTCTACAAATTAAACCCTTATTCAATATAGTTAGACACTAAACAACTTTATTAAAAATATAAAAAAAATTTAAACAATAAAACTATTTACTCTCACGATCTCTCTTTACAAAATTTTCAACCAAGTTTCATACAAAAAAATTTACCACTCAAAAAAAATTAAAATATCTCTCACTATTTAAACATCTGGCCGACCACCATCAACTTCCACTGCCTATCACCGGAAGTCAGTCAAGATCCGCTTCGTCACCCACTGGCTTGTCATGTCATCAGAAAACACCGCGTCGGAAAACACCACCATGACATTCGATGTGTACGTCCATTCTACAACGTCGATAACAGTTTTTTTTGAGTTATTTAGCATTGGGTCTTCACTAACTAAACCAACGCAACTGAGTGACGAGATGGTGATGGCGGCAACGGTGGCCAAAGGTGGTGGTAGGTGTTTCGGGCGAGGGGTGGACACACCACAATATCACACTCAACTATTACAAGTTATGAGGAGCACATAAGCGCATAAACTCACTTACCGAGTTTGTTTTGGTTGTTAATTTGGGATTTTCATTTTTAAGCATTATTAGGTTTTGTTCATAAGTGTGAATTAGGGAAATTTTATAAAAAAATATGGGTTGGGAGAGAGAGAGCTAATTAAGTAAAAATAAATGAAAATGAATGAAAATAATAAATTAAATGATTGATGTAATAATTAGTGTTTGTTTAGTGGATTAAATAGGTTTATTTAAGAGGGGAGGGTGGGGTGAGGGCTTTTTAGTAATTTACATCCATGTTGGGAATATTGGATTATCAATATCCGTATGTTGTACAATTTATCTTTTTAGGGATTAACGATGCAAATAAATTTATGTTATCTATTAATGCGGGTCTCATATAATGGTTTATTCGTCATTTGTTTGTCCCACGTGTATCACGAACAGTGGTAGATATGTGTTAGGTCGATCACAATGCATTAAACATTGCCCAGTAAGAATTGTTTAGCAAATGCATTTGATTATTTGAGCCTAAACAAGGAAGCGTCGTTCAATGTTCTTCTATGAAAACATAAATTTAACCGACTATTTAGAATAAGTAGACACAATGGATATTCTAGGTAGGGCATTACCAAAAATAAATAAACGGATAATTATGAGTATTATTAAAGGTAAGTTGATTTCTCTTTTACATGACTAAGCTACGTACTAATTGTTTTCCCAAATCGCTATGGAGGGGTCACCTTGTCACCTTTAATATATGTTGTCTAAAACCCAAATCTAAAAATGAATACTTCTTTTTGCAAATTCTTGGATATTCATGTTTGGTACTTGCGGAAATTTCTTTCTAAGATTGAGTCAAAAAGAGTTTATGAGATGACACCACATATTAAGACTTTTAAATTACATAAAATAATATTACTTAAAAGAAATGCAAATAAATTTGTATATGTTTTATAATTTAGGGTATGCCCTACTCGTTAATAATGCTTATAACACTTGATAAGATAATCTCTTAATAACTAAGCAAGTATGTTTTGAAGAGTTAGATATAAATGAATAGCGTGTAAGCTAGAAATCAATGCACTTATTTACATGTATAATATGTGTTGGTTTAATGGACAATAAATTAATAGACATGTGTTAGGATTGAACTCGAGACCACGGGATTGCACACTTTACTTATGAGAATTAAAGTTAATAATTAAATGTAATAGTTATATTTATTTATTAATTAAACGAAATAACTATAACGGACGTTAAGTAATTAATGTAATGGACTAATGGTCGTTAAATATAATTGGGAAGGACTAAAGATGAAATTGGAGATCGAGAAGGTTCTAGAATCCCTTGTGGGAGTCCATGGCCGATCGTCCATATGGTTTCCATAAACCAATCCTTAGCCAACTTGTTCACCAAGTTTGTTTGAGTATAAATACAAAACCAAGGGTGTTTGTAATTTAACTCTTGTATTCATTAGCTAAACCTAAAACTTGTTTTGTGTGTGTGTTTGCTAAAACGGGTCGACAACCCCTCATAGGGATCGATCCATAGCTTTTCCCAAATCATAGTTATTTGTTTAATCAAAACTAGCATTACTTTAATTCGGTTTAGTACGTGTGTACAAGAAAGTGGTACTAACACATTATTGTTAGTATTCTTGGATTGAATTACAAAACGGTAAGGGGTAATTCACGTAATCCTATAAACCCTAATTAGGGTTCATCCAATTGATAGTTTTGTGGATTTGATTCTTGTTCGGCTAGAATCAAGAAAGGTACGCATATTCTTGTTTTTGTTAATTAATTATTCGTTAATCTTTCCTATACGCTTCCGCATGTGTACTTGATGTTTATTGTTTATATTTATGATTAGTCATGTTATATAATTCCAACAGTGGCATCACGAGTCATTGGTTTTAATGAGTAATTAATTACATAAACACGTAAAAAACGTATATTGTATGATGTTTGATGTGATTAATCTAGGGTTTTGGTTTATTTTTTTTGGGTCGATTTGATTATTTTGGGGCGTACCCCATTTATTTTTTTGGTCGACACATTTAAAATTTTTTTAGGGTTTGAAAATTGTTTGCTAACCTTATCTAAACCTAGAATTAATATATATATGTTACGTGATTAATTCATGAATAATTTGTTATGTGACATGGGATTATTATATGCGATCTTGTGACTATTTGTATAATTGTTATGATATATCCATGATATTACATGCATGTTTGTCATGGATAGTTGCTTTGATATTGTTTAATTGTTAAGATATATTTATCACATGTTTATTTACGATAAATCTTGAATTGGGGAAGACTCCAATTATATATTAATGAATCAATTATGTGCTAATTGGTATATTTTAATTACGGGTTTACGTAATCGATTCATCGATGTATGTGGCTCACTTTCTATCATTGGGTGAAAGCCCTAATTAATATATACATTAATTTAACCTAGACATTGATTATTAATAGGTTTTATCGAATAAGTTGCATGTGGCTACTTTTTTACACGTATAAATTGTTTATTATGTGCGCATTGTTTATTAGTTGTTTATTTTTTATTTGTTTACTTGTTTGTTTATTATGTATAACAGTTTTAAGCAAATGGTAATTTTGAATAGAAAAATAATACGGACTAAACAATGGTGGAATTTGATTTGTTTTTGAAGAGTTAAGTTTTCATTAGTTTAATTGATTGATGATTTTGGTACAATTGTTAGAACGGCTCACCCACTAGAACAAGCTATAAAGGGGTTAATAAATAAGTGCGTCTGATACACTGAAAGGATGTCTAAGGTTATGCTTTTGCGCTTACGGTCCTCGCCCCTGTGAGTTCGATTGGAGCTACTTAGTAAGCCATAAATGTACAAACTCATCTTAAGGCGAATTAGTTTTAATTCCATGCGCCACCGGTGGTAATTACCGAAATACTAAGTGTTTACACTTATGCAAAAAGTACGGTATAATGGACGATAATTAACGCTAAATTCCTTGATTGGTGAACCCAATACCTCAAATCAAAACTTTGATAATTTGATCTTTATGAATTGGTAATAAAAAGTTTTTATTATAATTATGCTACAAGATGAATGCATGACATCTTTGTACATATTTGATTTGACCACATAAAAGCAAAACTAGTACCCTTTATAAATTAAGTTATGTGCCATCTAATTAAAAGGAACACTTGAAGTTGCAATTTACGTCATGACAGTACTTGGCGAGATTGTGATGGACATGTAAATCTCTATGTAAAGTCAGACCTTACATGGACATATTTGCAGTTCTTTAAGTTAGACACTTAAGTTGAGTAGGAAGTGAGACCTGGACTCAAGGCATAAGATGGGATGAAACATGTTTATATTTGCAATAGCGTTGGAAAATATAAATCCCATAATGATCTAGGAATTGGAAATTGTTTGCCAATTATTGTTCGATGATTACCTTATTATATGCTTTCGTTACTAGCGGATCAAGCGATGTAATGAACCTATGATAATTTGGATCCTAGTTTTCGAGAAAATTCTATGGTTATATGAATATTACCTTGGGTATTTTATTTTCTTGAAAAGTTTAATTATCGAAAATACTAAAATTGAATTTTGCTAATTCTTTAAATGTATTAATGCAACATTAAGCGTAAGCGAAGGTTATTCTGTATTGGTAAATTGATCTACACCTGTAAGGGTTTTTGGTAGAGTCAACTTTACTAAAAGAATAAACTTAGTCCTCTTTTCATAAGAAAGAGTGAGATTCAATCCTATTCCTTTTCATGAATGAAGAAAGGTATGATAGGACAATTAGAATTGTCTAAATTCTAAATACATAACTCGTAAGCAAATTTTAATAGCTAAAAAAATTGCATATTTCTGAGTTATTATATTAGAAGTTAGACTAATTACTCTATAATTGGTAAAAGAAAAACTAGCATAGTTTATCTAGTTGTTTTGTTTTGACCATTTAAAAGTACTACTTACAATTGTTGGAATAGTAGAACTATTAAGAAAGAAATTGCATGCCCAATTTTTTCAAGTTAATAGCATTGATGGATAGTTCATCATCTACATAGTAGAATACACTCTTTTAGTACATAAGTAATTGTTATGTATGGACTTTCTCAAAAGTGTAGGGAAGTAAATAGAACACTATTTTCTTTCCTTTGGTTAATGAAACACTTTCAATGTTGTCAAATCCGATTGGAAGTGTTGTGTTCTTATTCTCGAATAAGGAATTAATGTAATGATCTCTAATTCGATGGGAGTTACAAGCTTTGTCATCTTGGTAGTAACCCAGATTATCTCTAGAATGTCTTAAGATAATTACTTTCCACTTGTAGACACTTGTGTTTTCAAGGATAGTCATGTACGTTTCCTTATTAGACAATGAAGTGGTTCTATATCTACTAGTTATGCTAATATCAATGACACAATCATATTGATCACATAAACAAACATATGTCGTGTTGTTTATCTGCTACATGATGTTGTTCCATGCACAAGTGGTAGAAATCTATATTGTGTGCAAGGTACAACATATAGGTATATGATTTAACGGATTCTCTTGACTGCAAGGTAAGAGACTAACGTTCTAATATAACTTGTATATATCTAATTCAAGAAATACTTGGTGTTGCAATTTACGTCATCTGAGAACTTGGCGAGATTGCAATAGCAAAGTAAATCTCCATGTGAAGTCAGACCTTGCATGGACATATTTGGAGTTTCTAAATTAGACAAGTATTTAGAACATGTGTCAAAATGATATATAAGACTACTTCAAATTAGATATTTATGTATTATTAGAATGACCTAAATGAAGTAATCTAATACTACTTCAATTTGTTTATTTATGTATTTTGGAATGGCATAAATGAAAAATAATGTAGTCCTACATTATTGTGAAGTAAATAAATTAACTTGAAATTACTATTGAAACCAAGAGTTGTGTTCACAATTACTTTAGTTAAACATGTTTATGATTCATTGTAAAGACATAAACATAAAGTCTTTTAAGACTTATAATAAAGTAAGACGTTAACTTGTTATGTTTTTTAATTAAGACATATACAAGAAGTCATTGAGTTGATCAATGATTTATAACGTATAATGGGATTATAACAGTTTATGTTTTCTTGATGAGACATGAATATGAAGTGACTTGGTTAAAGAGTACTTGTGTTATAAAGCATGCAATTGGCTTGGAAAGTCTATTATACCATTAAGTTGACTTAGTTGGTAAATAGGTAAGCCAAAAGGAATATTGTGGAAACGTAGAGGGGGGGTGAATACGTTACCGTTTAAAAACTTTAGATCTTTAGTATCAAATCGCTTATGAAGCTTGTTATAATATGAAAATTCCAATTATTGTTTGTGACTAATGTAAAGCATAGTAAACCATGTTGTCAAACAAGCATTAACATCAAACCACATCACAAGCAATAGTATAGTGCAACTATAAAAGTAAAGAGATAAAGAAAGGAAAGTGCAAACCGAACACGATGATTTATAGTGGTTCGGTCACGGATCTCCTTTCCGCCCTACTCCACTCCCCGAGTACCCAACTCGAGAGTTACTTCACTAAATCAACAAGCTCCCTTCTCGGCGGAGAAAACCTTACAATCGTCGCTTACACTTTTTCGGTACAAAGCTAAATACGGGTTCTAGTTCGAGTAGAACCAACCTAACGTCGCCTATACAATATTTCCGACACTAAGCTAGATGTCGAGTTCTTTTACAAGGGTACAACCACTCCCACTATGTTTTATGGCCCAACATAACAAACCTTGTGTTTTATGGCATAAACACATAAACCATCTAATCTAGTTTGGTGAAAGTGTTGTTATGATGTAATGATGTTTACACTAATGATCCATGACAAAAATGTCTAATGGATATGAATAACTACTTCTAAATGAACTTCCATTGATAGGAAGCCTTCATGATGAAGATCACAAGTTCCCTAAACTTCTTGTGATAGATCTTCAACTTGTGGTGAGTGGGGAAGGCTAGATCTCCAAGATTTCCTTGGTTGATCAAAGAGTATGCTTACAACAAAGATGAATGTTAGAAGCATTATGATCATGATCATTAGGGTGTTTAATGTGTGTTACTACATTGTTAATGAATGATCTAAATGTATGCAAGAAGGTGGAGAAGATGTGCTTTTAAGTGGTGAAGAAATGGGAAAACAATGGGCTTTATTTATAGCGAAAGTGGACGGGGCGTCCACGGACCACGGACCCTTAAAAGGGTTCCGTCCTTTATACAATTTGGTACCGTGGGTACCGACATAAAATCTAAAAATCTTTCTTCAAATCTTTGCAAGATATTACCAAATCTTACTAAGATCATATTTGATTTATTGAGTATCAATCTAACCAAAATATTCAAGTGATCTTCCAAGGATTTCAAAGATGATGCATGACATGATGTAACATGTATTTCCATTTTTAGATTAAAAAGTTTATCAAGGTAAACTTGTAAAATGTATTATGTAACTAGTTAATAAAATGTCTAGTTACCTTTTGTAAAGAGTGCTTGTCAAAATAAAATATATTTTGTCAAGTGTAAGTAAACTTTAGTATTTGTATGAAATACTTGTGAATGCAAAATGTAAAATGAGGTTCAAAATAGAATGGTTAACCTATTAAAATACTTAGTGACTCTAAGCGTATTTTAAACATTCTAAATGATTTGTTAATGGGTTTGATCATAATGCCACATAACAAACATATACGAACCGTGTTGTAACATACGAGGACTTGAGAAATCGAGAGGTGTTGAATGTATGTTGAGACAACGTGTGATTACAAGTAACTTGTACATTTCGTTATGTATTACAAGTTACATGTTTGTCATCAATCAAAACAAAGCGAGGATCATATAGATTAAATATCATAATATTTGCACTAACAATCTCCCCTTTTGATGATGACAAATATATATAAACGTAATAGAAAGTAAAATGTAAAAGTTACTTGTATCCTTACTACCTTTACATTACCTTCTCCGTTTACACTCTTCTCCCCTTTTGTCGAAACAAAAGGCGTGTCCTTGAGTTTAACTTAATTTCTCCCAAAAGGCGAGCTTGCATCATCCCTAGTGAAGTTAAATCGTCCATTACAATCCGTCCCTTGTTTGGTAGCGGATCCATGGATCAAATAAAGAGGCTTAACCTACATCAAGGATAGTTTTATGCAAAAAAATTATGAGAAATATATGAAAAGAAAGCGCATAGCAATGTTAGCCTATTTTCTCCACTTTTAATCGAAGCACAAATGGTTGTTGAAAAGTGAGAATGATGCTAAATCGTGCATGCTCCCCCAGACGGTTGCTCCCCTTGTTTGAGGCGTCGGGGTATGATTAAAACCTACAAAACAAATATTAGTGCAAAACTATATTCGTCATTGGACGAGTAAGTGTTATACAACAAAGTGTGTATAAGATGCATTGATAAATTCTTGTGAGCTCCCTTGCTCTAGGGCGTCAAGATGAACCTTCAAAATAAATATTAGTATAATAGAAGCTTTGTCTTTAGATAAATATGCCATATACAACCAAGTGTATAGACGATGCTATATGAGTGCTTAAAGGATATTCCTCCTTGCTCGAGGATGTCAAGAAGCACCTAAAATAAGAAAAATAATTGATGCAAACTTCATCCTTTAGATGAGTAAGTTATATACAATCTAGTGTATATGATGATGAACCTACAATGAAAAACATTAGTGCAATATATTTTATCTTTTTGACAAAAAAATAAGATGTATATATGTGATAAATGATATAATCAAAGATCTCATGAAGTGTAGTCTCCTAATTACAATCATAAGAAAAATGAGAATATAATATGATAAAAGCCTACAAAATAGTTCCTAGAAAGAAGATATGTAGTCTTTCACCGGGTGTGCCACTAGTGGTGCTAGTGTTGGTGTCAGTTTACTAGTAGGATTCATGTGGTGATGGTAGATGACTCGAGATTTACAAAAGCAAGTTTTCGCTAATCCATAGTGGTGATGATTAGTGAAAGTGGTGATGGAAGGTGGTGGTGATTAGGTAGGAAGCTATTAAGGAGTTAGAAACTCATATTTATAGCAAATATAAAAAATATAGACTCATGCAATCCTTTCGTTTGACCAAAGCTAAGAGAAATATGAATGGACATTGCATTTCAATGATGCATAAGGGTTATGATTTGAATGATTTATTGATGCTAACAACCTATTGTTTTGAGCAAGATCTCATATGCTTCAACCCAAGAGTAATCAATAATACGTTCTATCTAAGAATATATAAAAGTGATAACATGAAGATAAATTCGTTCATTGATTGACACGGATTATAAAAATGACCTATTCTAGGTGACAATGGGAAAGGCAGTATTAGCATGGTTTTGACCGACATGGATGATTATCACTTTGAAAAGAAGTGAATACAATATGGAAAATACTAATAATGAGTACCTATATGAGGATGAGAATGACATCATATAAGTGAGAGTTAGATGGACCAACGTGTTGGAAATGGCATTTTGATTAATATATCATTTGCTTGACAATGACATGCATGATATATGTTAAAGAGAAAAGGATAAGATCCTATGATGGTGTTCTAGATAGTGAAGTTGTAAGGTGCTAGTTTAAGGAAAATCCTAGATTCGTTGATTGTGGAGATGAAGAAGTTTGTAAAACACATGATGTGTTTTTCACTTGATGAGGTATTGGTGCAAACTTGTGATATAAGGTTAAAAAGGTTGAACTAGTTGTGGTTTCGTGAACCGGTTTTAGCTAAGTGGTGTTTGCCTATGTGTTGGTATTTTAGAGTCTAAGGGACAAAAAGTTTGACAAAAGACAATTATGTGAATGGATTTCTCTCCCCCTTAATTGGTGGACATCCAACATAATGTGTAATGTATCAAATAAGGAATGACAACAAAGTGTTTAGGAGGTTTTTCGGGTTAACCAAAGAGATGAGCTTAGTGATGTTTTTCTGGATGATGGTTAGCATACAATGAACTTCATCCTTAAAGTCACGTACCTCTTCTCGATTAATCTGAGATGATCGTATGATGAGGCATGTGGTTTCCTAATAGGAAGTGAAGAGGATTAGAGTATTGTTATAACTAAATAATGATGGAGGTGATTTTGGAAAGCGGAAGCAAAATGAGATTTGGAAAGAGGTCGGTTGAAAGACAAAATGCAAAGCCAACCTCTAGAACTTAATTCTATATGCTTTTAGACTATATGCAAGTGTAGGGGTCCCATAGAGCATATTACTAATCTACGTAGCAATAAGCGGGATTATGCAAAATGAGCATATAAAGTTAGAACCAAGTGAGATAACAAATAATTTGTTATCAACCTACAAAACAAATTTGTTAGTGACAAAAGATGTTAACATGATAGAAATCAAGTGATAACATATTATATAAGCAAAAACAACACATTGCACTTAGTAGACAAGAAATCACCACACAAGATATCATCAAAACAATCATATTATGCAAGAATACGACTTTATTCAAGACATTTCATTATGAGATTGTTTTGTCGTTAGACTTAGCCACTCAAGCATACTTGGATATACAATAATATATGTGATTAATTTGTAAGATAAAAAGCTTCTAAAAGTTTGTCATACAAAAAAAGCACTTTGACAGATTATATGTGCACACGTAGCAAACAAATAGTGTGACAAGAAGCAAAAGAAACAAAATGAAAGATTCATGCAAGCCATGTTTAAGACATAACAATTTGGAGCATGTATCATTTGGATTGTACTACACATAGATATAATGAATGCCAACTAATATCTTTCAAACACAAACTTATCATATTAGAATTATCACGTATCAAAATGACATATTATGATTTCACAAGTAACATGTTAATCATGCTAAAACTAATTCAAAAGTAAGTATCATACAAATAAAGTTTAGGTTTAAACGTTTAGTAGCATGAAACAAGAATACAAGTATTATAAAGATAAAACCGTACTAAGGTTTACACATTTGACTTATTATCAAACACTAAGATAATGTCAAATCAACTTATCGTATTAAACAAGAACATGTAATCAACACATGTAAGTGCAATGCAAGTGGTTTTACTAAGGTTTGCACATTTGACTAGTTATCAAACACTAAGATAATGTCAAATCAACTTATTGTATCAAACAAGAACATGTAATCAACACATGTAGGTGCAATGCAAATGGTTTTAAAAGAAAAATCATATATACTACTTGTTTGATTAGTATTCCTAAGGCATGGCAAACTATCAATGTTTTAACACTTACTTTAGGCAAGTATAGGAAAACAAAATTTTCAAGTTGGAGAATGAATATGAGACTATTACTAGCGGTGCTCAATTAAGGCTAAACACGACCATTTTTACGGGTGATTCCACATACCCAACTTCTCTCCAAGAAGCAATTCAACTGTTTGGTCAAATTGAGTTTCTAGTGCAATAGGTTCTCCAGTAGTCATTCTCATGTTAGAAAGATGGGAACTCCTACTTTTGCCTATTAACATGTATAAAAGATGATAGTTTACCAATACTTGGCTTAATGTGACACAACTAATATACAATATAACTAAGGTGATGAAGATGTCATGTTATACACGTGAATTTTAACAATGGTGTGTTGATAAACAATATGTTTTAATCTTGTGTTTAGAATCTAAGGTTGTTTAAATTACATAGCTAATTTTATGATCTAATGGATGACATCTTTAATGTTGAAGTGTACACTTTAAAAGTGATTTGATTTATCTAAGACTAGGGAATGGAATATGTTAAATTAAGAACGTTCTCAAGAAAGCTCTTTGGTATTTTATTTAACAATAATCTAAGTGAGGTTACCAACTTCAATAGATCTTGTGTATGCTCTAAAGATGTGTAGTTTTAACCTTGGATGTGCACTCGGTTTGAGCAAGGTTAGGTTATGATGTACGCTTGAAGGGAAATAGATACAAATAATATCTTTCAATAAATGAGCTTATCACATGGGATAAAGTTATCATGCTTATGAAAACAAGTATGACAAGATGAATTGGATATGCTAGTTCATAGAACTTGTAGATGTTTGTTTCAAGATCATTTAGCCAATGAGGTGTAATGAAATCTCTTGTAACACAACTATTTATGTCGCAAGAATGATGCATAGGATATACAATATCCTTTTAACAAGATGAAATCTTAACGCATGAATCTTAGTCATAATGTTCTTCAAAACATCTTGTTTTCCTAAATGAAGATATGAAGCCAAAGTGTTTGAATCGGATAGTCCCATCTAAATAAACTTGGTCTCAAGATTATATTCACTAGATGATGACAAGAGGAATTCACTAGAGTTTCTTATGTATACTCCTCAAAAGTCATTGTTGCTTGGGGTGTATGATGTTGGCTTTGAGATTGCATTTTAACATATGTTGTTAAAATGTTGATTTGAGTTTAACGAAATTTATGCGAGAAGTTTAACGACGAAGTATTACTAATACTTTGATAATTTGTGATGGTAGTACTACTTATACCTAGTGGAAATTGACAACAATTACCAAGAACACCATGCTTATTTGATAGTTGAGGTTCTAGCCATAATGAATTATTTAAGTCCTTATATGTTGGAAAGGATGTCTGAGTTTGTTCAAACGTGCATTTGTTCAGTACAAGTGTTGGACACAAGGGATTTTTGTGCAATACACTCAAGGAATTCAAATGATGGTAAGGATGGTGGATTGGTTGATCCAGGTGGTAGGTCTTCTAGTGTCTAAATAAGGATGTGGTGATGTAGGGGTTTGTTGTGCTATGGGAGTACTTAGGTTGAATATTTGTCCATAGATGTTGAACATAAAAAATACGGATACTAATTCTTATGGTTCATTGGTTGCTACAACTAGTGGGTGAAGTGCTTGAAGTTTTGGTTATGTTTATGAAGCTTGGGGCTGAGGTATAGGTTCACCTTGAAAGGGCACGTTTGATTTAAAGTATACTCTTGGAAGTTCATGAGCAATACGGTTAATGGTGCCAAAAGATGGAAGAGGGATAGTAGGTGTCAAAGAGGATAAATGGCACCGTGGGTTGTTTGTTTTGGATAAGTGTTTCAACATGTGTTGTTAAAATACTTGGGTGTTGATTTTCGGATATGACTTTTAATGACTACAATCGTAAGTCGCATATACTTGAATATTTCGGATGAAATACTTAAGTTGTCAATCCTAATTTTTGGAGATTATAAAGCTTAGATTGAACTCAAGGATAACAAGACTTGATAATATGTATTTAACATATGTGTGAGTTATGACTCGATGTAAATACTTATCGTCTTGAAGGATGACACATTATTTTCATGTTAACCAGGTGAGGCAATACATGTAGATACAAAACAATATCTATAGTCATATGTTAGACTTGTGTATGATATCTTTGCAAATAATGAGTCCAGGTTTATTAGTCTCGGTAAGTCATCTAAGTCATCCGCAAACGGGTGAGGAGATGTGTGGTGGTGTCGCACAAAGTTTGATAGGTACAAGCTTTGGAGACTTTGGTAGTGAAGTTGTTTTGGATGATGGTGGGTGATTTTGGTGGTGGAGTTGGAGTACTCAAGTTTAGAAAGTTCACATCTTGAATGGGTGATGAGATGTTGAGAGGTAATGAGTCTGAGGATGAAGAGCTCAAGTTAATGAAGCAACAAGATCGAATGCTAATCCTAGTGGTTTTCTTAAGTGGCTTATTTGAGGTTAAGGATTTAGTCTTTTTGACTTTGCTTTAAGAAATTCTAAGCTTGAGGAAAAGTAACAGTGAAGGTGTGAAAATGATCATCTTGAATGTGTCGATTTATGGAACTAAGGATTCATGGATTTGATGTTAATCCATACAAAGATGGTAGTTTCTAATGAGATGGAAGTGTCTAAAATCATGTCAAACATCCTAAGTTAATCCATTGAGGAGGTGTTGAGTGAGGTATGAAAGATATGCATTAACAATCATCCTAGAAACGAAGTTTGGTAAATTAGATTGTGGGATTTAGTAAAATTAAACAACTTACCTGTAGAATCCACGGCACCATTTCTTTACACAGGCGGAACCCTTAAATTGGTGCCGCCTGGTCCACCTGTACAAGTATGGCGGTACCAATTTCTATAACAGACGGTACCAAATCTTTGGTGCCGTCTGATCCGTGGACACCAGAAATCACCACATAACAGTTTTTTTTTTTAGGTGTCAAGAACTTTTCCGAAACCTGAAATCTTGCTTAAAACATGTGACATTAATTATTTCTAGTTAGGAAAAGTCGATAACACATATACAAATATAGTGGAGCATAGACTTTGACCAAGGGCTAACGATTTTCACATGAAAGTGAAAATGGGTAAAATTTGATAACACACTTGTGCTATCCCCCTGCATAAACCGGTTAGCATACAACATTGTTTTAAGTCATATTATCACCCTACAAAGAAAAAACAAATAAATTACATCATACAACATTGTTTTTGTCCTTGTACCAAACACTCTCTTAAAACTTCCATTTTTCAAAGTACTTGACTAATTTACTTAGTACTCATTGCTAAGTGAGTTATGACATTTTATAAGTTATGCGAGATGTTAGTATAACCTATGCAAAAGAAGTGATCTAAGTCTATAAGTGATGGTAAAACAATTTTCCAACTTAGTGCACAAAATCTAGCAAATGTCCTATTGTGCATAAACAAGAAATCGTCAAGCAAGCGAATAAATAACATGGCAAGATTGACACTTATATTATGCAAACAAATAAGTGAAAACAACAATTTTAAAATAAGCAAGCAACATATATGCAAACAACATAAACAAGTGGTCATTTAGCATAGTATGACAAGAAAACACTTTTCGTCATTTAGCGTTTAAATATGACGATGTATACCAAGCTTGATTTGTTTCCTTTAAACATATTACCAAATTAATTAGTTTCAAAAGAAGTTGTATCAAAGTTCTAAGAATACCAACTTAAATTGTTTGATTCAAAATTTGAGTTTTTATGTTAAAGCGAAACTTAATATTTTAGACATACTGTAGTATTTGGTCTATTTTACTTATTTAAAATTAGACTCAGGCCATGAAGGTATTTTTAAGTGAAAGTAGACTCAATTCCCTTTAAAATGATAGGTGGCTCGACTACGTGCGGACTTACGGTTAATTAGTTATGATTTTTGAAGTTGCCCAGCTGCATCTTGTCTGAGACAGATTCCACGGAACCAAATAAAGGGATCCGCCCTTTATAAGATTTGGTGCCGTGGTCCTCACGAGACAGATTCACCAAAACTAATATTTGACATAGAGAAAGCGTGTGCGACTTACTAGATTTCATAGTAAACATATAATACATATATTTAACAACATATCTACTTATGTAACTTATCTTAAACATTTACGGAGGTGATTTTTCAACTAGATTTATAGTTATCCCAAACACTCCTTTAAAATCATATTTCTTCGTAAATTTTCTATAAGCACATAATACAATATTTACTAGTTCTATCAACAAACTTTTATTTTATTTTTCAAGAAAACCTTCAAGCTTGTATACAAAGTTACATTTAACAACAAAATTTCTAAGTATAACAAGCAAAGCATTTTTCATATTATTTTTCGCTTCAATGGTAATTTGATACATGGATCGTACTCTATTTTAAAAACCATTTGTTTTGAAAATACGAGCTACGTGGCTCTAGTACCAATTGTGGAAACGTAGAGGGGGGGGTGAATACGTTACCGTTTAAAAACTTTAGATCTTTAGTATCAAATCGCTTATGAAGCTTGTTATAATATGAAAGTTCCAATTATTGTTTGTGACTAATGTAAAGCATAGTAAACCATGTTGTCAAACAAGCATTAACATCAAACCACATCACAAGCAATAGTATAGTGCAACTATAAAAGTAAAGAGATAAAGAAAGGAAAGTGCAAACCGAACACGATGATTTATAGTGGTTCGGTCAGGATCTCCTTTCCGCCTACTCCACTCCCAGTACCCAACTCGAGAGTTACTTCACTAAATCAACAAGCTCCCTTCTCGCGGAGAAAACCTTACAATCGTAAACACACTTTTTCGGTACAAAGCTAAATACGGGTTCTAGTTAAAGGTAGAACCAACCTAACGTCGCCTATACAAAATTTCCGACACTAAGCTAGATGTCTAGTTCTTTTACAAGGGTACAACCACTCCCACTATGTTTTATGGCCCAACATAACAAACCTTGTGTTTTATGGCATAAACACATAAACCATCTAATCTAGTTTGGTGAAAGTGTTGTTATGATGTAATGATGTTTACACTAATGATCCATGACACAAATGTCTAATGGATATGAATAACTACTTCTAAATGAACTTCCATTGATAGGAAGCCTTCATGATGAAGATCACAAGTTCCCTAAACTTCTTGTGATAGATCTTCAACTTGTGGTGAGTGGGGAAGGCTAGATCTCCAAGATTTCCTTGGTTGATCAAAGAGTATGCTTACAACAAAGATGAATGTTAGAAGAAATGATCATTAGGGTGTTTAATGTGTGTTACTACATTGTTAATGAATGATCTAAATGTATGCAAGAAGGTGGAGAAGATGTGCTTTTAAGTGGTGAAGAAATGGGAAAACAATGGGCTTCTATTTATAGCCAAAAGTGGACAGGAGCGTCCACGGACCACGGACCCCTTAAAAGGGTTCCGTCCTTTATACAATTTGGTACCGTGGGTGCACGACATAAAATCTAAAAATCTTTCTTCAAATCTTTGCAAGATATTACCAAATCTTACTAAGATCATATTTGATTTATTGAGTATCAATCTAACCAAAATATTCAAGTGATCTTCCAAGGATTTCAAAGATGATGCATGACATGATGTAACATGTATTTCCATTTTAGATTAAAAAGTTTATCAAGGTAAACTTGTAAAATGTATTATGTAACTAGTTAATAAAATGTCTAGTTACCTTTTGTAAAGAGTGCTTGTCAAAATAAAATATATTTTGTCAAGTGTAAGTAAACTTTAGTATTTGTATGAAATACTTGTGAATGCAAAATGTAAAATGAGGTTCAAAATAGAATGGTTAACCTATTAAAATACTTAGTGACTCTAAGCGTATTTTAAACATTCTAAATGATTTGTTAATGGGTTTGATCATAATGCCACATAACAAACATGTACGAACACGTGTTGTAACATCTGAGGACTTGAGAAATCGAGAGGTGTTGAATGTATGTTGAGACAACGTGTGATTACAAGTAACTTGTACATTTTACGTTATGTATTACAAGTTACATGTTTGTCATCAATCAAAACAAACGAGACTGTATAGATTAAATATCATAATATTTGCACTAACAAATATGTTTATCTTATATATTGTTAGATTGTCTTACAATATTAATTCTAATGAACAACACAAGTCGATGGTATGTTCATAGGAGAATCAAACTCTATTTGATTTGTTTGATTCAAGATAACCATAACTTCTTTCTTAAATAGTAACAAGGTTAGAAAATTGAGTATGGATTGAATATACTCAATATGACTCCAACCTAGAAGATTAATAAAACACCATTTTATTATGGAATGTGATGAATCACATTAAGTTTTAATATTGAAGATTCTGAATTTGTTAAACTACTTATGAATAGGTTATTAACAAACTAAAGTCAGAAATTATCAATGTGTATTTGTAATGTCCCAAAAAGAGAACAATGTAGTTTTGCTCTAATTGCTAAGTATATATAGATAGTCTATATATTACAAAAGGCAAATGGGAGTTTTTTTTTTATCTTGAAAGATAAAATTACAAGATACATAATCTTCTTAAATACACTAATAAATATCATGATGAGGCTATATATGAAATGTTAACCTCAAGATGATGGAATTTTCATTCATAGATCTGCAAGGATATATCAGATATTTGATTTATATGCTAAGAAGAACATGAGTAACAGGATTATAGTAAACCTGATAACCATTATGATGGATTACCAAATATTGAATTGGGTAAATTACTCATACTATGAATGTTAAAGATGCTGTCCATAAAGATAATCAATTTTGGAAATTTGGTTTATCTTAATAGTTAGACTAGAGAATGGAAATGAGTTCTTCAAAGAGATGAAAAACCCTAGTGGTTTGAATTTCTATGTAGAAATCATATGGACAAAATTTGTACACATATTTAATGCATGTTTTATGACAAGATTATTAATCATATTTAAGCAATTAATTGTGATTGAATATTCTTTCTTAGACACATTAAATATATAAAGATGATAATTGTCATACTTGTTTTCATTAATATGAAATATGACAATGGAATATCAAAACTCTTTCTTGAGAAATTACTTAAGCGAGGACGGTAAGTAATCGAAAGGTTTTTTTGAATTCATATAATCTTTGGAAGTGTACGAAGTGCAATAATTCATGAATGGATAAATGCATGCATCTATGAAATTATTCTTATGTTTAATTATTAAATCCTACTTTTGATTTATAATTGAAATAAGATAAATTTTAAGTATTCCTAAAAGCTAGTGGGAGTATTATGTTAAGGTTTTAAATCTTATATGTTGTATAACATATAGAAAGTAACATTCCTTGTAAGCTAAATGTTATGTTTTAGATTGGAATGAAACTTCACTTATAAGATTTAAGAACTAAAACATGCAACCTTGAAATATATGTTTATTATTAATAAACATGTGCAGTAAAATAAATGATTCTAATAAAACATGATATATCATTTGGGAAATGGATAAATATCTTTTGACAAGATAGAACATGAATGAATTCTAAGTTTAACATGTAGATTCATCATGTACATCATGTTGTGTATATTAAAATTGTTGTATCATTCTTGAATAAGAAGTGATTTGACAACATTAATATCTAACTAAAAATTATTAGATAATTTGTGTAATGATTATTCATTTTTATTCTAATAGAATTACATCCTCAGGCTGGAATTGCTCCTAGATTCTATGGATGAACAATATGTCAATTGTTGTGCAAATTGTCATCAGCTTCAAAGTTGAAAGTTTGGAAAGAATCAAACATTACACAATAGATATTATTGTTTACGGAGTTTTAATGAGCATATTGTTGTTTGTATACAATGATGCCGTTTTAATTGAGATGACACTCAATACTAGTCATGGTAGGATTTCATCCTTGTTAATGGCCATGTGAACTAGTTGTGCTAATAAGAGCACAATTGCATTATACATTAAAAGAATAAGAATACTTTAAACTTTAAAATGTTTGAAAGCTTAATTGTCATAAAATTGGTGATAGAGGATGTCACACACTTTATGAATTATTATGTGGATTGGTGAATGCACACATACAAGGACTTCACTAATTGAATTCTTGAAATAAGTATTCTCAAAATTACGATAGATCAAGTTGGTTGATTTATGCCTTGTCAACAAGTATGATTGTCATTACTTGATGCATAATTCATCAACTGGAATTTTCATGCATTGATCTATTTGGTATTTGGATAAGGGATATTAAACAATTATTATAATAAATCAAATACTTGGTATGTTTTATTTTATAATATATTGTATCCTATATTTGCATGTTTAATCCGTGAATAAATTTATTTACTCTAAATCGTTCGTTGTCAATTAATGATATGGGAGTATCATTAAACTAAGACAAATCTAAGAGATATGGTAGAATATACTTGAAAGTATATTGATGAGAATGCATACTAATTTCAGATGATATTCAATGAATTGAATATAGGACTTATCCCAACTACATGATTTTACTTTATGGATATTGTTATTAAGTAAATCATGAATAGTTATCCTCAGACTTGAGATACTAGATAAGTGTCATGAATGTAGTGCACTTATGTGGAACAACTTAACGCTATACGTAACTGGTAGTCATAAGGGTTGTTTCCTGAAGTGTTGCAAAGTTTGTGGGTTAGTCTCGTAGTCAAGATAGAATTTGTTCCTTCAAATTTATTTGGAGTTTAATACTGCTGGGCCCCTCATAGGGTTGACAAGATGTTTGCATGGCCATGCCCAAGATCTCCCTGAATATGTTCGGAAGATTTGGTAATCTTGCTCAATCACTTATAACGAGAAGCAGAATGGTTGAATGAAGAATGACTTAATTCCATATCTTTATTTAACATGGTATTAGAAACAAAAGATAATAATAATGAGAAATCATTAAAGGTTTTCCGGGAGCCATGCTCGAGTTGTACTAGAGGCATCGAAGTGTTGCTAGGCGCTAACCGATGTGATCACTCTATTAAGATATGTCCAGTGGGGTGTTGGTTTAATGGACAATAAATTAATAGGCGTGTGTTAGGATTGAACTCGAGACCACGGGATTGCACACTTTACTTATGAGAATTAAAGTTAATAATTAAATGTAATAGTTATATTTATTTATTAATTAAGCGAAATAACTATAACGGACGTTAAGTAATTAATGTAATGGACTAATGGTCGTTAAATATAATTGGGAAGGACTAAAGATGAAATTGGAGATCGAGAAGGTTCTAGAATCCTTGTGGGAGTCCATGGCGATCGTCCATATGGTTTCCATAAACCAATCCTTAGCCAACTTGTTCACCAAGTTTGTTTGAGTATAAATACAAAACCAAGGGTGTTTGTAATTTAACTCTTGTATTCATTAGCTAAACCTAAAACTTGTTTTGTGTGTGTGTTTGCTAAAGCGAATTGACAACCCCTCATAGGGATCGATCCATAGCTTTTCCCAAATCATAGTTATTTGTTTAATCAAAACTAGCATTACTTTAATTCGGTTTAATGCGTGTGTACAAGAAAGTGGTACTAACACATTATTGTTAGTATTCTTGGATTGAATTACAAAGCGGTGAGGGTAATTCACATAATCCTATAAACCCTAATTAGGGTTCATCCAATTGATAGTTTTGTGGATTTGATTCTTGTTCGGCTAGAATCAAGAAAGTCATATATTCTTGTTTTGTTAATTAATTATTCGTTAATCTTTCCTATACGCTTCCGCATGTGTACTTGATGTTTATTGTTTATATTTATGATTAGTCATGTTATATAATTCCAACAATATGTACCCAAATAATGATCTCTGATTACACCCTTTTTTTCAAGGCACAATTAATAATCCTTGCATAAATAAGGATTAAGCATACATATGCAGCAAGAATAGATTATTTTTTGCATCCAAGTTATGTTTAATGGTTATGATCTAGCTAGTAGACATGTTTTAAGTCATAATATATGAACAAGGTTTATATAGTACGCGACTTCCCTTTAATCATGTCTACCCACATTATACATGCACAATTATTCCTGCAAAGTAACAAGGGAATCATCAAAACATGGAGCAATAAGAGTTTTAAACACATAAAGATTCGAACAAAAATAGCTTTAAAAAAAAAGTGTATGTATGTACATGTATTCGTGCAAAGTATATCTATATACATGATAGGGTCGTACTTGAAAATTCGAAAACTTAAGAAAAAATAAGCCCCTCAAAAGTTAATGGTTAATAAAAGTTTTAGCTTTATATCAGATATAATACAAACTATAAACGCCCAAAATTTATTATATAAGAATTAGTTTCTATTCCGTAGAGACCAAGATGTCTCTACGCTGTGAGCGTCCTGAAACATGGTTTTCCCATTCACCTCAAATCAACTTAAATCACACTATATACTTGAAACCAACACATGATACTGGACATAGAACTGTAATAGATCATATAAATTATGGGATAGCATCATAACATGTTCTCATAGATTTTTGACCCATTTGATCCAAAAGTAGGTGAATAAAACCTTATTCCAAACATCCATATTTCTGCACAAACTTTATATACTTGACGCTTTACATAAAACCATTCCGGAAAATGTTTACATAATTACAAAATACATTTGGGCATGACGAGTTGTATCAAGAGGAGGTAAAAAGAGTGCTCGTTACCAACTCGAGCTTCACTGTTAGCTAACCCATTGGACCCTTCCCTTGACCTTGATAATGTCGCTTGGATCACATATAAAACATGTCATGAAGTAACATAAGCAATAGGTTAGTGAGTAAACGAAAACATAATCACTATAAACATGACATGAACCGTATCAAAATTATAATTCATGAACTATAAAGAACATTGAGCACCAATCACAAATACTTTGAACTATAAGTGCCACGAGAAGCACGATTCACCGGTTTAGACTATAAGTGTTAAATAAGCATGATTCATCGCTTTAGACTGTAAGTGCTAAACAAGCATAATTCATCGCTTTATACTTTAAGTGCTAAGCAAGCACAATTCATCGCTTTATACTATAAGTGCTAATAAGCACATATCATTCTCTTTGAACTATGAAATATAATAAACTTTGAAGTAATTTATAAATACGAAACATGAACTATGGGTAACATTTGACCACACGGGTTAATATGTACTGTGGATAAAAATGACCACATGGCACGCCAGGTTCTGTCTTTCCTTTTGTCTATATCTAGTTGTTGGCTCTTGTTAAACCCTAATGTGCACTTTACTTTTGACCTTCCCAAGTTCATTTCAAAGCCCCAAGTGGGATTAGGTCAAACCAAATCATAGCCAAGTTTTAGCGAGGGCTAAAAATATTTAGTGAAGTATTTAAGAGAAGATTAGGATTTAAGTACATTCTGTGTGAGGAATAAAAGAATCAATGGACAAGGGATTATATTTAATGTTCCCTAATGGTTAAATAATAACTTGAGTCCAAAATTTGAAATTCAAATTCTAAAACTAGTTGATGAGCGTATGTGAGAGGGAATAGTGTTGAAGTGGTGATAGAAAGGAGACCAAGTCATATGGAGGAGTCTTTGTCATAGATGGGGAAACAAGAAGAGAATGGAGGAGCCTATACTCTTTGAGGGGAGACAAAGTGTGGTTTGAATGTGTATGAGAGGGAGAAGGGTTAGCTTGGGGACCAAGAGGAGTGATTTAAGGGATTGTGCTTTCGACTAAGAAACAAGTCAAGCCAAGAGGAGCCAACGTTGATAAAGTAAGAGACAAGCAAGGTAAAAAGGAGACTTTTCTTATTGTGTGGTAGACAAGGAGTAGAAAAAGAGTGTTGAGTCATGAAGGTGGATTGTGTGCGGATGGAGTGGGAGACAATATATGAAGAAAGAGCCTCTATTGAAAGTTTAGGAGACAAGGAATGGTGGAGGTATAGTGAGCCATGGAAATGGTATGGGTGGTTTGAATTGTAGGAGACCAAGAGTGGTGGAAGCAACTTATGTTGTAGAATGAGGAACACGGTAATCAAGACATGGTGGAAAGGTGAGGAGGAGTGCAAAAGAGTTTGAGTGTTGGATAAGCAAACACGCAAAGGAGATTCTTATCTTAAAATTCAAATTTCAAGTTTCAAATTCAAATTTCAAATGTTATAATCCTTGTTTAAACCATATTTAGTCATGTTTACTAATAACCTTGATGTAACAAGGTTAAGTGCTTTGCATGCTGTGAAAACGTAGAGGGGGGGGGGGTGAATACGTTTCCGTTTCAAACTTAAAAATTTTATATCAAATATAGTATAAACCATTGCACTTGCTAATCTCGATGCGAGGATGCATTTAACGATTCGGCATGTAAGGCCAACCCTTAATATCACATAAGATTCCGCAAGATTAATGGTTCATTAAGAATCAAGTCACACCCCAATTTACATTTTGCGTGGAATGGAATTCACAGGGATTGTTGTCATAGCACCACATCACAGTTATATTGAGCGACCTAAAGTGTCGTTTAAAAACACATCGTTGGATATTTCATAAAAACAATCAGTACAACATCGGTCCCAAAAGGTTTACAAAGTTTGCGAAAATACATCCATGTTACAAATCAAGCGATGTTTTGAAATAAAGTACCATAATGTACATAATGTAAGTCGGCCTTGCGACTCAAAATATAGGTCCCTAAACCATGTCATGATGAATGCCTCGATTACACGAAAATACATTGCTAAAAGCGGTCAACAATAATGTTGGTGAGAAATCATAGGTTTATGTAAATGTTTTATCGACTACACAAGTATAGACCATGCATGACAATCCGATCACGTAAAAATAATGTTACAATTGCTCTAAGCCCATGACCCGAAACTAGATTGTTCAATAATGTATGCCCTGAGTGTTTGCGGACAACTCCGTAATACCATCAAATGAAATGCATCCGTTTGCACGGTTGGGATTCACCAACCCGGATGGGCGTCACCCTCGATAGATCTATCCACTCATCCTCGCTTCAAAGATTAACGGTTCATGTTCAAGTAATGGGGACTTTCAAATTGGCAAATCACGGTAACTTAAGCAATGTAATGAATTTAACATACTTGGTATCGTACAAAAAAAATGTAGTGCAATGTATTCTCCCGTGGGTTTGAAAATAATCGAAAGCATGTAAGCGGGGCTATGAAAACTCACTTGGATAAAGCGGAATAACGGCAAAAGTGAGTACACGAGGTTTAATGTAATCGTCAACGGGACCTATTATCAATGATATGATATGTCATGAGTTGCAATGTAATGTTATGCATGCACCGTATGTTATTTATACCATTTACGGGTTTTGAAAATATTACTCGTCGTCGAAAAATACTCTTTTGACGTCTTGACCCTTCAAAATGACTTTACATGTTTTACGTCAAAATGTCATCCTACAATGGTTTTATAATGATTTTGGTGAAATTACCATTTTTCGTCGCAAAACAATGTCGTCGGAAAAATCATGAAATCAACAAAAATGGCTCGGAAAAGTAGTCGTAAAATGGTGTCGTCGATCGTTAGAAAACGAACTCGGCGGTTTTGGAAAGTTTGTATCGATATCTAAAGTTTCGATTCAGGAGTTTTCGTCCAAAAGGTCTCGATCATAAAGATATCAAAGGCTAAAGATGGTGGTTTTGCTAATTGTGTGCGAGAAAATGAGTTTCGCCAAGTTTGAACATCCGTAAATAATTTACTATAACTCCGCTTGACAAAGCGGCTTTTGTTTTGAAAAATATGGCGATGAACTTGATTTTACTAGAAGACATTTCGTTATAAAAGTTTCACATCATGGTTAAAAGCGCGCAAACATAGCCTTCTGACTAATGAAATACTTGTAACGTAAAAATAATATAGTTTTTGAGAAAATAATATTTCGGCAACTTTATAAAAGCGTGCATATATTTGTCGTTTCAAATCCGTTTTCTCGTAAAATATGTCCTTAGCCGTATCGAAGTAAACTAATATATTTTGATAAGTCGAAATAATTTGTGAAGCTTAAGGCTCGTTTTGACCGAAAATACTAAAAACGCAAGCTGAAATTTTACGAAAATAAACGTTTAGTCGTCAAACTTTAAAAATTCACCACGGCCGTTATAACTCCGTTTTATCCGTTCAAAAGGCCACGGATTCGTTTTAAAGTATATTTTCTAAATATCAAGGCCAAAATGTCGTACCAACAGTCGGGTTTTCCAGAAATTGAAACAAGGACAGAACCTTAAAATATAGTTATCGAAAATAGTTTTCTCGGACAAAACCTATTCTAATCCCTTCAAATCAACTCCAAAACTAATCTAATCCTACCATACACCTTCTTAGGGTGTCATGGGTTCCTAATCACCATCAAGACCAAAGAATACCATGGGAATATTTATAGGATGACCATATTATATATATAACTCAAAAATCATGAAATAAATGGTATAAATCACATAACATGCATATAAGCTCCAAAATGAAAAGAAACATATGAAAATGAAAAGGAAACATGAAAATGATAAAAACATGCTTACAAGTGATAGTGAAGAGGTGTAGGTAACAAGGATTAACTTAAATATCCTTGGTTTTATTTCAAAACCATATAAAGGATATAATCTAGGTTGTAAACACTTGATTTTGCAAAAATCTTGATCCCTTGGTTGTTCTTGATGAGTGGCGGTTTTGGAGACCCAAAAGAAGAGAAAAAATTTTGTTTAACACTTTGATAACTATGTGATGTATGAATGAAAATATTTGAGTCAAGTAAGACTTTTGAGTTGAAGTGAATTATTAGAAAACATAAACCATACCACACATTTATGACACACCCTCCCTTGGCGGTTTTGGGGAGGTTGTCTCTCAAATATATATATTTTTTTTTTAAAATTGTTACTTGTATAAATTTGTGTAAAACTTGTTAAATAAAATGTGTAATTAAGTGTAACTTGTAAGGTAATTGGTAATTTTGGTACAAGTAAGTTTTAGTAAATCAAAATAGATTGTATTGAGATGATAAAAATTGTAAAAATACTTTCCTTGTGAAAATTGGTGATAAAATAATTATCGTATAATTTTTAAGAAAAAGCAGCGTAATAATTAAACTTTAACGATTAAAATACCAAATAAATTTGAAACACTAGGAAAACTAAAAATATAGTTTTTATAAACTAAATGTAAGTTTAAAAATACCTCGGGATCATTTTTGAAAGTAACGGGTTAAATAATCAAAATAAAAACTCACGCGATAAAATTATTAAATATAAAAATTACGCGTTGAAGGTGAAATGAAATGTCGTGAATGTACTAATGAGATGCACATGATGTCAATGAAATGTAGACTAATCATAGTCCATATGAAATGTACGTGATGTCATGATCATGAATTCGCCGCTAAACCTCAAGGTTCTGCAATTTGAAACAAGTAAACCAAGTTTACTAAAAATGTTGAAATAATGAGACATGAGCGGTGTAGAAATGACACGAAAGTACGGATTGTCACATTCGCCCATCAAAAGGAATTCAGTCCACTGAATTCAATCGTTATTAGGTCTAACGGTGTCGGTGAAAAGATGTGGATACTTGCGTCGCATCTGGTCTTCCGTTCCCAAGTAAACTCGGGACCTCGTCGAAATTCCAACGAACTTTCACAATAGGAATACGACTCTGTTTCAAGCTGCTTGACCTCGCGGTCCATGATTTCTCTGAGTTCTTCCACAAAGTTGAGTTTGTCGTCAAGTGAACTTCGTCGATGGAATAACGAGCGATTAAATCGAAAGACACTTCTTCAAGTTTGAAACATGAAGCGTGTTGTGCACATGGCTAAGTTACGGCGGAAGATCAAGTCGATAAGCTACGGACCAACTCGGCTCAAAATCTTGAATGGTCCAATGTATCTCGGGTTCAATTTTCCACGCTTTCCAAAGCGTACCACGCCTTTCAAGCGATACTTTCAACATAACTTTGTCACCCACTTGAAATTCCAAATCCTTGCGTCTAACATCCGCATAACTTTTACATCGACTCTGGCGGTTCTAAGTCTATCACAATTTGAACGATCTTTTCGGTGGTTTCCGTACCATTTACGGACCCGATAAGTTGTCGTCTCCTACCTCGGCCCAACAAGCGGTGATCGGCACTTACGACCATAGAGTGCCTCGAATGGTGCCATCTTGATCTTGGTGTGATAACTATTGTTGTCGAGAATTCAATCAATGGCAAATGGTTAGCCCAACCATTTCCAAAATCAATCACACATGCCCTCGGCATGTCTTCTAATGTTTGAATGGTCCTTTCACTTTGACCGTCGGTTTGTGGGTGATATCTTGTGCTCATCTCTAATCGGTTCGAATGAATCTTGCAATGAATTCGAAGTTTGAAGTGAATCGACTATCTCTGTCGGAAATGATAGAAATTGGTGCTCCGTGCCTCGAGACTATTTCCTTGACATAAAGTCTAGTGAGTTGCTCCATGGAATAAGTCTCTCTAATCGGTATGAAATGGGGTGACTTGGTAAGGCGATCAACAATTACCCAAATAGCGTCGTAACCTCCCGATGTCTTAGGAAGTTTCGTAACAAAGTCCATTGTGTCGTTCCCATTTCCATTGAGGAATTTCCGGTTGTTGGAGTAATCACGACGGCACGGTATTCGACTTTTACTTTAGCAGGTAAGACATTTGCTAACGTCGTGGCAATCTCCGCTTTCATGTTCGGCCACCAATAAAGCTTCTTAAGATCTTGATACATCTTATCCGATCTGGATGAATAGAATACTTTGACTTATCGACTCATGCATAATCAATTCTCGTATTCCGCCATACAATGGAACCGCATTCTATCCTTGAAACATAGTACTCCATCGCTCTCTTTACAAAACCATTTGCGCTTTCGGGCATACCATAAAGCTTTTCACTTGGTCGGTTTTCCTCCTTAAGTGCCTCGACTTGTGCTTCATGGATTTTCGATGGTAAAGGAGAAATAATCGTCATTCAATGATCGAACTCTTAAAGGTTTAGGCCTCTCTTTCCGACTAAGAGCATCGGCCACAACATTGGCTTTTCGGGTGATACTTGATTTCACAATCATAGTCATTGAGTAACTCCAACCAACAGCGTTGCCTCATGTTAAGCTCCTTTTGATCAAGAATATATTGCAAACTCTTGTGGTCGGTAAACACTTTGTGCACTTTGTACCGTAGAGGTAGTGTCTCCAAATCTTGAGCGCAAAACTACGGCTCTAACTCGAGATCATGAGTGGTGTAATTCTTCTCATGAGTCTTAAGTTGTCGAGAAGCATCGCTATCACCTTCTCGTTTTGCATTAAAACAGCCCCAAGTCCTTTATGCGAGCGTCGCAATATACAACAAAGTTCTCAATGCCTTGGTAGTGCCAAAATTGGCGCCTTTGCAAAGCTTTTGCTTCAACAAGCTGAAAAGCGGTTTCTTGTTTCTTTCCCACTCGTACTTCTTGTTTTTCTGTGTCAACTTGGTCAAAGGTCTTGCTATCTTGAAAAACCTTGATGAACCTTCGGTAATACCGGCTAGTCCTAGAAATTGTCGAATTTCCGTAGGATTCGTTGGAGTAGCCCAATCTTTCACGGCTTCAATCTTTGCGGGATCAACTTGTAGTCCTTGACTATCAATGATGTGACCAAGAAATTGCACTTTGTGGTTCCAAAATCACACTTGAAAACTTGGCATACAACTTCTCATTCTTGAGTAGCCTTAAAATCGTCCTTAAATGCTCTTCGTGCTCTTCTTTGCTCTTGGAGTAGATCAAGATGTCGTCGATGAACACTATAACAAACTTGTCCAAATCGACACAAACTCTATTCATAAGATCCATGAATACCGCGGTGCATTAGTCAATCAAGCGGCATCACTTGAAACTCGTAATGACCGTAGCGTGTTCTAAGCTTTGTTTAGGAATATCCTCTTCCGAACTCGAAGGCGATGATAACCCGAGCGAAGATCAATCTTGGAATAAATACTTGAACCTTGCAAGCGATCGAACAAGTCATCAATTACGGGAGTGGGTAGCGATTCTTCACCGTTAACTTGTTCAACTCTCGATAATCTATGCACATTCGGAAGGATCCATCCTTCTTCTTCACAAACAAGACCGGTGCTCCCCAGGCGAGGAACTCGGCCTAATGAATCCTTTGTCTAGAAGCTCTTGCAATTGATTAGACAACTCTTGCATTTCGGATGGCGCTAAGCGATGCGGTGCTCGTGCAATCGGTGCGACTCGGGCACTAAGTCAATTTGAAACTCTACTTGGCGTGCGGTGGAAGTCCGGTAAATCCTCGGGAAATACTTGAGAAAATTCACGGACAATAGGAACATCTTCAAGTCGCTTCTCCTCCGACTTTTCTCGGTTACATGGGCTAAGAAAGCAAGACAACCTTTCTTAATGTACTTCTCCGTTTGATACTCGATATGATACTAATTCGAGTTCCACCGTTCCCCACGAATAATCAAAGTTTCGCCATTGTAGGGAAGATGAACAACTTTCTCATCACAAATGATCTTTCGCGATGCTTAGATAACCAATCCATGCCTATGACGACGTCAAAACTACCAAGCTCTACGGGCATGAGGTCTATGTTGAAAGGATGATTAAGAAAATTGAATGTGCAACCGCGAACAATGGTGTTGGTGCAAACTACGCTACCATTAGCTAATTCGACGTTGTATGATATGTCTAGTGTAGTTGGTTTAATGTTGAGCAAAGGTGCAAATGCATTGGACACAAAACTTTTATCGGCACCGAATCAAATAAAAGCGAAGCGTAACGATTATTGAGAAGAGCGTACCCGTAATGACATTCGGGTCTTCCTATCTTCTCCGCCTCCAATAACATAAACCCTTCCTTGAGCCATACCTCCTTGATTCGGATTTGCTTGATTCTTTCCTTCTTACAATCCCTCTTGTAGTGTCCGGGTTCCCGCAACCAAAACATGTAACTTTTGGTGCCGTGCAATCCCTAATACGGTGACCAACTTTCTTGCAATTCTCACACGGATCGGGACATCGACCGGATTGTGGTGACTCAAACACTTATTACACTTGGCAAAACCCCGAATATCCTTTTCCTTCTTTTTGACCCGCGGCATAAACCTTAGCAACCTCTTGCCTTTTGGGCGGTTGTTGAGTAGCATTCCTACCCTTGTGTTATCCCACTTGCGCTTGTTGTTGCTATTATTGTTGTTGTAGTTGCCTCGGTTATTGTTGTTGAAGCGGTTGTTGGGGTTGTTGTTGTTGTTTCGGTTAGTGGTGGTGTACTTACCTCGCTTCACCACTTGTGCCATCAACCACGAGTCACTCGAATAGCTTCCTCGATTGTTTGTGGATCGAGCGATGTCACATCTCCTTGAATCACCGGAAGTCCCCGATAAAAGCCTCTAGCAACTTTTCATTATCCGATACCATCGGCGGGCATAATGCGGCTAATTCACGGAATCTCCGAATGTATGTGTCAATGTCATAGCCAATCGTGACCAATTCATAGAACTCCGTCTCTAACTTTTTGATTTACATTCGAGGACAAAACTTCTTAGTCACCAAGCTCTTAAATTCCTCCCGTAAGCTTAAAAGCATTCTCCATACCAATCGGTTGGCGTATGAATTCCACCATGACAACGCTCCATCGAGTAAAGTACTCGTAGCAAATTTAACCTTCTTGTCATCGGACGGTTACAAAGCAAAATACCGACTCAACTTTTCAAACCATCTAACCATTCTTTGTTGCTCCTCGGTACCTCGAAACTTAGTGGGTTCACCACTTTTGAAATCTTTGTACGAACATTTCTTAACCCCGGATCCTCCGGCATTACGGTTCGTGACTAATCTAGCGGCTTCGGTGATGAGCATGACCTCGGCGGCGGCGACGACTGTTTCCTTTCGACTCTTAAAGCATTAGCAATGCTATCGTTCACTAACCACGAATTCTTTGCTTGGGTCATTTCAAGCTGTTGCTTTCTTGATTGCCATAACTCTTCAAAATCACAAGATGAAACAATCATGAGAACTCGTAAGTAGAAACAACCATCATACAAATATATCCACAACCACAACATGCATAAAGATAAATGGAATCTGGCGGAACAATAATGAAATATCACAAATATAATCACAACACACGTGGATAATATACATGAAAATTTCGGCCTACATGGACCGATATCATACATAATAATAACCATTCCTACATAGTAGAGTCAATACTTGATAATTTGTTTGTACAACAACCAAAATACAACAAGTTCTTTAAACTACGTCACACACCTTGTGACTAGGATAATAATGGTCAAAACTATACATGACAAAAGTCTACATAAGGCACCTCATGGTGCTCATGACCCTATCACGAAGATCGCGAACACGAAGTAACCAAACTATCCACCAAACTCCTCATCTCATCCATCGACCTGCAATGTAACAATACGCTCACGGGCTAAAGATAACTCCTGTGTGACTCGAAACTCATCACGAGTCATCTCGGCTCTGTCGAACAACTCGGGCATCTCGCCTCAACTCCGTGATATGCTCTCTATCCTCTATCTCATCTATCTTTGAAGACTACGATAAGCTAAGTCTATCGAAACCCGCCTAATATCAAACCCTCGACCTCCTCGTGATGGGCTCAATCCTATCTACAAGCGGCTCCTCCCAGCTGTCGCGTCAAACTATCAATCGTATCTGCGAGCATCAATACGGGCTCCTAATGCCTCGATAGAAGGGCGTCGTGCGATGGCTGCCCTAGAACTCTCGCCTAACTCAAATCTAGCGGGTGGCTCGGGCTCGGTGGATGGTGGTGTAGGGATATCGAAGCGAGCACGCTTTTGGGCGGCAAGTCCGATCTTGGTAAAGGATCTCTAAGAAAATATGATGATGATGGTGATGATGGTCTTGGCGGTGGTCTTTGGTGGTGGTGATGGTGCGAGCAACGGGTTATGGTGGGCTAACGTGAGGTGTGGGTGCGACTTCACCCTCCTCGAAGGTTCGGTCTCGATGTCGGTCATGATCGGTGGGAAGGCTGCGGTGGATCCAATGGAAGATACGATCTCGGTGGAATGTGATGAATCATCATCCATGATGGGGTTATTTGGAACATCATCCGAGCTAGAGTCCGATGATATGGTGATAGGGTGAGAATCGAAGACATATGCTGTGACAACCGATGTGAAATAAATGTAAATAATCTCGAACAAAGTGTAAGTGAATCCGCATGAAAAGTGAATATGTACTATGATGAAATGATGAGATGCTATGATAATGTAGCTATAGTCTAGGGTCAATGATGCAACCTAGTTCTCTATAAGCGTAGCTCGGTACCAATCATCACACCCCAATTTACATTTTGCGGTGGAATGGAATTCACAGGGATTGTTGTCATAGCACCACATCACAGTTATATTGAGCGACCTAAAGTGTCGTTTAAAAACACATCGTTGGATATTTCATAAAAACAATCGAGTACAACATCGGTCCCAAAAGGTTTACAAAGTTTGCGAAAATACATCCATGTTACAAATCAAGCGATGTTTTGAAATAAAGTACCATAATGTACATAATGTAAGTCGGCCTTGCGACTCAAAATGTAGGTCCCTAAACCATGTCATGATGAATGCCTCGATTACACGAAAATACATTGCTAAAAGCGGTCAACAATAATGTTGGTGAGAAATCATAGGTTTATGTAAATGTTTTATCGACTACACAAGTATAGACCATGCATGACAATCGATCACGTAAAAATAATGTTACAATTGCTCTAAGCCCATGACCCCGAAACTAGGCTGTTCAATAATGTATGCCCCTGAGTGTTTGCGGACAACTCCGTAATACCATCAAATGAAATGCATCCGTTTGCACGGTTGGGATTCACCAACCCGGATGGGCGTCACCCTCGATAGATCTATCCACTCATCCTCGCTTCAAAGATTAACGGTTCATGTTCAAGTAATGGGGACTTTCAAATTGGCAAATCGGTAACTTAAGCAATGTAATGAATTTAACATACTTGGTATCGTACAAAAAAAATGTAGTGCAATGTATTCTCCCGTGGGTTTGAAAATAATCGAAAGCATGTAAAGCGGGGCTATGAAAACTCACTTGGATAAAGCGGAATAACGGCAAAAGTGAGTACACGAGGTTTAATGTAATCGTCAACGGGACCTATTATCAATGATATGATATGTCATGAGTTGCAATGTAATGTTATGCATGCACGCCGTATGTTATTTATACCATTTACGGGTTTTGAAAATATTACTCGTCGTCGAAAAATACTCTTTTGGCGTCTTGACCCTTCAAAAATGACTTTACATGTTTTCGTCAAAATGTCATCCTACAATGGTTTTATAATGATTTTGGTGAAATTACCACTTTTCGTCGCAAAACAATGTCGTCGGAAAAATCATGAAATCAACAAAAATGGCTCGGAAAAGTAGTCGTAAAGCGGTGTCGTCGATCGTTAGAAACGAACTCGACGGTTTTGGAAAGTTTGTATCGATATCTAGAAGTTTCGAGTTCAGGAGTTTTCGTCCAAAGGTCTCGATCATAAAGATATCAAAGGCTAAAGATGGTGGTTTTGCTAATTGTGTGCGAGAAAATGAGTTTCGACCAAGTTTGAACATCCGTAAATAATTTACTATAACTCCGCTTGACAAAGCGGCTTTTGTTTTGAAAAATATGGCGATGAACTTGATTTTACTAGAAGACATTTCGTTCTAAAAGTTTCACATCATGGTTAAAAGCGCATAAACATAGCCCTTCTGACTAATGAAATACTTGTATCGTAAAAATAATATAGTTTTTAGAAAATAATATTTACGGCAACTTTATAAAAGCGTGCATATATTTGTCGTTTCAAATCCGTTTTCTCGTAAAATATGTCCTTAACCGTATCGAAGTAAACTAATATATTTTGATAAGTCGAAATAATTTGTGAAGCTTAAGGCTCGTTTTGACCGAAAATACTAAAAGCGCAAGCTGAAATTTTCGAAAATAAACGTTTAGTCGTCAAACTTTAAAAATTCACCACGGCCGTTATAACTCCGTTTTATCCGTTCAAAAGGCCACGGATTCGTTTTAAAGTATATTTTCTAAATATCAAGGCCAAAATGTCGTACCAACAGTCGGGTTTTCCAGAAATTCGAAACAAGGACAGAACCTAAAATATAGTTATCGAAAATAGTTTTCTCGGACAAAACCTATTCTAATCCCTTCAAATCAACTCCAAAACTAATCTAATCCTACCATACACCTTCTTAGGGTGTCATGGGTTCCTAATCACCATCAAGACCAAAGAATACCATGGGAATATTTATAGGATGACCATATTATATATATAACTCAAAAATCATGAAATAAATGGTATAAATCACATAACATGCATATAAGCTCCAAAATGAAAAGAAACATATGAAAATGAAAAGGAAACTTGAAAATGATAAAAACATGCTTACAAGTGATAGTGAAGAGGTGTAGGTAACAAGGATTAACTTAAATATCCTTGGTTTTATTTCAAAACCATATAAAGGATATAATCTAGGTTGTAAAACACTTGATTTTGCAAAAATCTTGATCCCTTGGTTTCTTTGATGAGTGGCGGTTTGAAGACCCAAAAAGGAAGAGAGAAAAAATTTTTTTAACACTTTGATAACTATGTGAAGTATGAAAAAATTATTGTCAAGTAAGACTTTTTAGTATGAAGTGAATTATTAGAAAACATAAACCATACAACATTTATGACACACCCTCCCTATGGCGGTTTTTGGGGAGGTTGTCTCTCAAAATATATATTTTTTTTTTTAAATCTTACTTGTATAAATTTGTGTAAAACTTGTTAAATAAAAATGTGTAATGTAAGTTGTAACTTGTAAGGTAATTGGTAATCTTTTGGTACAAGTAAGTTTTAGTAAATCAAAATAGATTGTATTGAGATGATAAAAATTGTAAAAATACTTTCCTTGTGAAAATTGGTGATAAAATAATTATCGTATAATTTTTAAGAAAAAGCAGCGTAATAATTAAACTTTAACGATTAAAATACCAAATAAATTTGAAACACTAGGAAAACTAAAAATATAGTTTTATGAACTAAATGTAAGTTTAAAAATACCTCGGGATCATTTTTGAAAGTAACGGGTTAAATAATCAAAATAAAAACTCACGCGATAAAAATTATTAAATATAAAAATTACGCGTTGAAATGTGAAATGAAATGTCGTGAATGTACTAATGAGATGCACATGATGTCAATGAAATGTAGACTAATCATAGTCCATATGAAATGTACGTGATGTCATGATCATGAATTCGCCGCTAAACCTCAAGGTTCTGCAATTTGAAACAAGTAAACCAAGTTTACTAAAAATGTTGAAATAATGAGACATGAGCGGTGTAGAAATGACACGAAAGTACGGATTGTCACAAGTCGTCGAGAGGTGTTGAGAGTATGTTGAGACAAAATATAATTACAAGTAACTTATATATTTTATGTTATGTATTACAGTTACATGTTTGTCATCAACAAAACAAATGAGAATGTATAGATTAAATATCGTAATATTTGCACTAACAATCTCCCCTTTTGATGATGACAAAATATATGTTAACGTAATAGATAGGTAAAATGTCAAAGTTACTTGTGTCCGCATTTCCTATACATTACCTTCTTCGTTTACACTCTTTTCCCTTTGTCGAAACAAAAGGGTGTGTCCTTTCTCCCAAGAATGGTGAGTTTGCATCATCCCAGTGAAGTTAAAATAAAAACACCTTATTGCTCCAATTGGCACACCACGCCAATACCTTCAACACGAAGCACTAATGACAAAGCTTAGCAACTCATGACTTTGAGCTTGCATGTCTTCAAAAGGTGGTGATCTCGCCTTTAAAAGGAACCTAGAGAATCACACAAAAAATAGAAAGATCCTTTGAATTATGACCATTATGGATCAAATTTTTGAGGCTTAACCTACATCAAGGTTAGTGTTAAGAAGAAAAGAAAAAGGAAAAATATATGATGAGAAAGAAATCTCCTTTGTTGAAACACGGAGGAATTTTGAAGAATGAATGTGCATGCTCCCCTTGACGGTTGCTCCCCTTGTTAAAGGCGTCAAGTATTTTAGGAAGGCTAAGATGAAATTATTGCAAAATTTTCAATGTTTTAGCTTTGACAAAAACTCCCTTTATTGAGGCGTCAAGTACTCCTAGTGTGTTTTGAAAATCTACAAAACAAAAGTTAGTGCAAAATTATATTCGTCCTGGACGAGTAAGTCATATGATGCACTTTATAAATGCTCGACTAAGCTCCCCTAGCTCGAGGCGTCAAGAAGAACCTACAAAAATGTAAAAGTTTGTCCATAAATGAGCGAGAATCCCATACACATCAAAGTTTATATATATGAACCTACAAAGAAAGGATTAGTGTCAAAAAGAGAATAATCCTACTACTTGCATCATCATGGTTGGTTCAGAGGTTGTAAGGTTTGTTCAAGGTAAGAAAAATATGCTTAGGGATGAGACGCATTTCATTACGAAATTCACTTGGCTTTTGACAACATGGATGTTTGTGGAGGATGGTTGAGCGACCATGAATTGTAGTGGTAGTGAGACACTTGTAGGATGTGGTTGACATAAGTAGCTTGTGGTTTGAGGTTGAAGTTGACACAAGTAGGATGTGGTAGAACATGAGACATACTTTAACACGTAGTTCATGAACCATACCTTGGACACGATGATAATGATAGAAATCATCATTATGACTTAGAGGTATGGAATTTGTGGTAGAGGTGATGAAAGGTATCAAGGTGAATCTTTGACTTGGTTGATGACTCACTATAGGTGGTAGACATGATGACTTTGTGAGTAGTGATAAAAGTGGAGTAAGATGGTTAGGATGATGCAAGATTATGAGCAAAAAATATGCGAATGAGCACAACTTGACTTGATGATGAAATCGATCATTGTCATCCTACACGAATCCAAAAGAGTTAGTGCAAAAGGAAAACATTTATACAAATGGATAAATTGTTCACATAGAATAACGAAACGAAAAGAAAGAACACGTAAAGAATCATATAAATGCAACTCATTTATAAACATATAAGAAACTGATAATCCTAAGTGTTGAACAAGTGCTTGTGTGGAAAACGGAAATTTGAAATGATTATCTAAAGAGATAATGTACCTACTGTTCCACGGTTCCTCCGGTTCCCTCACTAGAGGGATCCGGCTAGCTTAAGTCTAGGGATCCGGCTAACAAATGAGGTGAAAAAGAGGTGATTGAGTTCTAGCAAGGTCTAGCACCTACATACCCTAAGTTACTCAGTCTATTAAGTGTCTTATATGAAGATGGACTTGAATGATCAAGAGAGAATGATTGATGGTAGCTAATGATTGCCTTTTATGGAAAATGGGCTTTATGAGCACTAGTGGATGATTAAAGATGACACTAAGACATTTGAGAGTGTCAAATGGTGTTAAATGATCCTAGAGATCAGATGATGACTTAAGAGAGATTTGGAGAATTCCTTAAAAATCATAAGAAATTAAAACCTAGTTTTTGGCCTATTTTGAGGTAAGGATGACTAAAAACAATTTGCTAAAATTGAGAGAAATATCAAACTAGGTGTTTTGAGATGAAAGGAACAATGTGTAAACATTGGAGCGGAAAGATGGTGAGTTTTGAACTAATGATAAATAAATAAAAAAATACTTCGAATGTGATCCTAATTCATCCATGAGTGAATGTGAGATCAACTGAGCCTAAGGAAAGTTTAAGTGATCCTAATGTAGCATGTTTAACTAGTACAATAAGGTCTAGAATGTTGGATTGATGCAAGGAGGCTACAAAGGAACTTCTGTCCACCCGGATCCCACGGATCCTTCACTTGAGGGATCCGTCTAGTTACATCTAAGGGATCCGCATTCGAGATGATTTTCTTAATGTAATAGTTGCATAATTTTGCTCTATGTTTCAATTATGAAACAAATTGTTTCTCAAAGAAGCATACATGTATACACGTTAAGCAAAGCAAGGAGAGCATGTAGAGATCACATATAGGCAATCAAAGGAGATTGAGCTCACAAATAACATAAAGGTTTAGCAAACTTTAAAGCACTATTCAAGAAGCCCAAAATAGATTTACGGTCTAGATTAGTAAATCATTTAAACTAACAAAGATATGCAAGGTATGTGTCTAGAAAGAAAAGAGCACATAATGGTGTTCAAGACAAAAGAGTTGTGAGGTGCTAGATTAGGACAATCTAGTCATTACGGATGGTGATTAGCATACAATGAGCTTCGTCCATGAAGTCATGTAGCTCTTCTCGATCAAAGCAAGATAATCGCTTGATGAGGCAAGTGGTTGTGATTAACTAAAAAATTAATTTTACAACTTGTTTGATTAGTAATCCTAAGACAATGCAAAGTATTTCCATTGTAAACTTACTTTAGGAAAACATAGGAGTATAAATTTCTCAAGTGAGAGAATGAATATGAGACTATTACTAGCGGTGCTCAATTACAGCTAAACACGACCATTTTTACGGGCGATTTCACATACCCAACTTCTCTCAAGGAAGCAATTCAACTGTTAGGTCAAATTGAGTTTCTAGTGCAATAAGTTCTCCAGTATTCATTCTCAAGTTAGGAAAATTTATATTCATACAATGGCCTATCGAACAGTAGCAATGATGATACTTTGCTTCGTTTATATTAATATTATACTTGAAACAACTAAGGTGACGAAGGTGTCAAAAAATTAAAAGTTGTCCATATAGTGAACAAAAAAAAATGGTTGCATGAGCTAGTTCAACATATGTTGTTGGAAAGCTCGACTTTGGACTTTCGGATATGAATAATTATATTTGCGTTGCAAAATAATTTACTTGGGTATATCGGATGAAATAATCAAGTTGTCAATCCTACTATGAAGCTTGAAGAGCAATCATGAGAAGGAAAACGGGAGAGTACATCATCAACACAAGCGTAGGTTATGATCCGATGTATATTCTTGTTGTTTTTAGAAAACGATACAAGAAAATATGAAATCAAGAAATCATATAGGCACATAGAACATTTATGTTGCACACATGACAAACTCAATCAAAAAGCCATTTTAGTGTGTTATATGTTTTAAACATTTTTTTAACTTATAAAACTAACATTTTCGACACAACTAGATGTTATCCCAAACACTCCTTCAAGTAGCACATTGATTAGTAGAAAATTACTAAATCGACAAGCAAAAGAATGAATAGCAAGGTAAGGACACCACATATATTAATCAATCAAACAAGCACAAAAACTATTTGAGATAAGCAAATAATCAAGTAATGCAAGGGAGACAATTTATCATTTAGCATAGCATACAAAAGTTCTTTTCATCGCTTTGTGTTAAACATGTATACCAAGCTTGATTAGTTTCCTTTATAAATATGATCACACCTTAATTTAAAAATATGACACATTGTTATTCAAAGATGAAAACATCCATCTCCGATTAGATCAAAAGTTTGTGCAAAAGTTATGATCGAAAATGACTTTCTATAATAAATCAATGATTCTGTAAATTTTGTTTTGAATCAGTTTATGAAATTATTTTTAAATGAAAGTAGACTCAAATACCTTTAAAACGATAGGTGGCACGACTTCTAACGACTTACGGTTAATTAGTTGTGAATTTTGAAATTCGAGACAAAAATTGTCTTCGTACCACGGATCCCACGGATCTCTTGCGTTAGGGATTCGTCCATGTAACTTTGAGGGATCCGCGGATCGACATAGAATTACAAAATGTATGTTTTGACCCGATTTAAAAGGTTTAACCTTTGTGGACTTTTTAGTGAAGTTATATTAACCATTTTACCTTTATTCAAGCTTGATTAACAAGATATCTAACAACAAAACTTCAAAGAAAAAAATCAACAAAACACTTTTCATATTATGCTTGACTTCACCAAAATTTGATACGAGGACATTACTCGCTTTGAAAACCATTTGTTTTAAAACTAGAGCCAACCCGCTCGATACCAATTGTGAAAACGTAGGGGGGGTGAATACGTTCGCTTCAAACTTAAAACTTTTGTATCAAATATAGTATAAAACATTGCACTTGCTAATCTCGACGCGAGGATGCATTTAACGACACGGCATGTAAGGCCAACCCTTAATATCACATAAGATTCCGCAAGACTAATGGTTCATTAAGAATCAAGTTTCACCATTATTAGTCCGGTTGCTTTTTCTTGATCAAGGGTGTCATAATATGTAAAGTGTTAAATATAGTTTGTGACTATATGAAAGACCAAGTATGTGTCACAAACATAGACATCAACCACATAGAAAATAAACAATGTAATGCAAGAATAAGAGTAAAGCGATAAGTAAAAGGATAGACAAACCAACACGAGGATTTATAGTGGTTCGGCTACAAGGACACCTTCCTGCCCTACTCCACTCCCGAGTCACCTACTCGAGAGTTCGAATCACTACACCAACTCCTTATGGCGGAGAAGCCTTCACAACGTCGCTTACACCTTTTAGGTACAAAGCTATATACCGAAGTTCTTTCACACCAAGGCGAACCACACCTATCACAACGTCGCCTACCCTTTATACGGTGCTAGGCTATCCACGGGTTCTTTCACCCAAGGTGAACCACACCTACACAACGTCGCCTACCCTTTATTAGGTACTAGGCTAAACACCTAGTTCTATTACTATGGAGGAACTACTACCAATCACAACACAACACCTAATCTCAAGGAGATCCACCTTGTTACAACACCATCAAGGATATCACCATCCTTGGATCTAAACAAATACTATATGTATAACGATGCACCTTATCGATTATACAACCTAGGCATTCTTCACTAATGCCATTTACACGATCCTTCAAAGACCTTTCACTAATGCCTTCAACACGGATCTTTGCACTCTTCACTAATGCCTTTGACACATCTATGACACCCGTTATGTTTTGTGGCCCAACATAACAAACCTTGTGTTTTATGGCACAAACACATAAACCATCTAGTCTAGTCATAGATACAAGAATATGATACTAGACAATATCTAAGACAATGTATCTAATGGATATGAACTCCTAGACTAAACATCAAGAACCCAAAGCATGATGTAGTTAGTCTTCTATGAATGAAGATGACAACTTTCCCAAGCTTCTTGTATAAGATCTTCATGTGCTTGTATCTTGTGATGGGTGATCACTCAAGAGGTAAAGAAGCAAGATCTCTAAGCTTGCTTTGGAGGATCACCGGAGTATGCTTACAACAAATGAGAGTTAGAAGCATTATGATCATATGAGATGAGGGTGGTTTACATGTTTCCTAATGATCTAAATATCCTAGATTTGGTGGAGAGAAACTATGTGTGAAGGTGTGAAGAAATGGTAAGAAGTGGTTTGCTATTTATAGGCAAAAAGACCAAAACCATGTTCTGCCCCAAGGATCCCTCCTGGAGGGATCCGCCCCTTGTAATTCCAAGGGATTTGTGGGTCATTGGAGGGATCCATGCACGCTCCTCTTTACCCATAGTTTATGGGTTGAAACCATAGGCTATGGGTCATGGTTTTGAGTGCCCACCAAGGTACAATGTATCTAGACATTGGGTATGGGTCTTGGGTCATGGGTCATGGGTTTTACCCAACACATTTACTTATGTTTATGTATTTTATAAAGTGTTTAACTAAGCATGTTTAATGGTTTGTTAGGGGTTTGATCATAACGCAACATAACAAACATGTACGAACTCGTGTTGTAGCATACAAGAACTTGAGTCGTCGAGAGGTGTTGAGAGTATGTTGAGACAAAATATAATTACAAGTAACTTATACATTTTACGTTATGTATTACAAGTTACATGTTTATCATCAACAAAACAAATGAGAATGTATAGATTAAATATCGTAATATTTGCACTAACACATGCTTTAGTAAAGCATTAACTCATAAGAAAGAATTGCATTTATGCAAAGTGACCTTAACTTGTATAATCAATAAGTGAATAAAGATTATAACCATTTGAAAGATTTCATTTGAAGGTTTTAAGAAAACATGAATCTCCTAGGTTCGATAAAAAAAACATTTAGGGTTGGCTAATGGATTTTTAGAAAAGGTTTTTGAGTTGACGTTGTGTAAAACAGGAGGAGGTATTTTGGTCATCTCTCTAAGTCTCAATCTTGTTGCGAGTTTACAAATGTTGTTCCCGTTTCACAATCGTATAAAATAGTTTAAAGCATTAAGTAAACTGATTGTGAGTAATGACTGAAACTAATGCAAGTAAAAATACACTGAATAATTTTCAACTTAATATTCTTTATTAGAAACAAATAAAAAGAATACATTACCCAAGTACTTATGAATAGTACTTGGGTTTGAAATGACAAAGTGTAATAACTCCTCACTAAGTTCAAAGCTAAGTCCGAGCACAACTACAAGGAACCACCGAGCTATCTCGGGACGAGTTATATTTGGAGGAGTGAAAGATGGCTTGTGTGTGTGATTTACAATTAGTTCACAAGCTTAAAATCTTCCACTCCAACTCTTATGCTATTTATACAAGTATGGTTTTTAACTCTTTCCTAGAGGACAAACTGACACGTTACAGAAGATAAAACACTGATGTATTTTATCTCTGTTTACAAAGGCTATATTGGGTAAGTGACAAGGTTGCTTTCTTCTAGTCAGTGATGACACTGAGCCTGATAGTTAGCCATTCAGGGAAAGTTGACTTTGGTTGATAAAGGACTTCGTCTTATTTGTTCAAACTTATCCCACCTTGTCCCGCTCATTCTTCAGTCTTCATTGCCTTCAGTCTTCAACTTTATTTTGTCTTCAGTGTGAGTAGTTGGTGAGGAGTTTCGGGATTCAGTAAGTTATTGTCATTACTCACCGAATCCACCATCTTCTTCTTGACTCAGTCTTCACCCCTTAAGTTACGCCTTCATCGGTGAAGAGACTTCTTTTTGTCTTCTCGAGTATTTCGAAGATAGGCCACCGAGAGACTATGCGCCAATGACTTGTTAGTGTTTAAGGGATAACACTTAGGATATTTTCTATTCAACTCCTAAACTTAAGGGGTTTGGGTATTTATCGAACCTAACGGTCTCCCTATTTTGATATACAAATAGCCTAAGTGTTTGATCGGTGTAAGTGAGCAAATGGCTTCTTCTTACACCGAATGTACTAATGAACATAATAAGGAACTTGAACATTTTAACAAAACATGCATCGCTTATTGATCAAATTACATAGTTCCTATCACTAGTACAAAAGATAGAACAAAAGATGTTACTCAAGATGGATTCCCAGTGCTTCAAGCTTTGGTTTCTTCTTGAGGAGTGTTTCTTTTAGGGTGGTCTCTTATCTTAGCATTCAAGTCATTGCGTAACACGACGTTCTTGGAGTTCGGATCCGAGAGGCCACCGGTAGATATCTTGCCATAGTAGACACTTTCGCAAGGTCAATGTCACTCCACCCGAATGCCGGGTTTCCATTGACATCAATAAAGAAGAGTCCTCTTCGTGCTCTTCTATGCAAAGACAGATTTACAAAATTCACTCCATCCGTAGCTCCTGTTTCAATCCGGGCTAGGAATTTTGATTTCGTGCTCGATTCAACCCTTTTCCTTTTGCCTTGGGGGTGAGATCGAGATCCTTGTGGTGCGATTAGAGTTGGTGAATCCCAAGTTGTGTTGGTGCTTCCCTCAGTATTTCATATCGTTTGCTCTGGGATTTCATCAGCTCCTTGACCACTGCATTCTGCTTCTTTGAAATGATTGGACCAAGCTCATCGAGTACAGTGATCCCAAAGTCAGTGAATTTCATGGGATCATGAACCTCAAAATGCCTTTTATCATCCCCTCTGTAGACATTCATTGCCAGTGGTTTGGACTTGGAGATGATTCTTACATTTGTGATCTTCTCAGGCAGCATTCTGCTTGTCATTGACCAATTGTAGTGGTCAATCCTTTCCTACCTGATGGTTGCAGCTTTCATGTTCTTTTCATCCAACTTCTTCCTCATTGCGACCATTTGAGCAACCTCGAGCATCTTTGAACTTTTGTCCACCTTACCATTTTCAAGCTTTTGGGATCCATTCTAATGTTTCCAGCTTCCTCAACTACAACTTGTACCAGGGCTTCTCTGCTTTTTCTTTCTTCCTCAGCTAGTTTCTTTCTCCTGTCTTCCTTTGCAAGGTAGGCACTTAGCTGTTGTAGAGTAAGCAGATACCTAGTATCACCGATTACATAGGGAATCTTCTCAGGCTCTGATGTGGTCATTATGGCTTTTCCTTTGTCTTGAGCAGATGAAGAGGATGCTACCAGTGGAGGTGTTGTTGTCATGATAAGTGTTGCTACTGTCATTGTCGTTGTTGTTTTTGATGGTGGGATTGATGAGATAGGAGTTGCCGTCTTGGATGAGTGGCTTCCCTCGGTGTGAGAGGAGTCTCTTGATGGCTCTCTCCCCTCAGCTGCTGTTGCAACATCGGTGAGAGCAAGAGATGCCAGGATCTTGGAGGAGTTGGAGTTGCTTGACCTTTGAAGGCTTGGTATATCTCCGTGACCATGGCCTTGATGTCGGTTGTATCTTGTTGAAGGCGGTGACTGTTCGGCAAGATTGGCTGAGATAATTCGAGGTCGGTCATTCTAGGCCCAAGATTCCGTGCCATAGAAGATGATGCCTTAGCCGAGTAGGCACTTGAGCATCCAAAGAACCCAGTGTTGTCTAAAGAGACTGAACGGAGGACTGTAGACCCTGAACATTGACTGATTTGAGCATGTCGATCAGTTCAGTGAGGCTGGAGGAATTCTTCATGTAAGCCTCAGTAGCCTCCAGACTTTGAATTGAGTCTTGGGTCTTCTTTGACGTAATCCCGATTTCATCTATCTTTGTGCCACATCCACGAAGGTGCTTGAGAAATTTGACGAGTTTTCATCCGATCATGCGGATGTTGATACATTAGATCCTTGTGCTCATCGGTGTTAGTTGAAATTAAGCACTTGATTTCGAGTTAGCATAACTTGAAGTCGCTTCAACGTACGATCCCGAGAACATCGATAACACTTGAGTATAATTTCCTAGAAGCCTTTGTGATCCACATTACCGGTGTCTTCGATCGGTGGAAGAATATTATCATACTTCTTGAATTCCTCGGGACGGGATGAAGTAGAGGAGTAAGAGTCATTTTCTTTAGCGGTGACTCTTGATCTCTTGTGGACCGGTGATGCTCTTGTTCTTGAGTTTGAACATCGATATCCATTTCTTAACTCGCTAAAAGTATTTCTTCTTCATTGTCACCAGTTCTTCATCGTAGAATAGGATATCATTTACTTCAAAGAACTGCTAATGACGAGTGGTGGTGATGGGTTCCATATCACGGTGGTATTTGTCCCTCGAGTCTTTGTCCCCATGCTCCTTCAAGCAATCGTGGGTAATTCGATGCTATCCCTAGAAGCGATGGCGGTGAGATCCCTATCTGCGGGTTGTTTATTTCCTCCGAGTCTTTGGGATAATTCTTTTGGCCCTCGGACAAAAGTTGTGATTGGCGAATGTCCTCCTTGGGCGGTGAGGAAGGCGCCCCTACCCGGCCGGGTTGTATGTTTCCTACGGATCTTGGGGAGTAGTAGTGTAACCGCTTACTCGAGACCACAATATTGTCACTTTGCCCATGAGCTCACGGCTTTGTTTTGTGGCCTCATTTGAAGACTTCGGCGGTCACCCAAGCCATACTACTCGCATGAGCACGCTTAGCGCAGGTTCCTCGAACTCCACCGCATGAACCCAAAGCAGCGTTGTGTCATTGTAAAGCGAATGTTACCTTATGAGCCCGACATCTCTCCGAGCCACGGCCGATGTAGGATTTGCCCAGGTGTTACAATCACCCCCCTGGGACTCATCGTCCTCGATGAGGTTTGCCCACCATCCCGAGCGGCCAGGGTGGCTCGATACCACTTGTAACACCGCCTTATAGACCACAATATTGTCCATGAGCTCGCGGCTTTGTTTTGTGGCCTCATTTGAAGACTTCGGCGGTCGCTGACCAGTGCTACTCTCACATGAGCACGCTTAGCGCGGTTCTAAGAACTCCACCATGATAGACCCAAACGCGTTGTGTCATTGTAAAGCGAATGTTATCTTATGAGCCCGGCATCTCTCCAGCCACGCCGATGTGGGATTTGCCTAGGGTGTCACAACATTGTAACACCCCAGGCAAATCCTACATCGGCCGTGGCCTGAGAGATGCCGGGCTCATAAGATAACATTCGCCTACAATGACACAACGCTTCATGGGTTCATCGCGAGTGGAGTTCGAGGAACCGCGCTAAGCGCGCTCATGCGAGAGTAATCGGCTTGGGTGACCGCCGAAGTCTTCAAATGAGGCCACAAAACAAAGCCATGAGCTCGCGGCAAAGCGGACAATATTGTGGTGCGAGTGGGCGGGTGTTACAAGTGGTATCGAGCCACCTCGAGCCGCTCGGGATGGTGGGGCAAACCTCATCGAGGACGATGAGTCCCTAAGGGGTGATTGTGACACCTAGGCAATCCCACATCGGCCGTGGCTCGAGAGATCTTTGGCTCATAAGATAACATTCGCCTTTACAATGACACAACGCGTTTTGGGTCTATTGCGGTGGAGTTCTTAGGAACCGCGCTAAGCGTGCTCATGCGAGAGTAATATCGGCTTGGGTGACTGCCGAAGTCTTCAAATGAGGCCACAAAACAAAGCCGTGAGCTCGTGGGCAAAGCGGACAATATTGTGGTCCGAGTAGGCGGGTGTTACAGTGATGAGGCCACAAAAACAAAGCCGTGAGCTGCGGGCAAAGCGGACAATATTGTGGTCTATAAGGCGGGTGTTACAAGTAGTTGGGACCAGGGCACCGGCGTGATGTATCGGTGTCCTTCGTTGTCACCGGTGGATGATGTTTGGTCTCCTTTGGGTGTCGATCGTCTTGGGCTTTTCTATGCCTTTTAGGTGTGTTCTCAAGCCTCGGGGCCACGAGACTTGGATTTGGTCCGAGTCCCAATCGAGACTTCCCTTTCTCTTTTAGGAGCGGGGTTTAGAGACATGAATCCTACCGTTGTTTACAAGAACCATATAGGCCGTCAATTCAATTTCGGTGACTTGGGATAGGTCTTTTGAAAATTTGATTGACTCGGGATACGGGTAAAGCATGATTTGTATTCCCGAGGATAATTGCAACCCAAGAAACACTTGCAAAGCGCATAAGACAAACCTAGGATACGAAACCTATTTCGTACTAGTTTTGCTCAAGAGTTTGGTTACAAGATCACCGTAAATGATCTCCCTATGTCGACAAATGACCCCGTCATCAAGAAATATGACATCATCAACTTAATAGAGTTAACTTGTTCGGTGGATGAATGGTTCCCACCGAGAACCCGAATCACAAATGTGAACAGGATCTTCCAAGCCGCAGAAATGAGTTCTTGGTGGCGGGGTTACGTCAAAAACTTTGGATCTAAAACAATTTGTTTTAACCCATCCTTAAGCGTAGAGGGTTCGGGATGGGCAACATAGTTACCGTAATTATAGTTTAACCCGTTGATGTACAAAATGTTTTATAGTCCGGGGTGACCGATTTTCCCCATGAAAAGACTAAATTTGATGAGATACTCCCGAGTTGTCTCGAGGTCGGCCTCATCGGCCAGAGGTGTCGGGTCATAGGCATTTGTTGCCCAAAACTCCCTAAGGAGGTTTTGGTACAGAATAGAAGGGGACTGAGTAAAGGCCTGTTTGAGTGGGCAGTTGAATAAAAACTTCATGATTTCCTTATAGGCTGGGACATCAGGGGGTATTCAAAAGTGCCTATAACATTGTTTGTTTTAAATTCAACATTTTCAAGATCTCCTACCCACTGAGATGCAAACTGAAGAGACTGTGTTCTTGCCATTTCCATTAAAAATTCTAGGATTTTGAAAATATTTCTTGACAAGAACAATCAAAGAGTTTTGAGTCTCAAGTTTTGTGATGAAAAACCTTTTGTAAATTTTTTACAGAGAAGATTTTACTGAAAGTTGTTTTGAGGATTAAAGAACACACAAAGATTTCTGGGTTTGAGAAAGTATTTTGTGTAGTTTTGCTTCGTAAATTAATTTGTGTGTGTTTATGAGGTTTTGAGGGGGTATTTATAGAGTGGTGAGAGGGTAAATTTTGCATAGATGAGGATTTGTAAAGTCGGTTTTGAAAACGTTTCATTTACCTCATTTAATGCCACCACTCCATTACCCGCAGAATTTCCGGTTTTCAAGGAGCAGTTTCGAAGCTGCATAAAAGTGCATTTTGCGGTAATAAAATATCCTTAGGAAATTTCTTGTGAGAGGAGACATTTAATGCCAAGTGGGATAAGGTTAGGTTTTAGGGACCCTTGACTTGGATGATAGCGGGATGAAGAGACATATATTCCTATATTAAATTGGTATGTTTACCAACCTAGGACATTTAAGTAAGCGATACTTGGTGCATTTATTTACTCATTCAATGCTCAATATCCAAAGTCAGGTCCCCGAATGAGTCTTACTCATTCGGTGAGAAGGTTTCTTGGGGTTTTGTTCAGGGAGCATGGACCATTTCAAAGAGAACTCACCGAGATTGGGTTTGATTTTCAGTTCTTGACTTTCAATGTCAAGCATTCCCAATTCAAATTTCGGTTTCTTGAAGGTAGGTTCATCTAAGGGTTTGGTGAAGATATCGCAAGTTGATATTCAATAGGGATGAAATGAAGTTCTATGTCTCCTTTCATTATGTGGTCCTCGATGAAATGATATATGATATCAATGTGTTTGGTTCTTTGGTGAAGGAGACGGGGTTGTTGGAGATTGCAATGGCACCGGTGTTATCACGTAAGATGGGTACCATTTTGTAATGGATGTCATAGTCACCGAGTTGAGTTTTCATCCATAATACATTGGCACAACATCCCGCGCAGACCAAATACTCGACTTCACCAAGACATAGCCACCGATTGTTGCTTTTAGCACTCCAATGCACCGAGCTTTCCTCCAAGAAATTGTGGGACCCCGAGGTACTTTTTCTGTCTGTGTTGCGACTGATAATCAGTCGAGAATACCCTTTGAGGTCAAACCCTTAGCACTTTGGATAGTAAAGTCAAAGGCTTGGAGTTCCCTTCGTGTATCCGAGGATTCTTTTGGTCAGTAGTGAGATGGGATTCTTTGGGATTGACCGATATCTTGCTATTAGACAGATCGAAAATTGTATGTCCGGTGCGAAGCGATTAGATACATCGGTGAACCTACAATCCCACGAAATGAGTTTGATTGGTGATTTGCGGTGAGATCGGTCCAAGGTTGTTGGGAGGGACCATTGGTGTCTTTATCGAGGCACAATCGATATCTCATATTTATTCAAGATATTTCGTATATTTCTCTTGACCGATAGAAATTCCTTTATCGGTTTGCACGATTTGTAGTCCAAAGAAGTATGTGAGTTCACCCATCATGCTCATTTCAAACTTCTTTGTCATCAGTTTTCAAACTGCTTTAAAGAGTATAATTTGTTGAGCCAAAATGATGTCATCAACATATACTTGGACCAAGATCACATCTTGCTTTGTCTCGTAGATAAACAAAGTGTTGTCTATCTTCATCCGAAAACTTGTTTTGAATCGGGAAGGTGAGAGAGTTTCAAACCATGCTTTGGGAGCTTGTTTAAGTCCATAAAGGGCTTTGTCAAGCTTTCGAGACATAGTCGTGAATTCACTACTCTCAAAGCCGGAGGTTTCTAAACATACACATCTTCCTTGAGTTCACCATTTCAGAATGCACTTTTACATCCATTTGGTAAACTTTGAAGTTCATGTAAGTAGAAAATGTAAGGAAGATCGATGGCTTCCATTCTTGCAACATGAGCAAATGTCTCATCATAGTCAATGCCTTCTTGTTGATCGTAACCTTTGGCTACAAGTCCGGCTTTGTTTTTAATGACAAAGTGCTGTTTTCATCGGTTTTGTTTCGAAACCCACTTCATTCCTATGACAACGACATCCTAAGGACATTTGATCAAGGTCATGACCTTGTTTTTGTTAAACTGTTGAAGTTCTTCTTGCATAGCTCGAACCCGGCTTGATGTTTTAGAGCCTCGGTGACACTCTTGGGTTCTATTTCGATAGAAAATCGGCATATAGATATTCATTGGTCAAGTGCGGTTAACTTAGCGACCATGCTTCTAGTGAGCATGCCCTCGGTGGGTTCACCAATGATATTTACAAGCTCAATGTCCCGAGATTTTGTCCACTTACTTTGTAGTCTAGGATATGAGCTTCAAGAGGTCACCGAAGCTCAAGAGTGAGTTCGGTGTGAGTCACATAATCATTAAGATCATCTGTTGAGATGCTTTGTTCGTGTTGGGGTTCTTGAATCACGGGTTCTGAACATTTGGTTCAAGATACCTATCCCAAATAGGACCGATTGATCATCAATGACTTCACCGATAATGGGCCGAGGAAGGTTGTGGGTAAGACATAGTATGAGATGTCGACATCACTGATAGGAGGAATTGATTTCGATGATTGAACTCATCGGGAGGATATCTTGTTGAGTCATCAATTCCTATTTCCACCATCGAGGTATGGGTGAATCGATGCTTTCGAACTTTCATCAAAGGTGGCATGAAAGGTTTCTCAACTTGTTGTCTTCGGTGTTAAACACCTCAAGGCTTTAGAGATCAATGAGTAACCTAGGAAATACCCATCATCAGCTTTTGCATCAAACTTGCCTAGGTGATCCTTATGGTTGTAAATGAACACAGGACACCCAAACACATGAAAGTAGCTTATATCGTGAAGTCTACCTTTGAATATCTCATAAGGGTTTTGTTATGTCTTTTGACAATGATGGACCTGTTTGAGTGTAACAGTCGCTTTGACCGCTTGATCCGTAAATGTTTTGAGAGTCTTGAGCCATTTAGCATAGTTCGGCAAACCTCAATGAGAGTTCTGTTTTTCCTTCACTACCCCATTTTGTTCGGGGTGTAAGGAGATGAAATTTTTGGGAGATTCCTTTTCATCACGAAATTCTCAAGTTCTTGATTTCGAACTCAGTGCCATTGTCGATTCGATTTGTTTGACAGTAATGTCATTCTGGTTTTCAATATTCCTTATGAATGACACCCAGCTGCTTGACTCTTTTTTGAAAGAAAGTATACCCAGGTGTATCTTGAGAACTCATCAACAATGATAAGTGTATACTTCTCAAGCTGGATTGATCTAGGACTGACTGGTCCAAAGAGATCCATGTGCAGGAGGTGAAGGCAGCTTTTGATGGAGAAATTTTGTTTTGTTTTGAATGATGCTCTGTGGTGTTTGCCTTTTTCACAGGCTGAGCATGGTTTATCTTTTGCAAAAACCAGTGATGGTAAGCCAAGGAATTTATTTTGCTTTGCCAAGTTGTTGATGTTTTTGAAGTTTAAGTGAGAAAGTCTCTTGTGCCACAACCAGTTGATAGTTTCAGTGGCTTTGGCAAAGAGACAAGTTCCATCTTGAAAGAGTGTTGACATGTCTAAGACATAAACATCATCTCTTCTAGGAGCTATCAAAACAACTTCTTTGTTAGCATTGAAAATGGTGCTTTGTTTGTCATTGAATTGCACAATGTACTTAGCATGACATAGTTGACTAACACTGATGAGATTGTATTTTAGACCATTGACATAAGCTATTCTAAAGAAAACTATTCCGTTGCAGTATACTGAACCATAACCTTCAGTTGGACATGATGAGTATCACCAAATACTACCTTGGGTCCTGGTTCCTTTACATACATGTGCATATACTCCTTAACAACAAATCATGCTTCTTGAGCATCCACTATCTAGATGCCAAATAGGCTCCTGGCGTGTCTCTGCACAAATAGTAAATTGGATTAGTTTCTCTTGCTGACCCACATACTAGTGGGCTTAGGTCTAAAGGTCTGCTTGAATTTGGCAATTGACTCATGGTCAGTGGTTGAGTGCATTGTGCTACCACAAGTTTTGCATTTGATGACTGAGGACGACTCAGTGATTTGGGGTTGTAAGATATAACTTTTCACACACACATCAAACCATAACACAAAGTGGCGTATAAGATGGAATTCTAGAGAGAGAAAGTTAGAGGTTTAGGGAACTTAGTGAGAGAAAGTGAAAGATATTATTATGAGCTCAACTCTCTACCTTGGAAGGTAGAGAGTATTTATAGTCTTACATAACTCGCCACACTTTGGGGCATGGATCGGGCATACTGATGGGTAAAGACCCGTCCGTCCTCCACGGTGTTACTTAACTAAATTACAACTTAACTTAAAGAACTACGACTACGAGCTTTCAAACGATTACATATACTTGAGGTGACCGACTCTTTAATCTGGAATTTCTAATTCCTAACAATCTCCCCAAGGAGGTCACCTCAATAATGTACCAAAATTACATTGAATACAAATAGATATAACATTTAACTATTGATCTTGCATTCTTGATGTAGTCCTTTGCTCTAAGCTCGTAGTCATTGATTCTTCACAATGCATGTTTGGTTATTCCAAGTGGAGGTCTTTTCTTGATCCACGTGATTATAAGTTTGAGCCATCTTTGGAGATCATCACCTATAAAAATCTACGAGACATCCATTGTGGTGTTGTGACTTTGGGACCAACATGCTCACATTACGGATCATGATATCTTCTCATCGAGTAGCGGAAGCATTTGTTGAATCACGATATTGGCGCAGCGTAGCGAAGCTTGGTGTGAAAATATCGAGTCATTGATGCACTAATCATGATTTCTTTTGAGATGAATGTGTTAAGTGAGCATGCGGCTATGGATTGAGCGCTTCATTACGATCATTGCAAGCGTCGGGCGTACACGCATACAACGATTAGCAACAAATCGCACGAAAGTGTCTTTGACCACTTCGATGAATTGAGGTACACGCCCACGGTTCCCGTTGATCGATATAAATCTTTTGTGATCGGTAGGATTCCTAAGAATCTCCTTGACGGGGTTTCGCATGTTGTTCTAGTTGTTCTCAAACCGGAACGTCTCAAAGAAGACAACACGGAGTGAGTGAACGGTAATTTTAAGTCCACCGATTGAAGAAAAGAGATTTGAAAAACAATCGTGTATTGCTCAATAGAAATTGTTTTGCAATACAACGAAGGTTTTATTGAAAATCAATTATCAATCATAAAAATACCTTTTGGTTTGAAAATGAGTACGATCGATGTGCTAAAGAAAAGAGTTGTTAAGCACAAAGGCGGTTTTCAAAGGCATCCGTCAATCCATAACTGAACCGAGATTGATTCAAGAGATTGAATCGCCCCATTGTTTACATTCGGTTGTCACATGGTTGATCTATATAATAGATCACACATGCCACCTACCAGGAGCTTGTTTGATGTTGGCTCGAAGGCTTTCCATCTTCATTGTGAATGTGTAACCACATCACTCGGATGTTCGGCGTACCACAACGATAATGCGTGGGACTCAAGATATAATCTCTTTCCACATTGTGTGAAAAGAGAGTCTTCATTGAAAGTGTCCTAATGAGATTTATTGATGATCTCGTGGCTCTAGACTCAATTTGTGCATATTTGGATCCTATAACGGAGGCTAGGAGAGGGTCTCCTTTTCAATATCAACCTTCTCTAAGAGAAAGTCGATAGATAATGTCGGTTCCCGTGAGAATGAAACAAGCCCTTTTAAGAGGAACTTGAGTGGTTTGGAAAGTTGAAGTGCGGTCGTCCTTTGGGTCCATGACGTCTTGTCTTCAATATCGATGTTACCATCGGTAGCATATGAATTGAACCCGGTTTACGCCCTAAGGTTGAATAAATGGAGGCTATTTGTTTTCACCCTTTTCTCATTCAATTCTTTTAATTCTTCAACCCTTCCGTGCTTACCAAGACTTCATAGCTAGAACCTTGTTGGGTTTATTCCGATGCTAGCTCGGTCTTAGTCCGCACTCTTCCCATATCTCATTTTCTCCTTTTATCATCATACCTAAGGACTTCTACACTAACTAGTGGATTGTCCTCGGTAGATCCCTCCGGTTACGGCGGATCATGGGAACACTTACCTAACCTTATCATCCTTATATCACCGTACATGAAGTAAAGTTGGTCGGTCTATTTGGTATTGTTAAATCGCCATTGGATCCAATTGAAAACCATTTGAAAATCAATTCGGATACTTGTGATATATTATCAAAGCATTTTATACCGAATTGTTTTTGATATTTTTAGAACGAGAACTCCCCTCAACATGTGCATCAAGTATTTGAGAAATGTTTTGCACACGGAGGCAAGAGAAAGAATTAACTTCTTTGATTACCATTTTCTAAAGATATCAACATCACTTCCCTCAACAACATCAAGTAGATATAACATTTCGGGAAGGATGAGGTTTCCATAAATTTGCTCCCCTCAATATGTGCCTCGAGGTTTGAAGAGAGTTTTGCACATACTAGAGGAAACTGCACATTAGGATGAGTGATCATGTTTAAAATCAAAGGTTTAAGATAGATGCTCCCCTCAACATGTGCATTGAAAAATTGAAATCGTTTGTCACATGTGAGAAGGGACATGTACATTCTTTTATAACCATTTACACGATTATCGGTTTAAATCCAATTTAAATCACACATTCTCCCCGATCACAATTATCAAATCATTTGAGATTTGTGATCTCGTATAGATTTAAATTGATTTTGAAGGCTTTAAGGAGAATTGTGACTTGATTGTGAAAGTGTTTTAAGCGATATGGATCGATTTTAAGACTTTAAACTCCATTTATAATACATGCATGTATATCTTTTGAAAACAATTTAATGCCAAATAACTTTTTAATTTAATTGAAATCATTCTCCCCTCAATCAATAGCGAGGTTGTTGATTGAGAGATAGAGATTTTGACATATAAGTCCGATGATGATCAAAATAGAGATTGAGTTATTTTTCAAAGCATTTAGATTTCAATTGAGATAAATGTTTATAGAATCGAGCATATAATTTGAAAACATGGTAAAACATGGCTCTGTTCTTTCTTTAAAACCGGGTTATTGCTGAAAATGACAATAAACCATATTCTCTTTCTCCCAAAATAAATTTTTTTTAATTTTTTTTTTTTTTTTTTTTTTTTTTTTTTTAAGATTCGAACAACATCTAAAATCCGTGTCATTCTTTGAATGACAAAGACAAAGACCGTAGATATAATCGAACCGGAAAGAAACATGACAAAATGACAATATTTTTGAAGATTTTTCGACTTTTTCGATTTTTATGGATTTTGAAAGTTTTATAATTTTGTATTTTGATTTCGAATAGATATATACAAGAGATAGATGAAGATAGACCTTTACTCCTCGTCTTCCTCACGAAGGCGTTTGAGAGTTTCGGTTGAAGGCTTTTCAAACCAAGGCGTGGAAGAATAAACTCAAACGTTCTCTTGGAAGAGCTTTGGTGAAGATGTCCGCTAAGCGATATTCGGACCTCACAAAATATAGTTCCACTACACCTTTTTCCACTTGTTCCTCGATGAAATGATGTCGAATGTCGATATGCTTTGCTCTTGAGTGTTGAGCGTTGTTGCATGAGAGAGCAATAGCACTTTATTATCACGATCTGAGAGGATTTTGTTGAATTCAAAGCCATAGTCGGATAATTGAGATCTCATCCATAAGATTTGAGCACAACAAGATGACATGGCTATGTATTCACCTCTGTAGAGGAAATAGAAGTACTCATTTGCTTCTTTGAAGACCGACTCACAAGCTTATCACCCAAAAGCGAGCACCTCGACGTGCTTGACGTGTATCTTGACAACTCGCATGATCGGCATCTGCATAGGCCGTTAGTGACATACGGTGTCTTTCGGTACCAAAGTCCCATATTGATGGTTCCTTGGAATACCGAAGACCCGTTTAATCGCTTCAAGGTGCTTTTGGTAGGCTTAGCACGGTATCTTGCACACATGCACACAGAGAACAAAATGTCGGTCTACTAGCGGTGAGATACATCGAGGATCCAATCATACTTGATATTTAGTTTGGTCAATCATGATCCACGAGAGGTCCTCATCTAGTTTGGTTCGGTCAATCATGGGGTGTCAACAGGTCACTTGAATCAAATCCAAATTTCTTTAAAATCTCATTGCATATTTAGATTGATTTATGAAAATGCCTCCGGATTTTGAGAAATTTGTAATCCCAAGAAAAATGACATTTGTCCCATCATTGACATTTGAAACTTTGAACTCATTTCATTTGAAAACGATCACATTCCATTGGGTCGGTCGAGGCAAAATAATATCATCAACATAAATTTGAACATGAATCAAATGTTTGCACGACTTCACGGTGAACAATGTAGGGTCAATGCTCCTTTGATGAATCCGGTTGATAGAAGAAACTTTGATAGTGTATCATACCATGCCCTTGGAGCTTGCTTTAAACCGTAAAGAGCCTTCTTGAGACGATAAGCGTGAGTAGGATGCTCTTGGTTCACGAATCCTTCGGGTTGGCTTACGTGACAACTTCCTTAAGATCTCCGTTCGAAATGCCGTCTTTACATCCATCGATATACCACCATGTTCTTACTAGCGGCATTAGCCAAAAGATTACGATTGCCTCGATTCGAACAGCTGGAGCAAAAGATTCTTCAAAGTCTATACCTCCTCTTGACGATATCCTTTAGCAACTAATCGAGCCTTGTTCTTCAACACATCACCATGCTCATCAAGTTTTACTTTGAAGATCCATTTTAGAGCTATAATCATAGCACAGTCCGGAGCGGTACTAACTCCCATACCTCAAGACGATCAAACTCATGAATTTCATCTTGCATAGCATTGAACCACTATCTTCATTCATAGCGCTTTTAACATCTTTTGGTTCGATCTTAGATAGTACGGAGTTGAAGAAGCACCATAAGGCATCGGTTGCGAGTTGCTTCCGGGTTGATCTGAGGAGAGGATTACCAATGATGTTGTCTAATGGATGATCGTGAGTCCATTTTCGAGGTGTTCATGTGGCATTTGTTGAGGGCTGAAGTAGGCGAGTCGATGTCTTGAAGAAGATGGTTCGATGATGATTCGGGAGTAGCAAATATGTTTTCAAATGGAGCATCTTGAGTCGCAAAGGGATTAACTTCATTATTGATGTCGAAATATTTCCATGATGTACATTTGAAGAATGATGATTTGTTGATGAGGCGAAGGATCGTGACGGTGCTTCTTGGCTTAAAGATATTGAGGCGAAGGATTGACTTCATTCAACGGAATATGAGCATCCTCTGTTGTAGGGATCAACACCTCATTAGTAGTAGACTCATACAGTTCATCAAACATTGGATCAAACAATTTCTTTACATCATCTTGGATGGAGGTACATATGGCGTTTCTTGAGAGGAGTTTGGAACAAGGGATGAACCAATAGGACTGTTTTGAAGTGCGGGTCACGAAATGAGTGTCCAGGAGCCATTTGACCGGTCGACTCATCAAACGTAACGTGAATTGTTTCCATGATATTTCGGGTTCTTTTGTTGTAGATCCGGTATCCCTTTTGTTTGGTGCATATCCTACAAATACTCCAATGTCGACTTTAGCTCTAAGTTTGCCCAAGTCTTGACCTCATTAGTTGGATAGCACAAGGCACCAAACACACGAAGGAAAGATAGATTAGGTTTTTGTTGTGGACAAGTTCATATGGAGTTTTTCCATGAATGGTGTGAATCGGGGAGCGATTTTGTGTGTAGCATGCGGTGGCAATTGCTTGACCCGGAGAAACATTGGAACCTTTGAGTAGATCGGCATTGTTCTAGCGGCTTCAACAAGAGTACGATTTCGTCTTTCAACTACACCGTTCATTGAGGGGTTCGTGGAACACTTCTTTGATGGTCGATTCGGTAGCTTTCATAGAATTCACTAAGTTGTTTGTTGACAAACTCGGTTCCATTATGCATTACGATAATTCGGCGGTTTTGTTTAGTCTAAACTGCGGTTGTTTGATGAGTTTGATGATGATATCGGAGTTTCATCCTTTGTCCTTAAGAACTTGACCGGTGAATCTAGAATAATCATCAACCACAACTAACACATATTTCTTCCCAAAGATATTACGCACCCTCATTGGTCCACATAAATCCATATGAATCATATGAAGAACTTACGTGACGAGTTAGTAGGTTTGGGTTTATGGGCATACTTCTTGCTTTTTCCCAATTGACATCTTGAACAAAGATGATCCTTTTCATACTTTAGTCTAGGTAAACCTACAACTAAGTCCTTTACGGAAAGATCGTTGATGGTGCGAAGTTCAAGTGATTGAGGCAGCGATGCCATAACCAAGACTTTGTTTTGATGCCTTTGATAACAAGCGATTGGTGAAGCTCTCATCATGTCATCGATAGAGATAGTGTAAAGGTTTGAGCCACGAGTTCCTTTCAGCAGTTCCTTACCATTAAGATCTCTAACAAAGCGGTATGTTTTCGAAGGCTACTTCTAGATCGAGTCACGAATTGACCAACAGAGAGCAGTTATGTCCTAAACCTTCCACATAATACACTCGGAGATGACACTATCACCAACAACATAATCTCCATAACCCATAATAGCACCAAAATGATCATTACCAAATCTTACGGTCCGATGAATTTGCTCACGAAGTTCATGAGTCGTGACCGGTCACCGATCATATGCTTGGAGCGGCTGAGTCCGGTACCACGAGCGATTTGAGCGATCTGCGGTTGAACACAGACAAGAATGGATAAGCGGATAATTGGGATCCCCATGCAAGAATGGGTTCCATTTGGTTAGTAGCAACAGTTGGAACACCCCATCGAAATAGAAGCATTCATATCGAGACAATGAGGTAATGGAATCATTATGAGTAGATGCAATACTAGTGTCTCGTATTAGTCCTATTTCTGATGTGACCACTTCTTAAGGAATAGTTCTACAAGAGGCATCCATTTTCTAGTGGGCATTATCGATTGGTCTTATGACCAACGGTATCCAATAAGAACCTATTCTCATGAATGTTCTTCTGTGGGTTTCCATTGTTTTCTAACTTTCTTTCGCTTTTGCCTTTTAGCCTTTTTAGCATGAATTTTAGCATTAACAATATTAAGCTGGACAATTAACATCATTAGACAAAGCATTGACATCACATCCATGATTAGAAAGCGAATTCAAGCAATCATCGGTACAAGGTTTGCAAATAGTATCGAATTCGGATTAATTACGATGCGCTTATGGCTAATACTAGAATCAACACGATTCGTTTTATTCGATTCAAACTTAAGGTTCCTAGATTGTTCTTCTACTTTCTTCCGGTGCACATTCTTAGCTTGAGAGGTCCTATCATTCCTTGTATTGTCTTGAGACTTTGACTGCTACCTTTAATGTCACCGATTACTCTGTAGAGGAATGGGAACATTAGTTTGTTTTACTACTCTTTGCATCACTGTTTAGATGTCTTTGGGATCCGAACTACATGCGGTGCACTACGGTTCACTTTCATCACTTTCATAGCACTTTCCTAGCATTGTGGATCTAGAATCTGAACTACTCAAGGGTACACTCGACTCTCATTCAAAACATTGGGAATCGAGTGCATCTCATATTTGGCCTTAGGCATTGAGCATGGAATCAAAGGGTTAACTCTCTCACCTAATGTCTTTGGGCATATGGTGATCAAGCATTCTAAGATTTCTTGAGATCGTTTGGCATATAAGCATGCATGTCCAATTGCATTATCATGAGGTTTCTCTAGCTTATCCTCTTCAACAATCTCACATGAGCATTCTAAGCAATCCTTGAGGATGAGAAATATGTTTGAATGGCAAGTTTGTTGTTCCTAAGGTGAGGGGACATATGTCACGAGATAAAGCGATTTATTGCGAGTGAACCTTAGATACAACATTCTCCTCATTGATCATTGGCATTTTCCCTTTTACCTGACTCTTCAGATTCTCAATTTCCTTTTGCAATGAAGTTATTTGTTCGTTGTTTTTGTTACGAGTGACTTTAATTGATTCAAACAACTCATTGAAATGACGTTTAACCTTTTCATTCTCTTCTAGAAAACTTTCGTTTTCCTTTTGTAAAGCATTTACTAGGTTTTGAAGGTGAAACGTTTGAGAATTCGAGAATCTAAAGAAGGAGGCATTTGGGAGCTGTCATATTGTTCGTTTGACCCTTTAATTGAGAGATTTGGGCTTTCAACTTTACGATCGTGTTACATCGAGCTTGAATCTGTTCATCTCGTTTGTTAATTTGAAAAGCGCATCAAACTCGGAGCATCGAAGATGTCTTGATATTTGAAGTTTTGACATTTTCTTTGAGATGTTGATATTTTAGTTGTAGATTAAAATACTCAACTTCTAGTTTAGAAAAATGTTTAACCAAATTGTCATGATCATCAGTTCAATTTTATCATTTAGTTTAGAATTAGTTTTTCAAGCTCAATGACACGATCATGGGAGACTTTCGAGGCCACAGATAATTCATGAAATTTGGAAGCATTAATAGAGCAATTTGAAGCGATGAAAAACACATCTTGAGCAACACATTCGATAATAAGATTCTCATTTAATGTATGTAAGTTCTTTCTCTCAATCTCATTATATTTTAGTGCGCTCATAATCACTAACTTCAAACAACCATTGCATCAAATTCCTTTTCCATACCTTTAATATCGACTTCTACCCCTTTTTAAGACTCTCAAAGTGATTTTTAGAAGTTTAAAGAAGGCATGACCTCGATTAAATAACATTCTTTCATTTGTTCAAAACCTCTTTCACCTTGATTATACGGTGGGAGTGATCCTTTTCTTGCAAGTTTTCTCAAAATCAACAAATAGTTGGAATATAACGTATTGGCTAATTAATGTCTTGCTTTTAGTGGCAATTGTTCTAGGTACAAGATGCATAGGTGTATTAGGAGGATACACAGTTGCTCTAGGCATTTTCGAAGGGAGGTTTGTTTCTACAATATTTTCGACTTTACGCTTATCTAAATCCATTTTCCGAAGACTTGTTCGGGAGTCAACAAAGTCGAGGCTTAAACTTGTTCAAGGCAATCCAGTTTTCCTTCTTGTAATCATGAGGAGAGAAGATTATGTTTTCTCTTTGCATTTGGGATCATCTTGCTTCTTATTCATCTTTTCCTAGTGATTTCATTTAAAATCTTATCTTCCTCGGTGCACTCAACGCAACTAGGTTTACGCCTAGGCTTAAGGACTTCATTACCATCATAAATTACCTTATGAGCATTTCTAGCCTTTTAATTACCTCTGGATTTGGTTCCTCTACAAGGGAACGCTATGCTTATCGCTTAGAACTCTATGCTTAGTGATCATGTGAGCGATCTCGAATGGTGTTTCCTTGTAAATACAACTTGTTTTCAAGTTTGTTTTCAAAGTTTTGATTAGAAAAATCTCTCAAGAGTTTTGATTCCTTTGCATTAAATTCTTGCTTAAGCATTTTCACATTTTCTTGAAGTTCTTGTTTTTCTTATTTGTTTTAGAAAATTTTTCTTGTGGAATTTAATTCTTGTTTCAATACTTCTTCTCTAAACTTACTTTTCTAATAATTGTACTCACTTGGACATCCATTTCCTGCTCACGAGTGGTCAACTCAAATTTTGCCCTTTGTTCATAAATAGCAACACGTTCCTTATAGGCATTTAGTTCAGAAATTATGGAATCATTAGGAGCACATGCAGTGTATTCATCAAAGACATAGTCATAGTTGACTGCAGAAGATGCATCACTTGGTACAACTTCACTTTCACTTTGTTTCACGTATTGATCGTATGGGACAATATTGATATTACCCATATTTTCAACATTTGATTCAACAGTTTGATCGGTTGTACTTTGTCATGCATCATTGCACATCGACATCATCGTATAGCTTTAATACCTCGAGAGATGAGTTTGTCCTTGGATGGGCTAGCTAGTGGTGAAGAAGAGATCTTGGGAGAAACCATTGGAGAGATGCTAGCCATAAAGATTGTGTGTGCGATGGGTCCATCATCTACATCAGTCGTATGCATCACGATCGGCAACTTGAAAGGCGTTCGATGATTATGACCTATCTCACGAATAAGTGCTCATCCACATCGCATCATAGGTCTTGGCATTACCCTCAAGAAGAAACAACAATTCCTCTTCATCCAACGCAGCACCATTGTCCCGAGCTTGTGCGGTAACATCTTATCTCAAGTAATCGGCATTCGAGGACGCTTTGGAGATGTGCGTTCCTTGCAATGTGACCTTTACCACCACGGTTGTAGCATTTGATTGGCTTAGGTTGACCTTGGTTACCATTTCTTCCTCGATTACGGTTTCCAACATAACCTCTCCAGCTCCACCTCTTCCACGATTATCTGTTTTTCTGAGCTGGTTGCCCATAATTTTCCCATCTCTTATCAAAGAATGGTTGTGAAGATTGGAGGCGGTTCGGATCTCATTACAGTGTGGAGTTTGTTGGTGTGAGGTGAAAGTGTCTGTTCTCTTTGACCATGAGTGTTAGTTGAGTGATGAAATGTTCCATGACAACATTTGCATCGAGTTGCTTGAACCTTGGATCGAAATGGGTTTGTGATTATCATGATTTATGGGTGCAACTTGAGAAGCATTGTTGGAAGTCCCATCATTTGTGAAGAAGGCGGTTGAATCATTTGTAGACCTTGTATCTCTCGACCTTTGAGGCGATCAAGAATTCTCTTTTCAAACATGGCATGACTCTCATTTTGAAGGAGGAAGGCATAGAGTTGCTCATAGTTTGTATCCTTCAATCCTTTAGTGAGTTTCACAGAGGTGACAAACTTGTGCCATTCGGGATTCATGTTGTTCACAAACTTTGAGTTGAGCTGAATGTTAGGCATAGTCATTCTGATGTTCCTCATGTCATTCACTAACTTATGAAATCTCACATAGTACTCATAGACACTCTCATCGGGTTTCATCTTGAAGTGCTCAAATTCGTCATAGAGTTGGGATTCTCTGTCTTCCATAGTTAGTTCTGAACCTGAGAGAAGCATCTTGACATTATCCCAAAGCGCCTTTGCTTGATGTTATGATTGATCGACTTGTAGATATCTTTAGGAAGACCTTGTAGAACAATGTTTGAAGCCACGATATCGCATCAAATCTCTTTTCTCCTTATCATCAAGCTCATCATACATCTTAGGTCCATCCATTCCGTAAATAGAGTACCATCTTCATTAGTATCAAGTATGTCTCTAGTCGTTTCAACTCGATATGGTCCTTCATCAATGGATTTGAGAATATTGACACCATTTTCCTTTCCAAGGCAATACAATCGATTCGTTGAGCCCAAGAATCGTAGTCGATTCATCAAGCATGGGTGGGCGAGTATCGATCCATTGCTTGTACATCCTCGACAACAGATGGAGATGACGGTAGGGGCGTTGGTGGACATGTTATCGATTATACGGGATTTTATAACTCAATGATTAAACCGGAAATAGATTCTTTCACGGATTTTACTAAATCAAGAGAAAACCGTAAACAATCACTCAAGTCGCTAGATGATAAAGCTCTAAGTCGCTAGACACAAATTCACTAAGTCGCTACCAATTAATTCGCTAGACACCCAAGTTGCTAGAATCCCAAGTCGCTAATGAAAAACAAGTCGCTAAGTAGTAACTCGCTCTGGACCAAGTCGCTAACCAAATTTTGGCGACAATTGCTACACAAGTCGCTAGAGACACAAGTCGCTAAAGAGCAACTCGCTCTTGACTAAGTCGCTACCACAAGTCGCTACCCGTAGTGGAGAGTCCACTACTTGTCCTTTAACTCGCTAGCTCTAACTCGCTAGCTTTTACACGATAAGTCGCTACAAAATAAAGAAGCAAGTCGCTATGAAGAAATGTTATCCGTGAACTAACTCGCTACCATGAAAACCAAATAAACATCACTTTTCAATCCAAAACAACCCAACCAAGATGATTCAAGCTTACCAAATGAAAACCTAAACACTTATGATGATTCAAAACACAAAAGTACCAACAAAATTCAAACTTTAACACTAGAGATCAACCAAATGATGCAAAACCACTAAACTTTTTCAAACTCAAAACCACCTAAAACCACTATAAATCCAAAGATGTGCAAGATATGATCTAACCATGGCTCTTGATACCAATTGTAAGATATAACTTTTCACACACATCAAACCATAACACAAAGTGGCGTATAAGATGGAATTCTAGAGAGAAAGTTAGAGGTTTAGGGAACTTAGTGAGAGAAAGTGAAAGATATTATTATGAGCTCCAACTCTACCTTGGAAGGTAGAGAGTATTTATAGTCTTACATAACTCGCCACACTTTGGGTGTGGATCGGGCATCTGATGGGTAAAGACCCGTCCGTCCTCCACGGTGTTACTTACTAAATTACAACTTAACTTAAAAGAACTACGACTACGAGCTTTCAAACGATTACATATACTTGAGGTGACCGACTCTTTAATACCGGGAATTTCTAATTCCTAACAGGGGTTGCTTTAAACTTCTCCTTGCTTGGAGTACATTGTCATGCTGGGATGTCTCATGAGCTGGATTTCCGCAAATATCATAGCATGTGTTCATGAGACAGTCATCAGGATGATGACCATTGAAGCCACAGTGTGGGCAAGGAGGAAAAGGCTTTGCTCTATTCCTGTGAGCTGCTTTGGAGGTTGAAGCATATTGATGACCAACTTTGGTTTGTTTTGCTTTACTAAATGAACTTACATACTGTAAGTGATCATAGGTTCTGTGATCATCCTATTTGCAGATCATACAAAAAAGGATTCTGTAGCAATTGTCAATTGAATGACTAGTATAATGGCACAGATCACACTTCTGCCTGGGCTTATTGGTGGATTTTGACCTTGATGAACTAGAGGAGGTTGACTTAGTTTTCTTGATTGAATCAGGAGCTTTTTCGATAGATTCCATCTTATCAGTCAACTTCCTCACAAGTTCGACCGATTCGACTTGGTCCGCTTCAAGAGAACCCAAGATGTGGAAGTCTCAGTGGGAGTAGACTCTTGTTGGATTGGTTTGTTGGTCTTTTCCGGATGGTTCTACTAATTCCAGACCTTTCTTTTAGTGAATGAGGATTGAATTGTAATGGAGTAAGCTCAGAGCTTGGTGCAACACCCTGAAGAGGGGGGGTAGAAGCGGTGCTTGAGATTCTGCTTCAGACTCAGAGATGTGTTTAGTACCACTGGACACATCATGGAGTCCAAACATGCTCTTTAGAGCTTGGCTTTCAGGCTCTAGTATTCTTCTATAATCGAAATTTGGAAGCTTACTCTCAGGATTAACCCGTTCAATCCAATCACCGGGCTTGGGAATTGACAACATATTGGTAATCATGCCACCTGACACAAATGGCTTTTGACTCAGGTCTTTGTTGTGAGAGTCAGGGAGATGATCTTCACCTATGACTCTCTTTTTGCTACTGGGGCACCCACATCATCAAAGACCCTAGGATTCTTAGCAGTCCAACTTTCAATGATATCTTTTTCCTTTTTAAGTTTATCTTGAAGAGCCTGATTTCTTTTTACTAGTTCAGTGTTTTGAATTTGCAATGTGACAAACCTCAAGCTTAGATTTTTTTAAAGCGGCTCATCCCTACACTTGTTCAATTCAAAACTTAACTTGTTGTATTTTGAAAAAAGATTTAATCGTTGCTCTTCTACAAACTTAAGGTCAACATTGATAGAGTTCATATAAGACAGCCAATCAGAGTCATCATCCATAGAAAGTAAAATATTTACCTTCTTCATTGTAATGTTGACCCATTCTCCATTCCTGGCATGATTTTTCCCAACAGCTAGCTTGTCCTCGTCTCGATAGAGCCATCATGCATCGACTTGCACCATTTCATTGTCTCGAGGAGACGGCTCTTCATCCCAAATAAGACTTCAAAGAACTAGGCCCTTGTTTTTACCATGCACAAATTTAACATTGTTTGTTGTTTCGAGGAGTGGCCTCAGCAAAGGCTAGCTTAGCTTTGACTTTCCTCTACTTAGCTTCAAAATCTACGCTTTGTTTTGATCAGATTTGTTTTGAAAATTTTGATGAGACTTATAGATTTTTGGTTGAATTTGCTAAAGCCTCGAGGACCGATTTGACCGGATGGTTTGTAAGAGGGTTCGAAATTGTTTTGAAAATGTCTTTGGCAAATGACCTCTTTTGTGACACTTAAAGCACCCAGTGTCCTCATTGGCTTTAGTATTGGAAAAACCTTTGTTTCTTTTTATAAACCTTCGAGAGTTAGCAAGGAGTGCCATTTCCTGAAATTCGATGTTCAGGTCATTTAGGTACTCCTCACTTGATCTCTCATTAGGCTCATCATCTGAATTTTTCTGAAAATCTTGAACCAAACTGTTAGAATAAAAAGCAGTAGAAATTGGTGTTGAAGTGGTGGTCAGGGACTTCTTGACTTCCTAAGACTTCTTTAAGTCAGGGTATTGTTTGTTGATGACGTTTTCCTCATAGACAAATTTCCCATATATTTCAGGAAGTTCAAGATTCTGGATATGGTTAGCATTCCTGAGTCCCTGAGAGAAATTCAACCACTTCTCAGGGAGACTATTGACAAAACCAACATTGATTTCATGTTTGGACAACTTAACACCATCATTTGACAGTTTATTTAACAAATTTTTGTACTGGGTGTAAGTTTGAGACAGAGTTTCTGAGTCCTTAGCCCTGAAGGTGTTATACTCAAGTTTCAGGTCCATTATCCTGTTTTCCTTGGTATCAGATGGACCTTCATGACTATGGACCAGGTCATCCCAGGTTTGTTTAGCTGTACTAAAGCTTATAACAGACTCCATAATATCATCAGGAAGACAAGATATGATGATACTTTTGAGCCTTTGGTCCTGGTTGACCACTCTTCTCTCATCCTGAGTCCACTGAGTCTCAGGTTTAGGAAAACCTTAAGCAGTCTTTGGGATAAATGGACCTTCATTAATACACTTTATGTGGTAGGGTTTCATCCCAGTCAAATAGCAAAGCATTCGCTTTTTCCATTTGTTAAATTTACCAACTTCAAGTCGAGGGGTAACAGCTGAATAAGCTCCACCCTTTTTGTCGACAAGTTGGGGCACATCAATTTCAGCCATTAGGATCCTGATTTAAAAATGTTTTTGAGCGGCTTAAAAGGGTTTTATAATCAGCCTGCTCTGATACCACTTGTTGTTCCCGTTTCACAATCGTATAAAACAGTTTAAAGCATTAAGTAAACTGATTGTGAGTAATGACTGAAACTAATGCAAGTAAAAACACACTGAATAATTTTCAACTTAATATTCTTTATCGAAACAAATCGAAGAATACATTACCCAAGTACTTATGAATAGTACTTGGGATTGAAATGACAAAGTGTAATAACTCCTCACTAAGCTCAAAGCTAAGTCCGAGCACAACTACAAGGAACCACCGAGCTATCTCGGGGACGAGTTGTATTTGGAAGAGTGAAAGATGGCTTGTGTGTGTTTTACAATTAGTTCACAAGCTTAAAATCTTCCACTCCAACTCTTATTCTATTTATACAAGTATGGTTTTAACTCTTTCCTAGAGGACAAACCGACAAATATAAAAGACAAAATAATCGATGTATTTTGTCTCTGCATAAAGGCTATATTGGGTAAGTGACAAGGTTGCTTTCTTCTAGTCAGTGATGACACTGAGCCTGATAGTTAGCCATTCAGGGAAAGTTGACTTTGGTTGATAAAGAACTTCGTCTTATCTGTTCAAACTTATCCCGCCTTATCCCACTCATTCTTCGCCTTCATTGCCTTCGTCTTCAACTTTAGTTTGTCTTGATGTAAGTAGTTGGTGAGGAGTTTGAGATTCGTAAGTTATTGTCGCCACCACCGAATCCACCATCTTCTTCTTGACTCGCCTTCACCCCTTAAGTTCCGCCTTCATCGAGTGGAGAGACTACTTCTTTGTCTCATCGAGTATCTCAAGATAGCTCACTGAGAGACTATGCGCTTAGTGACTTGTTAGTGTTTAAGGGATAACACTTGGGATATTTTTTATTCAAATCCTAGACTTAAGGGGTTTGGGTATTTACTGAACCCAACAACAAAACATCTTAAGTATCATGTACGAACATGTATTCAAAGACCAACTTTTGTTGGGTAAGAGAAAATCCGACATTGAAAAATCGAAGGCGCACAAACCAAGTCTGGACTAGACTATGGCGCGCCAATGTGTCAACCTAGCGTGCCAGGTCTGGAGGTTTGTGTGTTTTTAATTTTAGGCTATCGTTAGCAATTTTTAATGTTCGCTAATATATATTTGTCATCATTAAAACATAAAAAAATATTAACCATTATTTGCACCAATAAAATACTTCAACTAATGGTCCAATATATAATTAAATATTAAAATGTAGTAGTAATATGTTTGGATGAATGAATAATGTTACTTCATTTATGGATGATCTCAACAAATGATTCAAAAAAATCTTAAAATACAAAAAGATGGTTGAAGTTATGTTTTGGCACTTCATTAAAGGCGCTTTAATCCGAGAGTATGGCTAGAGATGAAGTTGAGAATAATAGAATGACAACAATGGTGATACAACAGTAATGAGAGAAAAAGAAATATAGGGAAAAAATTGTTATGAATTTGTTACCGTAATGATTGTTTACAAGAGTATTTAAAATCAAAATATTTACAAAACTAGTTCTTCTAATCTACTCTATTTACAGAACAACCCTTCAACTATCCTTTGCCTTCTCTTTTACACTCCCCCTCAAGTTGAGAGTGGGTTGGCTGACACACTCCCAACTTGGAAAGAAGATGATTATGTTGATCCACTATGACAACTTTAGTAAAGACATTAGCTATTTAAGATTTGGTAGGAACATATGAAGGATTAATTTGGCCTGTTTATAACTGATCTCTCGCATAATGATAATCTACCTCAATGTGTTTTGTTCTAGCATGGAATACAGGATTAGCATTTATGTAAAGGGCTGTTTGATTATCACAAAACAAGTCCACAAGCTGTAAATCTTTATACCAAGCTCTTTAAGAAGACTGGCCAACCATGTGATTTCACAGCATTTTAAGGCCACTGATATATACTTTGCCTCTGTTGATGACCTTGCAACAACAACTTGTTTCTTGGATTTTTAGGAAATTGGTGAGTGGCCTAAAAGAAAACAATAGCTAGTGGTAGATATCATATAAAAAGAACAATTAGCCCAGTCAGAGTCACAATAAGCTTTCAATTGAACGAAAGAGTCCTTAGCCAAAAGAATTCCTTGACTTGGAGACAAAAGAATATATCTTAACAAATGCTTTACAGTCTGCATGTGAACAGATGTAGGGGCCTGCATAAATTGACTCAAAAGATGAACTGTATAACATATGTCTGGTCTTGTAATGGTTAGGTAAATCAGCTTTCCTATCAGCCTTCTGAACACTTCTGGATTAGTTAATGGAGTTCCCACATCAGTCTGCTATTTCAAGTGAGGATCCATAGGTAACTTATAGGGTTTAGAAGACAACACTCCAACTTCTTTTAAAAGATCTGTTGTATTTTTATCGTGATAAAAATATCCCTTGAGATGATTTTAAGACTTCTAAACCAAGGAAATAATTGAGATCTCCCAAATCCTTCATGTGAGTAACAGAATTGAGTTTTTTAAGTTCAACAATTTGAGCATCATCATTCCCAATGATTAAGAGATCATCCACATAAACAAGAACAACAATAAACTTAGATCCATCCTTTTTTGGGAACAATGAATAATCTGTTTTAGATTGTGTAAAACCAAAAGAGACCACAGCAGAACATAGCTTAGCAAACCATTTCCTTGGAGCTTGTTTCAAGCCATACAGGCTTTTCTTCAATTTGTACACCAAGTTAGGTCCTACAAAAGAGCTTTCCTTGACTGACTCCCCCTTACCAGAGTATCCCAAAGGCACCCTCATTTACACCTCTTCATTTAAGTCACCATGTAGAAAGGCATTGGACACATCCATTTGACAAAACGAATCCTTTAGAGCAGCAACAACCAACAAAGATCTCATAGTGACCATTTTTGCTATAGGGACAAAAGTCTCTTGATAGTATCTACCATATTTCTTTCTATTACCCTATACCACCAATCTAGCCTTTTTTCTATCTACAGTACCATCAGCCTTCAACTTGGTCTTAAATATCCAGTAACAACCAATAGATGTCTTTTCTTTAGGGAGAACTGTCACTTCCCATGTACCATTTTCATCCAGAGCATGTAACTCTAAATGAGTAAATCCATAGCATCACATCAACCAGAATCCTTGACAACTTCTTTAAAAGACACAAGGTCTTTTTGGGCTATTAAGGCATTGACAAAGGCTTGAAAATCAGGTAAAAGAGATGTTTAACACACTTGATTTGCTTTAGGAATATGAGGCAAAGCATAATCCTTCAATTTGGTTGGTAAAGTTGAAGTTTTGTTGGAGCTTCTGAAAGGAGGTTCAGTTGTAGGAATTGGGTTTGGAGCAGATGTAGATAACTGCACAAATGTATCAAGAACAGAAGAAGCAACAGGTGCAGGGTGTGTAGTTTCAGTGATAGGAGGAACAATATGAAGAAATTCCTCATCACAGACAACATGAGGTGTAAACTTACATGGTAAAGTAGTAGGAAGAGGCGACAAAAATTGTTGGTTGTATAGTAAGGGAATATGTGTTCATAGAATATTGCATCTCTTGACACAAAAGTAGAATGAGTAAGAAGATTATAAAATTTGTACCCCTTTTTGTGATTAGGATAGCCAAGAAACACACATGGTACTCCTCTGGACTCAAATTTATCTTTTTTCCTAGCTAGGTTACTTACTACTGCAAAACATCCAAACATCCTTAGATTATCATAAATAAGACTTTTGTTGAACTGGACCTCATATGGAGTCTTATTACCAAGCACTGAGGACGGGAGTATATTTATCAAATATGTGGCAGTGTTAACACAATCACCCCAAATTTTCAATGGCAAGTGTGAATGAAGCCTTAAAGCTCTAGCTGTATCCAAAATGTGTCTATGTTTTATTTCTACTTCGCCATTTTGTTGTGGTCTATCAGCACAGGATGTCTAATGTTCAACACCTAATTGATTCAAATAAGCACCACATTCTCCCTTAGCAAACTCTAATGCATTATCAAACCTAAGAATTTTCACTTTCTTGTCAAACTATGTTTCAACAAACTTGAGAAAGGATTTTAAGGCTGCAAAAGAATTTGGCTTATTGACAAGTAGATAAAGCCAAGTAACTCTACTACAGTCGTCCACAATACTAAAAAAGTACCTAAATTTCCCATATGTAGGTACTCTATATGGCCCGCAAACATCCATATGAATAAGTTCAAAAACAGTTGCTCTATGTGAATCACTTAATGAATATGAAATTTTTGAAAATTTGGCCATTGGACATGACAAACAAGTATCCAAAGTAGACTTAGACAATGAAACAGGAATGTATTTCATACATTTCAACTTTGAATCTGAAATATGTCCAAGTATATGGTGTCAAACACCATAACACTCTTTATTTAAAGAAACAAAACTACTTATATCAGACAAATCTAATTTTACAAGAGTAGTATTTACCAAAGCTGTAAAAACACTATCCACCTTATCCAGTGGAACAATCACAAGGTGATAGAGACCAGTTTTCTTCTTACCCAGACCCTTCACCTTCCTGGTTGCCACGTCCTGAACAACAAAAAACTCAGGGTAAAATGAAACCACACACTGATCATCTTCAGTTAGCTTGGGCACATACAACAAACTGAATTTAAAGTAGGGTACTGCCAGTACATCTTTCAACATAAGACCATCATTCAGTTTGCCCTTACCAACATGAGAAATGACTGATGTTTCACCATTTGGAAGCCTTATTTGGGGTTCAATTTTCAACAAATATGGCTCAAGTATATAGGCATTCTTAGGCACCGGTGTCATATATCCAATCTTCAAGTAATTCTAGAAAATCTAATTGAGTATTAAGACAAGCTATACTTGCAGCAAATTGGTGACTAAAGCCTTCATCTAGATCACCATCAACCTTCATCTGTTGAACACTCCTCAGAAGCTGTTCAAATTGCTGAGGTGTGAAGCTAATGTTGCTACTCTCAACATGTGTTGCAGTCTTTGGTGCCAACTGATGCCTAGTCACTCCATCTTTGGGCCTCAACTGAGCCTTTTCCTGATTAAGTTTTGCCTTTGGATGCCAAGCTGGATACCCACCTTTTCCCAGCACTTCTCTGGAGGATGCCACTTGAAACCACAAATGTTACATTTATCCTTAACCACACCCTTACTATCAAAGGCTGTTGATTCAAAAGAACTGGAACCAAACAGGACTCTTTGTGAGTCCTCTTGTTGTAGCATTGAACAAGCACTTTCAACACTTCGTAATGTAACCATCATAAGCAACTGACTTCTCAGATTACAATAGTGCTCATTTAAGCCATTGAGAAACTGAAACAATCTCTATTCCTCTTTTTGAAAATTCAACACAGTCAAGAATGCAAACACTTCAGGAGTGACAATAATTGTTGGTAATACATTTAAATTATCTAATTCTTCCCATACACACTTCATTTTGGCATAGTACTCACTAATTGAACCACCATTTTGATTAATTGCATAAGTGTCCTTATTAAGTTTATACTTTCTAGAACCATCACTTAACGCAAACCTTTTTTCCAATTGCAACTTCACTTGCAGTATCAACAAACATAATAGAACGTGCAATAGATTCACTCACAGACCCCAAAATCCAACAAATCACCATATTCTTACATGGATCCCATAATTCTACAAGATTAGGATCAATAGAGGAACGAGTAATAGTACCTTTGATGAAACCCAATTTTCTTTTGGGAGAAAGCCTTATTTCAATAGCATGACGCCATGCCCTATAATTCTGTGAACCATCAAGCTTCTCTTGAACCGTTAGAGAACTAGGACCATCTGAAGGATGAAGATACAGTGGATTTTGAAACACAGCAGGAGTAGTCACTTGATGTTAGGAATTATAAATTCCATGGTGAAGTGTCGGTCACCCCAACTATAGTCTAGCACAAGTTAGCTAGTAGACATATCGTTATTTACTGTTTATTAGCTTAGTTATTAGCTTAGTGCAACACCGTGGAGGAAAGACGGGTCTTTACCCACTGTATGCTTGATCCACAGTCTGAAGGAGGACGTTTAGTATGTAACTATAAATACCCTCTACCTTCCAAGGTAGAGGGTTGGACCTTTCATTCTAATCTAACCTTTTCTCTTTTGTTTACTTTCTCTCTCTAGAAAGGCTCCCACCTTCCACTTTCTCTCCCTAAACTCTTAAACCATATGCCCCATTTATGTTATGATATGATGTGTTTGTGAAATCTAATATGTTACAAATAGTATCAAGAGCCATGGTTTGATCATCTCTCTTACATTTTTTTGGATTTCTAGTGGTTTTATATGGTTTTTGGGTTTGAAAACGTTTAGTGGTATTTGCATCATTTGGATCATTTCTAGTGTTAAAGTTTGGATTTTGATTGTACTTTTGTGTTTAGAATCAGTATAAGTGCTTGGGTTTTGATTTGGAAAGCTTAAGTCACTGTGGTTGGGTTAGTTTTGGATTGAAAAGTGTTGTGTTTGAACTTTTCTTGGTAGCGACTTAAGTCTCAGATTAGTTTTCTTGGTAGCAACTTGCTTCTATAATTCTTAGCGACTTGTAGTTGTGGTGGTAGCGACTTGAGCACTAGCGACTTGTCTATTGAGACAAAGTGACAAATAGTACAAAGTAGTGGCTGTACCACTTCGGCTAGCGACTTGTTCAACGTAGCGACTTGTCTTTACTATTTTCAGCGACTTGACTTTGTTGTGACTAGCGAGTTGCTCTTTATCGACTTGGTCTCTTAGCGAGTTGTTCCTTAGCGACTTGCCCACTTAGCGAGTTGTTCTTTAGCGACTTGTCAACTTAGCGAGTTGTTGCTTTAGCGAGTTGTCTCTAGCGACTTGATCATCTAGCGACTTGAGCATCTAGTACTTGTCAACTAGGAATTTGTCTTCATAGCGAGTTGTATCTAGCGACTTGTAACTAGCGAGTTGTCTTCATAGTGACTTGAGTACCTAGCGAGTTGTATATCTAGCGACTTGGGGCAAAGCGACTTGGTGCTAAGCGACTTGTATTCATAGTTAGAAGCGGTTTGACCATTTCATCAGTGCGTTTTGTTGACTTTTCCCGACAAAACTTTAAACGGCTATAACTTTTGAACCGTAACTCCGTTTTCAGCGTTCTACCCATCAAAACGACCATGAGAACGAGGACAATGGCACGCAGAATGAACGAGTCAACCCTCGAGGCCTAAATCCGCTCCAAACAGAATGTTATTGAGGTTTTTAAGTTTTTAGGCTTAAATTTCTCCGTAAAATCGTGCAATAACCAACCCAAATCACAACCAAACAACATCTCTGCTAATCCCACAAACAATCATAAGACCTAACACACAATTGTCTATCATTGTGTCGATCCATCAGTTATCTTAACACGTTCTATTGGTCATTGTATCACGGTTTCTTCTTGATTTTGTAAAATCCCGCGAAAGAATCTATTTCTCGGTTTAAATCATAGACTTGTAAAATCCGTGCATACTACAACATCATGTCTTACACTCGACCCGGTGATTTCGGAAGTACTTAAATTGTATGATGTTGTGGACAACAATGATAATGTATGCTACATCGAGCGGTTAAAGTTGTTTGAATTAATCAATGAGGATGTGAGATCTTCATGTTACGAGTACAATGAGAATGAATTGCACCGCTAATGCTACGAATGCCATGCAAAGGAATGCTGAATTATACCCTATCAACAACTTCACTCTCACCTCATGTTACTTCTTCCCACAACAACGGAACGAACATGTATTGCCCTCTTCCGTCGGGACTTATCTACATTGACAGAACTTTCTTTGTTAAACTTAGAGCAATTGGAGCTACAACTTGACAAAGAGAAGGTTCAAAAGGATAGTTCCAGTGCTGCACTTCAAGTAATCTACAAACAATTTCAGTCATTTATTATAAGGGAATTTACATCAGATTATGATCAAGACATGACTGAAATGTCTTTCAAGAGACACACTAGAATAGAAATTAGCATGTTCATAGAGACACTTATCCATCTCATGGATAATATGGAGATGTATATTGAGGAAGTTACTCAGAAAGATGAAAAAATGGATGAGAGTCTGGTGCAATTGACAGAAAGTTATGATGAGTTGGGTAATGTATCGCTTGAAGAATCGGGTGTTCACGAATGCGAGAATATCGAGACGACAAAGAATGATGTAACCAGATGCTCAGTAACTCCGGCACACAAGAAGTGGATGCTGTGATCAGTAAGGCATCAGAGTATGGATCAGTTGACACTGAAAACAGGGGCTCAGAGACAGATAAGCTTGAAACAGCTAGTAGTTCAGTGATTCTTGCTACAGATGATGAGGATGCAGATGTCAGACCGATAAATGAACATGTGTCAAGTGATGAGGTACCCTTAACTGTTCAACATAATGCATTTGAAAATACTCTTAGGCAAACTGATCACATCACAGAACATGTTCTTGATACATGTTCTGTAACTGAGGCTGAGTCTGAGTTTAAGTGTTTCAAAACAAAAGATATGGTTGATAAAAACGCTTTTGATGAACTTTCAAACAATTTCTCAAATCTTGAAAAACATTGCATTTCTCTTGAAATTGCGATACAGAGTAAAGAAGAAAGTTTTCAACTTAACAAACCATGTAAAAATCCGGAACTTCCTGAATTCCGTGAACTTTTTGAAATAAACACTTTGAAAGCTCAACTTCAAGACAAAGACTCAACCATTTACAATCTGAAAAAACATATTTCTGGTATGCATGTGAAAAGTAATTTGGTTACAAGTAATCCTGATGTTAATGCTATTGATGATATTCAAATGAGAAATGATGAATTAGCGGTTTGTGTGGCCAAACTACTAAAGGAAAATGAGTCTTTGAGAAAGCATCACATAGAACTAAGTGACTCTATCAAAGAAGCTAGAACTAAGTCAATGGAACAAACAAACTCTTTGATAGAAAAAATTGATGAACACAAAGCTCAACTTCAGGAAAAGAGTTTCGCTATTGTTGCCTTAAAAAATGAGCTTAGGAACACTGTAGGGAAAAGTGTGAACACTAAGTTTACAAAACCATCAACCTTGGGGAAACCAGTTTCTCATCCCATTAGAAACCGGTTCGTTGTTAGGCGACCTCTGCGTTTATATCCGAAAGACCAAAATTTTCAAAACACGGTTTGCCTCCCAAGTTGATGAGAAACAAGTTTTGTCAAAATCGGTCACTTCACCGAGTTGCCTAAGAATTATGCTTCTAGTTCCTCTAAACCGCAACAAGCGACTACTTCTACCCCAAAGACCTCTAGGATTGGTTCGAAAATGTGTCAAAACCAAGCATTAAAATTCAGAATTCATATGATATGAATGACTTGTGGAAGAACTATTATCTAGAAGAAGCTAGGAAAAAGGCACTGACTCGAAAAGATGGAGTTTTAGGTTCAAAACCTAGGGTGATGAATTCTACGAGGTTTCAAGGCACTGCTAGTAGTAGTAAACCACTACCTAGGAACACTCAAAAGACTAGGGATTGACTTGCATATAATAGTAGTTATGTGAATAAGAATGCTAAGCATGTAGAAAACAAAACTAGAAATTCTGAGTCTTTTCCAAATAAGAAACATTTTCCTAATTCACATGCCAAGGTACAATCCATTAAGACTACCTTCATGGCTAAGGTTCACCATGTTATGAAGCAAAACAAACCCAAAACTTTGCCTAGATGGATCCCAACTGCTAAATATTTGGATTCTAGGAATATCGATAAGTCTTCCACTGTGCATAAGAATGTCACCAATCCTAGACCTTGCCATAAGTGGATTCCGTCTGGTAAAATGTTTAAGGATGTTGGACTTAGGTGGATACCTACCGGAAAGCTGTTTACCGATGACATTATCAAGGTTGACCGTGAAACCCCAAAGGGTTTGGATACTAATGTCACTAACCAAAATATATGCAATCATGTTTGTAATATTAGTGCAGGTAGTCCTTACTCAGTTGCAGATACTTCGATCCTTCACTACATGGACTGGCTTAAAGTATGGATTACAAATGGATTGATATCTCATAACTCACGGGTTCAAGTAACTCAGTCTTGATAGTCATTCGGCTATGACATCTGTTCACATCAGTTCAGGCCTCGTACTTCATCATTATGGCATCTGCAGATATCACTTCTGGCCCCATTCCTCAAAGAAAAGAAAGGTGTATGCTTCGGTGCGCTTTATCTTCAGAAGAAGAGAAATCTTCATGGTTATGACCATTCTCATCCACATTCTTCATCAACAAGCTTCATGTTTTTCCACGCTCTTTCAACCCTCAAGTGGATCTACGTTCATTGGTGTATATTCTTATTCACTTGTTCAAATAAAAAATGGCAACTTCGGATGCAATTTTTGACGGGGAGAAGAGTGCATATACTACATGTTGATGGATGCTTGAATTATGGTCATATGACTCTCCTTCAACGCCTAATGCTTCACTTTCTAAGGATAACTGGGATTCATTTTTTGGGATTCATTGTTTCAAGAAATGTTTGATGAGTACTTCCAACCTCCAACGAATGTTGATCATCTAGATTCTGAAGCTCATGCTCCGGTTCCTACTGACTCAATTGGTTCACCATCTAAGAAGTACTTCTCGGAATTCTCAAGAAACCTTATCTCCAGTTATTTCACAAGGCGTTGATAATGACTATCGTAATATTGCAGTTGCACTATTGAATAATAATCCGCTCTTTGGTTTTCCTTTGCCAAATCTTCACGGATTATTGTTCATAAATAATGATCAGCTCTTTGGTATTCCTTTGCCAAATCTTCACGGATTATTGTTCCTCTCAATGTGCATGCTATAAATCAACCACATAAACATTTAGGAAAATGACTACCTCATCCGCTCGAAAACATTTTTGGTGAATCTTCCGGATCGCCTCTACATGTATACCTTTAGGAAGAATGCATTGATGTTGAGGAATCATTTGTTCCGGTTCATTCGATGGGTCAATGTACATTCGATTGTATGTTTATTCACGTCTTGGGCATTTGACACAAGTTGATTACTTGAGTTAATCATTTATCACTTATTTGAGATTGAAGTTGACTCACTAAGGCGTGTTCTTATTTGATAACTTGCTCAGCTTAAGAATTTGAGTTGAAGACTTGGTTTATCTTGTTACCAGCAATCGGGATGTATGGTTGAAGACACCGTTAACTATCATTTGTTGGGAATTATGCAAGTAGGATTCTCACAATTTCGCCAAGGATTCTGTTTGAAGTAGAAGCGAGAATCATCAAGAAGACATTCTCATTAAGTATAAAAGCCGTGCCGTGTATCACCAAGAGTGGAAGCTGACTAGGTATTATTGTACTGCTCAATATTGTTTAGTGTTTAGTCATTAAATGCATGCTTACATGCTTAGTCGATTGAGTAGTAATAGTTTAGGGTTCCTTGTCTATAAAAGGAACTTCATAGTATGTAAGAGAAAACTCATAATTCGAAACATATAGTTTCAGTTAATAAAAGATCCATAGAGGATCTAAGTGTTCTTAGTTATAACAGCTTGTATTTACATTCCGCTATAGAATACGAGTTGTAGAGATTTTCTATTAGTTTGCTTATGATTACATAGGCAACACTAACGATCTACGAGTGCTCAAGATCTGTCAAGGTCTAGTTGTTTTCAACAAGTGGTATCAGAGCCTCGGGAGAGTCTCTACGATACTAAGAACCATATTTAACCTCACCCCCATACAACCAAAAACACATTCACCATGCACGGGCGATGATGAATCCAAATCACCAACAACAACATAAAGAACACCACCTCTATGCAAGAACTTAGTCTCTCCAACAAGAATGGTAAGTTTCCTTATCTAAAAAGGAAGAATATGATCATGGACCATGAAGATGCAGAATGGATCTCCAATATTGATTGGAATCTTTGGGAGATTGTGAAGAAAGGAAAGCAATCAAGAAGACTATCCCGGATCTTGATGGTAAGTTTACCATTGCTCCTCCCAAAGCTCTTGAAGAGATTCTAGTGTGCAAAGAGAGCACAAAGTAAGAACCATCCTTTTCAAGCTATTCTCGAAGATCACTTAGGTGATTTTCACCACATGGATGATGCAAAGGACATATGGATGGCGCTTAAAGCAAGGTTCGGTGGCAATGAAGAGTCCGAAGAATGAGGAAGTCCATCTTGAGACAACACTTTCAAGAATTCAATATCTCGAAGAATAAGGTATCCACAAGGGATCTGACGGGTTTCATAAGATTTTGAGTCATTAAACCAATGAATGCAAAACCCGACAATGATGATTGCAACTAAAGTTCCTACGATCTTTGCCTCCATCATGGTTACATGTTAGTATAGCCCTTAAAGCTAAAGGTGGGTTGGACATGCTCACTTTTGACGAGTCAGTACAACAAACTCAAATCTCTTGAACATGATGTCGATCTCCCTACCGTGCATTATCTTACGGTCATCTGACCTTTGTTGGGACATCTCACTCCAATATGATGATGCATGCTCCAAGTCCAACTTACTTACCATCATCATCTTATCGTCCCATCCATCATGTCCTCAAGCTAAAACCGGTAGTATATTGGAGGATGTTCTTCATTCATTTGTTGTCGATTATGATACTCAAGAGATCTTGTCTATGAAGATTTTGAGAGGTGGACCCACTTGATATGGAGGAGATGAAGTCGAAATGGCGGTGGCCATGCTTTCGAGAGATATCAAAAGGTTTGAAGAGAGGCGGGAAGAAAGTTTGGCTTCAAGGAAAGGATCCGCTCCTTTTGACAGGAGAAAGGTCAAGTGTTTCTCTTGTCACCGGATGGGTCATTTCTCGAGGAATGCAAAGATAGGAAGAGTGGAGAGGAGCTAACTACAATTCCTATCGTGAGAATCGAAGGAAGCTAGAACTTGACTCTTGTTACCTTGGATGAACAGGTCAACTGGTGCACATGAACTCGTGAATGAGGAAGTCACGATCAGAGAAGCTTGGATTCTTCGGCAAGATGCACTTCTTGAAGATAGGCATGATCAATTTGCCTTGATGGGACTTTCTCGTGTACACAACTCAGTATATTTGGTTGTAGTGAAAGATACAATGAACTTAAAGAAGCTTATGATACTATGAAACCTAAATACAATGAATGCTATGTTGATAATGAAGCTTATAAACTTTCGTTAAAAACATTAGAAAGACAAAAGGTATGGTTTCAAAAGAATCGATAGCTTATGAAGAAAAGATAAAGGGTTACAATTTGATCTAGATATTGCAAACATTAACTTTAAACGACCGAAAAGGAAAAGCAGATGCTATTGCTGAGAACCTAGAGCTTAAAGAGAAACTAGCTAAGGAAATAGCTAGACATAAACAATGGCTAATATCAGGTGATAATCTAGCTAGAGAAATCTATAGTAGTCAATCAGTGAACTCTGGAATAGGTTTAGGTTTTCAAAAGTATGTAGGATTGGAAGCTAGAAATGGTGGGCGTAAATCTACACCTGCAGGCTTAGAAAATTATGTTAAAGAAGGTGATTTGCATGCTGTCCCTAGACCTACTAGAGGTGAATTCATGCCCACTGACCTGTCCGTTACTATTGACTTTGATGGATCACACCATCTGTATGGCAAAAATTCAAAAGACTTGCCAAACACCGATGCTTCATCTTATGACTTTGTCTCTTTCTCTGACAGTGACAATTCATCGGATCAAGGGTCTACTTCCATTTGTGATTCAAGTGATAAGTCGACCTTCCCAAGCCCTCACCGAGCCTACACCCAAGCCTCGCACCCAAGTCTATCTACAAGCCTTCTAGGGTAGCTCTTGAGGAATCAACTTCTAAGCCCTGTTTCCCAAGACTTGTCCTTTAAATCTTTGCATAATAAGTCCGTTAAAACAATTCCTTTAATGTTTCGGTTTAAGTACTTCTACATGTAATAGAACATCTTCTTTGTTGAATAAATCTTCCAAAAGGAAGACATGTTTTGTATATGGAAGTAAATTTCATTTAATTAAGGATTGTGATTTCTATGAGCAAAGATTGGGTGTTTGTGCTACTCAGAAACCTAGACCAAGTGTGGACCAATGTTAATAATATTCCACCTTATGTCCCACAAGCTACTTATAACGACTCTCCTTGGAGGAGATCACCGATAGACCTTATGTGCAACCTACTAGCCCATACTTTAAACATGGTTATTGGCCCGCATATGTTGACTCTATGAATAATGGGAAAGGATTTTGGGTATCTAGCATCAAGTCCTCAAGAGTTGTTCTTGGAATGATAAGGACCTAAATTTCAATGGAAACCCAAGAACAATGGTGGATCTTTCTCATCCGCTAGACCTAAATCTTATGATCCACAAGGCGTGTTCAAGTCAAGAATGACTTGAGCCTCCTTTGTATACTAACATTCCTTTGTATATATTTTTGTTCTATAGGATCATCCTCTTAAGCATAAAGATATTGGTATTGTTGATAGTGGTTGTTCAAGAAGCATGTCCGTAATAGAGATATGATGCACAATTTTGTTCCTATTGAAGAAGGAGGCAATGTGACTTTTGGTGGAAGTGATGGCGAATTCATCGGGAAAGGAACCATCAAGACACCCCTACCGAACTTTGAGAATGTGTACTATGTTGGGAACTTCAAAACTTCAATTTGTTCTCGCCTCACAAATTTGTGACACCAAGAACAAGGTACTCTTCTCTCAAGATGAATGTCTTGTGCTTTCTAAAGAGTTCAAGCTTCGGAAGATACTTAATTCTCACAGAGTTCCTCGAACTCACAATCTATACACATTCAACCTCAATGAAGTTCATCCTGAAGGTGACCTCACTTGTTTGGTGGCTAAAGCATCCTTGGATGAGTCTACCAAATGGCATAGGAGAATGGCTCATGTGAATTTCAAGACCATAAATAAACTCTCTAAAATGGGTCTTGTTGAAGGTCTTCCCTCCAAAGTTTTCTCCAATGATCATAATTGTGTTGCATGCAACAAAGGGAAGCAACACAGAGCCTCCTACAAAGATGTCACTGCTGTGAGCATTATTTCTGAGCCTCTTCACCGTTATATATGGATCTTTTGGTCCAACTCAAGTCGAAGCATTGATCACAAGTATTTTGTTTGGTTATCACCGATGGCTATAGCGATTTTGTTGGGTGTTCTTTCTAAGGACTAAAGATGAAACATCTCCAGTGCTGAAAGACTTCATCACCCTCGTTGAAAATCAGTTGAACAAGAAGGTTAAGGGAATTCGGTGTGATAATTGGACAGAGTTCAAAAATGCTATTATTATAGAACTCTGTAGGTCTAAAGGAATAAAGATGGACTATAGCAATCCAAGAACCCCGCAACAAAATGAGGTAGCAGAAAGAAAGAATAGGACCTTGATAGAGGCTGCAAGATCAATGCTTGCAGACTCTAAATTGCCCACTATGTTCTGGACTGAATCTGTTGGCACAACTTGCTATGTGCTAAACAGAGTCTCCATTACTAGACCTCACCTCAAAACACCATATGAACTTCTCTTTGGGAAGGTTCCAGTCATTCATTACCTCAAACCTTTTGGTTGTCAAGTGACCATTCTAAACACCAGTGATCCGTTGGGGAAGTTTGATGAGAAAGTTGATGAGGGATATATTGTGGGTTATTCAGCTCATAGCAAGGCTTACAGAGTGTACAATTTATCTGCCAAGAAGATAGAGGAGACTTTGAACCTGAGATACATGGAAGATAAGCCCAATGTTCAAGGTCGTGGTCATGTGTGGTCTTTTGACCTTGACTATAGCGATTATTTGGGTTACACTAGACATATGGCTAACCAACGTGCGGGTTCTCAAGAGTCTCCCACTAACAATGCGGTACATTGGATCTTGACTCGAGATAGTGAATTTGAAGATGATGAACAACCTATACTTGTGCCTTCTTTCTCCCCAACAATGTTGCGGTAACACTTCTAGAGATATTTCACGAGAGTGAAGATGAATCACACTATGCCGAGGACCTTGCTAGGCTTCGAATCAAGAGTTTGCTGCTAAGCTTGAAGTCGAGAAGGTGAATGGGAGCTTGCAAATGAGGTCGTGATAAGGTTTTAAAAGGTACCTTTTAAGGGGTCATTTAAGCCCTTATTCGATCACTTCAGATCCGTTATTGCTTAATATCATTCCTTTTCACTTTTAGGTCTCTTGAAGGCAAAATCTGGAATGATGCTTATTTGGACGAAAAGCGCGAATATCTGAAGAAAATGGCCAAAGTCGAATCGAGACACTCAAAGTCATTGAAACATAAGGTGACGGCGCCATCAGATATCCGCGACGCCGTCGGAAGGAATTTTATGACGGGTCGAGCGAAATTGCATGTTTTCAAGGGACGACGTCGGGTTCTAAAGGAGTAGGCCGTCGTTACTCGGGACGGCCTAGATGCGCCAAGGCGGCGTCGAGGTGAAGGGGACGGCGTCACGGTCATAAGGTGGCGCCGTCGCAAGGTTTACGTGGCCAAGACGAAACCCTAATGGCGGCGACACGACGGCGCCACGAAACATAAGGTGACGCCGTCGCATATGTAATCTTATATATAGAATCCGAATTTTTCGGTTTTGTGTGTAGTCTTTTGGAGTAAAACCTAAAACCGAACCAAGGCTTTCTTGTGCAGTATTTTAGGGTTCTAAACCCTATTATACATCAAGATAAGTATTTACTTCATTAATTTAATTATGTCTTTGATTATTTGTGTGTATGCTTGCATGTTCTCCATGTCCGCTAATTTATTTGTGTGTTTGCTTAGGAATATGAAACTTAATGATTGAATATTGATTGGTTGATACTTATCTTAGTTGACTAATGATCTAGAGTGCGCTAGATTATTCGTTGTGTACTTAATGCTTGACTTTTCTTTGTGAACTTTAGAATATAATTATCTAGGTAATTGTAGGATAAAGTATTCAAGGACAACCGTAGAGTAGGCGCCTATAAATCACTAGAGGATTTGTAAACAAGACCCTTTGGTAATTTCAAAGAGTTAGGAAACAAGCACGCCCTATAGCCTTAGAATCACAACGCAACTAGGAATAAGGACGTGACAAATCAACCATCAATAGGAGATAATTAAGGAGTAGTAAAACCTAAGTAAACACATCTTTAAACTATCATACGAGTACACATCAATTAGACATAGACTATCACAACCTTAGCTTAGATAATTAGATAATAGTAGAGTAATCGGTAGCAATACCAACCCCAAATCCAATACCCGAGATTCGTACCTTTTCCATTTCTACAAAAATATAAAAATACAAAATAATCTTCCTCAACCTCAACCTTAGCGTAGTAACTTCTCACTAGCATTCCTATTCCCCAGAGAACGATATCAATACCCGTGGCTTACCCTAATTACTACACTACAACGATTAGGTTCAACGCCTAGGGTGTTATAAAACTTGCTCAAGAAAAGGAAGTTTCCTTGACCCCGAACGACGCGTGTAGCGTTATCAAGTTTTTAGCGCGCACGCCGGGAATAGAATAGCTAGTTAGTAGTCCACCTCGTTTAGGTTTCTTTGCTTGATTCCTATCAAGTAAATTTTTCTCATTTTTAGCTTTCTCTTAGTCTATCCCCTTCTTCGTGACCTTTGTTCGTAACACCCATCACTTTTCACCATGGAAGGTGACAACCAACCACCACTCATCAACCCACCACCAAACGACCGCCAAGAGCCCGTACTCTTGGTGAGTACTCGAGACCAAACCACCTAGGTTATAGGAACACCATTGAGCTTCCCGACCAAGCCCAAACTACGGCCTGCGATCCGACACCATCCGGTTGGTGCAAAGCGGATGTGCATTCCATGGACTTCGTTCAAGATCCAAATCGACATCGAGGATTTCCTCAAAATTGTCGATTCCATCGACCTTGATGCTACTACTCGGGAGACCACGCTTGCGTCTCTTCCAATTCTCTCTACGGGACCAAGCTAGTAATTGGCTTGAGCGACTTCCACGGCTCCATCTCAAGTTGGGATGATCTTACTCGCTTCCTTGCTCAATTTTTCCCACGGGAGAACCACTAAGCTTAGGAATGACATCTTGATGTTCCAACAACGTCAAGGTGAATCTCTCTGAAGCATGGACCCGATTCAAGGACTTACTTCATAAAGTCCTCATCACGGCATTGATCTTTGGCTCCAAGTCCAAATCTTTTATGATCATGTCAACTTTCCCACTAAGCGATCCATTGACCAAGCGGCGGTGGAAAACTTAGTGATCTCACCGCGGAAGAATCATGGGAAATAATAGAGGACCTTGCCCTCTATGACAACGAAAGTTGGGATGACCCCGTGAACTTCCCAAACCGTCAAGGCAATCTCCTTGCCTCCTCCCGACCATAGGATGATTGAACTTGAAGATCAAGTTAAATTCCTCATGAGTTCCTACAAAATCCTAAGTCTTCACGACAAGTGAATCAAATCACTCTACCTTGTGAGTTATGCGGTGGTCCCCATGACACTCGTGATTGCTCAAGGCTCTCCGAACAAGCTTTGCGGACTACGCCTCCATACGTGCCGACGGAGCGGGAGATAAGTGGTACACTTTCAAACCCGAACAAAACAACTTAGGAAACTCATACAACCCCTCATGGAGAAATCACCCTAATCTTAAGTGGAACCAAAACTCAAGCACACCCCAAAGCTCATCTAGTTCGCCTAATGATTCAATTCTTCTAATACCGGAACCCCAATATTGAAGCAATTGCATCTAGATTTTGTCATCCCAAGAAACTCGATTGAATAAGCTTGAAGCCGAGTTTAAGTAAACAGAGCGAGATGACAACCAAGCTTGATGCCCTCTTAAAAGCCTTCAATGAGCGGAAATTGGAGCACTCCCAGTGATACCATAAAGAACCCAAAGTGAATTCGATTGCATCGACTTCATGTTCTAGTTCATCATGGGAGAACACACATTCACGCCCTCTCACCCAACGGTTCACTCGGTAAATGCTATCAAAAGGGTTCCAAGTCATCCAAGAAATACCAAGGCCGGCACCTTTGGTAAAGCCTACTCCGAGAAACCCGTTAGCCAAGAATCCAAACCTAGTTTAGAGGAGGAGTACAAGGAACTCTATCAAGAGAAACCAATTCTTGAAGTCTTAGCTCATGCACCTTATTATAATGCTTTAAAAGAAAAATATGAGTTAGAACTTAGACTTGGGAAACATGGGTCCGCCTTTGTGCGCAACAACTTACCTAAGTTAGATGATCCCGGCTATTCACTCTTCCGTGTAGACTTGGAACTTCCAAGCCACTCGATGCTTTAGCCGATTTAGGATCATGCATCAATCTCGTTCCGTTGTCCCTTCATAGAAGCCTCAACTTAGGTAAAATTGAACCAACGGAAACTATCTTAGGATTAGCGGACGGTAGTATAGCACGTCCGGTTGGAATAATAAAGGACATGGTAGTACATGTAGGAGAGTTGACTCTTTTGGCCGACTTTCATGTGCTAGACATGAATAAGGACCCGACATGCCCATTACTAGTTGGAAGAGGATTTTTAGCTACCGCTAGTGCCATCATCGATTGTAAGATGTCCAAAATAGTGGTAGGAGAGGGGAGTGCTAGATCGGTTTACGATGTCAAAAGGCATTCGTACTACAAGGATGAGGAAATCCCACAAGAGATTAGGTTGGATAGAGAGCCTTCTCGATATGGACCTTGGATTGAGAAGAACATCATAGGCCCCAAAGACCTTTTACCTAGATAAGGCCTTTGCTAGTGTAGCAACTTTCCAAGAACAAGAATTGGCTAGGGATATAGAAGTGAACCCGTTCGAGGACGCCTTAGTATTTAGGAAGATGACCGAGTTCCTAGGATGCTTGCCCGTTAATCTTGTCATGAATAAATGGATAGTTGAGAAATCCGAACACATGTGGAATTGGAATAGAACGCCTAGCGATGGTAATGGAAGGTGGCACATTAGGATACAAATCTATGATCCCGATGGTGAGATGTTTGAAAAGGCATATTTAACCGAACGTACTACTAGGAACTTAAATGATAAGTTTGATCCCTACGACATTGTTGAGGATAGACTTACTTATATCGGTACGTAGGAGTAGGACTACGAGTCTAGCTACAAGACTCTTTAATAAAGAAAAGCGCTTCGTGGGAGGCAACCCATGCTTAATTGTTTGCTTGTTAGTGTCATATATCTTTTATTAATTGTTTGTCCTCATGTTTGAATTTGTAAAAATGCTTTATTTTGTTTTTAACCTCGTCTTAATTACATATAAAGGTATTTTACATAAAGGATAAGTGTAGGGAGGATTACACACGTTTTCATAAGAAACGTGAACATGAGAATAACAATTAACTAAAAGATATATATGTTTGTTTGTTCGAGTCAAATGCTTGTATCGAGTCATAATGGATGTTTTTGCGAAATTTTCCGATTCTAAAGATGTAAATTTTCCGAATTTTTTCCGTAAAATCGAGACCGCTTTTTGTCGGGATAACTGGCGCGAGAAGGAATAAAACATCGACTTACTTTTTCTCGTTTTCGAGCTACTTGTAAAATTTTGGAATTTTCGGATCTTAACTTTCAAAACAAATTCGTAAACATCCATTCCACAAGCATTATATCCTAGTTTAAATCGAGTCTTATGTATATTATTACCGCCGATTTTACGCGAAGGTTTCGTTTGTTTTCTTCTAGTGTGCGAGTTTAGTTTGTCAAGAAGAAGTTACACAAGTTTGGAAGGAGCCTTTCACGCAAAAAAAACTCTCCTTGGAAAAGATTTAACCACCACTTTTACGGATCCTACCGAGCTAATCGGGGAGTATTAGTTTCTTTCGCTTTTAATTACCTTCTATTATCATAACTTTGATATTTCGGGAACATTGGGGACAATGTTCGGTTTAAGTGTAGGGAGGAAAATAAAGCGGAACTTTGAAACTATGCTTATCCTTGACTATTTGCTTTGTCCAAGTGTATTTGTGTAATAAACCATGAGAAAATGTAGGTTAGGGTAATTTTAGCCAAATTTAAAATTTTTTTCATGACGTATAAGAGTGGGCCATTAGTCTTAACAAAAGCGTCTCATGGATAGGAAGTTGCATGACTAGCACAAAACCTTACCACCTAAATTCCACCCAAAATGTGAGGATCGCCTTAGATTAGTAGGAATTAAAGCATTCATCTTTAATGCTTAGAGTGTGAACCGGTAGTATATTAGATTCTAGAACTTGTTTTGTGATGCATTCCGAGATCGCTAGTGAGACTACACTTGTTTAGTTAGGAATAACTAAATGATAAGAGGCATTAGGATAAACCCTTGTTTGATACACGTAATATAATTACTTCTTCCATATCGGTTGAGTAATTCCCCACACCCTTTGCTTGTACTGTACTCATCTTTAGTACACGATACCCTAGTTAACCCCTCGAGCCTATCCTTTTCGCGGTTCTCGTGATGTTTGGTTTTCGGGATATCAATGAAGAGCATTGTTTACACCCCACCCCAAATATACACCCAAATCGCCTTAGCCTACCTTTATTGCACTCACTTTTAGTGCAAATTTATGTTATCACCCAAAACCCTTAGTTCAATTATCCGGTTGCTTGCATGAGTTGCTAAGTCGAGTCATATCCTTTGTATCTGATTTTGGGATGATTGGGATTCATGGGAAAAGTTAAAGTTTATGAAATATAGGAAGAGAACGTTAAACTCAAATTCCCTTTGTTTGCATAATAATGTACTCCAAGTGTTTTGGTCTTTTCAATTCGGGTCAATTTAGTGTTAGAGTAATAAAACTCAAGTGTAGGGATGTGTCTATAAATCCCTATCATTTTGATGTACCGTAGAGGATGGTAGAGTAAAAGTGTATGCAAAAAAAAAAAAAAAAAAAAAAAAAAAAAAAAAAAACCATACGGGCTACCATCCTACATCTATCTTTTAAATTATGTTTGTTTATTTTCGTTGCCTAGAGTTTTAGAGTGTCGAGTCTTGGCTTAGCAACGCCATTCTTCAGATACTTGCAACATAGAGATTTTGACTATCCACCACTAAATAGCCTATCCCACCAAACCCTTCATTTCCCTACCGTAAGCCTAACATTACAACCCTTTAAAAGACCTCTTTGATAGTCTTTCCTAGGTGCTTACGCCAAAGCGACGGAGGTTTGATCTATTCTCAAGCCTATGGTAATCTATGTACTAGGACCGGTTAATGAGTGTTTATCTTCCATTTCCGATTTGTTATATTTCATATATACACCCGAGAGAGATGTGAGTATCCAAACACCCCATGTGAGGTGCTAGTATGTAATTCGTGCTTGTTATGACTTTTTGGGGCTTATATGTGTTTTGGACCGTTTTGAATGAATGCTTCATGACCCCTAACTTATAAATTAATTGGCTAAAAGCACATTTGCTTGAGGACAAGCAAATACCAAGTGTAGGGATATTTGATAAGGTTTTAAAGGTACCTTTTAAGGGTCATTTAAGCCCTTATTCGATCACTTCAGTATCCGTTATTGCTTAATATCGTTCCTTTTCACTTTTTAGGTCTCTTGAAGGCAAAATCTTGGAATGATGCTTATTTGGACGAAAAGGCGAATATCTGAAGAAAATGGCCAAAGTCGAATCGAGACACTCAAAGTCATTGAAACATAAGGTGACGGCGTCATTGCATATCTCGCGACGCCGTCGGGAAGGAATTTTATGACGGGTCGAGCGAAATTGCATGTTTTCAAGGGACGACGTCGGGTTCTAAAGGAGTAGGCCGTCGTTACTCAGACGGCCTAGATGCGCCAAGACGGCGTCGAGTGAGGGGACGGCGTCACGGTCATAAGGTGACGCCGTCGCAAGGTTTACATGGCCAAGACGAAACCCTAATGATGGCGACACGACGGCGTCACGAAACATAAGGTGACGCCGTCGCATATGTAATCTTATATATAGAATCCGAATTTTTCGGTTTTGTGTGTAGTCTTTTGAGTAAAACCTAAAACCGAACCAAGGCTTTCTTGTGCAGTATTTTAGGGTTCTAAACCCTATTATACATCAAGATAAGTATTTACTTCATTAATTTAATTATGTCTTTGATTATTTGTGTGTATGCTTGCATGTTCTCCATGTCCCGCTAATTTATTTGTGTGTTTGCTTAGGAATATGAAACTTAATTATTGAATATTGATTGGTTGATACTTATCTTAGTGACTAATGATCTAGAGTGCGCTAGATTATTCGTTGTGTATAATGCTTGACTTTTCTTTGTGAACTTTAGAATATAATTATCTAGGTAATTGTAGGATAAAGTATTCAAGGACAACCGTAGAGTAGGCGTCTATAAATCACTAGAGGATTTGTAAACAAGACCCTTTGGTAATTTCAAAGAGTTAGGAAACAAGCACGCCCTATAGCCTTAGAATCACAACGCAACTAGGAATAAGGACGTGACAAATCAACCATCAATAGGAGATAATTAAGGAGTAGTAAAACCTAAGTAAACACATCTTTAAACTATCATACAGTACACATCAATTAGACATAGACTATCACAACCTTAGCTTAGATAATTAGATAATAGTAGAGTAATCGGTAGCAATACCAACCCCAAATCCAATACCCGAGATTCGTACCTTTTCCATTTCTACAAAAATATAAAAATACAAAATAATCTTCCTCAACCTCAACCTTAGCGTAGTAACTTCTCACTAGCATTCCTATTCCCCAGAGAACGATATCAATACCGTGGCTTACCCTAATTACTACACTACAACGATTAGGTTCAACGCCTAGGGTGTTATAAAACTTGCTCAAGAAAAGGAAGTTTCCTTGACCCCGAACAGCGTGTAGCGTTATCAGTCGTCGATGAAACCATGTTTCACGACACTGATGCGGTCCCTCCCATCGTCATCAAATTTGCTGAAAGCTCGACTGTTACTCCTCCTTTTCCTTCTAGAGTGTCCACAGACTTTGGTGATCCCTATACTCGCTTTCCAAGACCTTCAGATCTTGGAAATCATTAACCCAAATCTGGCATTTTCACCTCACCTTCCTATGACACAACCTTTGTACCAACCGTGTCTAATCTTGAACCTTCCATTGAAGTCAACCCCACTGCTACTAAAAGAATCAACATCACTCACCCTCAATCCAATATTATTGGTGACATTCTAGCACTTGTTAGAACTCGAAGGGCTATCTCTAGTCCTAAATTTGGACAGGTTGCTTTTCTCTCTTATGTATCAAATCAGCAAAGAGACAATCACATAGACTTTAAGCATTGTTTGTTTGCGTGTTTTCTTTCTCAAGTAGAACCAACCAGTGTCACTCAAGCTCTTGAAGACTCAAGTTGGATTGAGGAAATGCAAGAAGAAATGCAACAGTTTCAAAACCAACAATTGTGGATCTTGGTACCATTACCAGATGGCAAATATGCTATTGGAACTAAATGGATTCTGAAGAACAAAAGAGATGCAAGGGGTATGGTTATTAAAAATAAAGCAAGATTAGTAGCTCAAGGTTACAAGCAAGAGGAAGGGATTGATTATGATGAAGTGTTTGCACCTGTTGCTAGAGTAGAGGCTATTCGAATTTTCTTGGCCTATGCTTCTTACATGGGCTTCATGGTGTATTAGATGGATGTTAAAGGTGCTTTTCTGTATGGTGAGATAGAAGAAGAGGTTTATGTCACTCAACCCAAAGGATTTGAAGACCCAGATCATCCTAATCATGTTTACAAGGTGGTTAAAGCTCTCATGGATCGCATCAGCACCAAGAGCATGGTATGCTAGACTTTCATCATTTCATCAAGCATGGCTACGAGAAGGGTGCCATTGATAAGACTCTTTTCTAAATAAGAACTCGATGGACATCATACTTGGTCAAGTGTATGTGGATGACATCATTTTTTGGATCCACTAAAGAAGCTGGTGCGAGGAATTTGAGGACCTCATGAAGGAGAATTTCGGATGAGTGCAATGGGGAGCTTACTTTCTTTTGGGTCTCCAAGTTCGCAGAACAAGATGGGATATTCATCGGTCAAGATAAATATGTGAGGACATTTTGAAGAAATTTGGTATGGAAGGTGCCGGATCGCCACAACACCTTATGAAGCTCCAAAACAAAACCAACAATGAACCGGATCTACCGTGAATGTTCATTTATACAGATCAATGATTGGTTCATTAATGTATCTAATGACTTCAAGGCGATATTACCTTTCTTTGTGAGTGTTTGCTATCGACATCAAGTCACCCACTTACTTCCCATCTCAATGCGGTCAAGAAGATCTTTAAGTACCTCAAAGGACAACCTCATTTAGGCCTTTGGTACCCAAAAGATTCTCCTTTTAAGTTGGAAGCATATAGTGATAGTGATTATCTTGGTGCAATCTGGATAGGAGATCCACAATGGAGGTCATCAATTCCTTTGAACGAGATTGATTTCTTGGCGCGGCAAGAAACAAACCATTGTGACTACCTCAACCATCAAGCGTAGTATGTTCTTGCCGCAAATTGTCGTGGACAGTCCTTTGGATTCAAAATCAATTCTTTGGATTATGGGTATAACTTCATGAACACAACACTTTTTATTGATAATCAAAGTACCATATGCATTGTCAAAAATCCAGGTCTTTCACGGTAGAACCAAACATATTGAAATCGTGCACCACTTTATAAGAGATGCATATGAAAACATTTGATAAATGTGGCTAAAATTCATCTGAGATGATAATGTGGCGGATCGTTAACAAAAGCTTTTATGGACCAAGGTTTCAACACCTTGTGGTGAATATTGGAATGCTTAACCCTTAACGCAAGGTTTAAGGGAGGCATATGCCTCTGGGAGGATTTTATTTTGTTTTTGTTTGTTAGTTTCTTAGTTAAAAAAAAAAAAAAAAAAAAAAAAAAAAAAAAAGCAACTAACTTTCTCTTGCGGTGTTTGTTGTATTTTGTTGATGGTTTTAACTCACCGATATACCTAGCGTACATCAAAGAGTTGGCTAGTCCAAAGGGCAGACTTTGGTAAAGACACATCAAATCTGTTGATAGTTTGTAATGATTTGCTCAAAATCATAGGGTTCTGCAACCACCCATGCTTAATTCTTTGAGAGTTGTATGGTCATCAATTCACCATGGTATATTCCTTGTTGGAATCCAAGAATTGGCTAGCCCACAAGTATATGGCTTGTGGTAAAGGCAACCGAATCTATATTTGGTTATCAATTCACCAATTCTAAGTATTGACTAGTCCTGAGCAAACGGCTACAGGTAAAGACACATCAAATCCGTTTAGATAGTTGCTGATTTGCTCATAAATCAGATGGTTATCAATGTACCATAGTTTTCGGACTTAAACATCTGGCTACTCCAGTAGTGATGGCTATTGGTAAAGAGACATCAAATCCATTATTTTCAATGATTCACCTCTCACAGGAGTTAACACACATGGATGTGATGAGAATAGTATGCAACTAATAAGTATTGATGTACACTATGTCTTTTGTTGCTGCAAAGACCTGGCGTTTCAAAGTTTGGTCATCATAGAGATGAGATTATTATTGGTTCTTTGCTACTGATGTGTGAGAACAATCCTCTAGTACTGTAGTATCTAAGATCTTTCAAGGTTAGGAAACTGGAACTTAACCAAGTCAAATTCTAGTTTAGGGGAGGATTGTTGGGAATTATGCTAAGTAGGATTTTCTTGTCACTCGCCAAGGATTCTCAATAAGTAGAAGCGAATCATCAAGAAGACATTTTTTCAAGTATAAAAGCCGTGCCGTGTATCTGCTGAAGAGTGGAAGCTGACTAGGTATTATTGTACTGCTCAATATTGTTTACTGTTTAGTCATTAAATGCATGCTTACATGCTTAGTCGATTGAGTAGTAATAGTTTAGGGTTCCTTGTCTATAAAAGGAACTTCATAGTATGTAAGAGAAAACTCATAATTCGAAACATAGAGTTTCAGTTAATAAAAGATCCATAGAGGATCTAAGTGTTCTTAGTTATAACAGCTTGTATAGAATACGAGTTGTAGAGATTTTCTATTAGTTTGCTTATGATTACATAGGCAACACTAACGATCTACGAGTTCTCAAGATCTGTCAAGGTCTGGTTGTTTTCAACAATCACTTTAAGGAGTTACGTTGTTTTACTCAGTGAAACACGCAGATGTCGTTGTGGATAATCGCAAGAGGTGTTAATGTCTCATACTTTGGATGAGTATCGAGCACTTAGAGATTTTCTTGGTACATAAATTCTCAACACCGTTCTTCCATCATTAAGTGCAAGCTTAAGATACAAGTGTGGGGAATTCGACTTCAGTTTCAAGTTTGGTATATCGGGTTTTCTTCTTTAGTGGTCTCTTCAAATTGTCTACATATGGGTTGATAAAGATAGTCAAAGAGAGTTTCTGTAGCAGTTGATTCTCACAGGATTCAGTTGAGCTAATTGTTGTTCTTCTCTATTTCAAGAGTATTTGGCATGTATAATGTGTTGTTGATTCTGAGGTATCAAAACTAGCAAGGGGGAAGGAGACATACATCTAAACACACAACGAGTACACGTGATGAACTTAATACTTTTTCTCTATTGAAGTAATCCCGGGAAAGACAAATGTAATAACCGCAGAGAAACTCAGTGTTTAACTCGTAGCCTTTGGTATGTTATTCCAACTATTTGGGGGAAGGATGCATTATTCCAACCATTTGGGGGGAAGTGGTCTCTGGATACTTTTGGTATGTGTTAATTAAGCTTTCAGTAGGAAGAAATATGAGAAGAATATTTGGAGCGTGAGATGATATTGCTTATCGACATCTTCGATATAGGTTATGATAATGTGCTTCCGGTTAGTGCTTCATGTACACAATGTAATGATGATTCCGATGAGATCGCAACCATCAGGGGAGAGATATGTGTACATCAGGATCGTACAACATATTCACATGATCGAGCTTAATCAGTTATTCCGGAGTTGACTTCCGCAGAGAAGATTAGTGATTCAACCGATTCATCGTGATGTTGTTATCTCTACGGTTGGGTACTTTTGTACATTATGGGTGATTGGTTATATGGAAGATAACCGGAATGCACTTGGTAAAATGAAGATGTTGATATATTGTTCCCCCGAATAGACAAATGGTCAATCTCAAGAGTAATGTATACATCGGGGACGCACAACAGTTCATGTGATCGGTCTTAATCAGTTATTCGGATTTGATAACCACCGAGACGATCAATGTTTCAACTTGTTACCGGTGTTCTCGAGTTCTTGGTCTTGAGCTTCATTCAATGAGACCGTTTTTATTCATTTCTACTTCCTGGGGAAATGGTCTTTATTCTTAGTTTGTCGGTTTGGGGGGGAAGCTACCAAAGTTTCACTTTCAGAAGGCTCAAGTTCTGACGACGATTCACGAGCCTCGAAAGCTTTGGTGGTGAATGTTTAAGAGATGATGACTTCTATCTTGTGCAAAGTGCGGTTCGATATCCTTATCTCGGTACTCGTATCATCGTCCTTCTTAAACTATATCATCCTCTTTGTATATATTTATCGAAAAGCAAAATACAAAAATATAAAATCAACAAAAACCCATAAAAAAATGTTTTTCAAGACATGTCTTCTGGTATCGATAACATCTACGGTCTTAGAAATGTCATTCAATAATGGCACGGGACAATAGATGAAGTTCGAGCAGAAGGTGTAAATATTTTTTCCAAAACATGTCTCAAATCTATGGCTTACAGTTATTTCAGACTGTAACCCGGGCTTAAACAATGGCTTGCTATTATTTCAGATAACAACCCATTTTTCAAAAAAAAGGAAAGTGCTACGCTTAAACGATTGTCACAAAATTTGTGCACTTATCCTAAAACCAAATTGAGGAAAGTATGTCGAAGGACTTCTGTTCCTACTCAAATATTTTTCTTTCTAAAATTCTTCAGAAAAATATTTGTTTTAACAAAATGGTGGTAAATGAGTTGCTTGTAAATCAATCAGATTCAGAGTTTTCGTAAAAATTGAAAACTCAATCAATGACTTCAGCGCGTTTAAACTTTTCTAAAAATAAGTCATTGATTGAGAGGGAGAATGTTTTCAAATCTATATCTTCTAACGAGCTTATCTAATTATCCTATATACTTGAATGTAAAACATGTTAACCTACGTTGAAGGACTTGGTGCCTAGGATATGATTGTTAGGATTAGATGATTAGAGTTAGATAAACACATTATTCCCATGCTTTACATGATCTAATTGATATGTTGAATTGACTTTTATTAGTCGATTGCTGTTTGGGTGATGTCGACCACCATATATATGTTTGTGTGTCCACTAACGTATGCAGATATCATGGTTTATAAGAATGTTCCGGATCCGGATCAAACAAATGAAGATGATTGGATGCCGAAAGGAAATGGTAACTATATCTTGGGTTGAAAAATGAAGAAACGGAGCTTAATTTGACTTCTATGGAGAGTTGGCATGAAAAAATGCAACGTAAGAGGTCTCACTGCATCAGCAGATGGTTTTTCTTAATCATCAAATGAAGAAACAGAGCTTAATTTGACCTCAGTTGGCATGAAAAAATGCAACGTAGAAGTCTCATTGCATCGCCAGACGGTTTTCTTTTCACCCCACAAAGAACAACTGAAGCTTCTCAACCACCTAACGTATCTTTGTGCAAGATACCATTTTTAAACAATTTTGAAAAAATTTGATTAAATTGTTTTGAAAATGGAAAATATTGTTTTGAAAATTAATTGGACTTAATTTTGAAAATCACCGGACTTCATTTTATCAAAACTTAAGTCACTCAATCATCGACTACGGTCATCGATTGAGGGGGAGAGTGATTTAAAATAAAATATTTTCAATCGATATTTCTTCACAAAAGTTCCGATTTGTACGAAATAAAGTGGTGATCTAAAGATTTATTGTTATGTCATGGTTTGATTTTCTTTAAAACTCAAAGATCTTTCAAAATGAATTTTTTTCTGTTCTTGTTTGATTGTGAAATTGTTTTATTTTACCTAAAAGATCTCTTAAAACAATCATACCTGACACTAACAATCTTTAATGTCTTAAAATGATCTTTATCTGTCATTTTTCAAAATCAAATCATGCCACGTCTTTCCCCAAATTATTCTAAATGATTTAAATCAATTGGGATCACAAATCTCAATTGGTTTGAAATTTTTGATCGGGAGAGAGATCGTGATTTAAATCTCAAATCTGTTTTAGTCCTTTAAAAGGCACTCCTGCCTCCATGTGCCAAACGATTTCATATACATGATGCACATGTTGAGGGGGAGCATTTATCCGAAAACAAGATGAGTATTTAAACAAGGCACATATTCTTCCATGTTTTACAAACCTTATTAAATCACTTGGGATCCAAAATCTCAAAGGGTTTGATATTTTTGATCGGGGGAGAATTTGTGATTTAAGAATGAAATTTGATATATGATGATCTATTTGATTCAAAAGTGCATATTGCTCTCCCATATGTGCTAAACTCTTTTGAATCTCGAAGCACATATTGAGGGGGAGCATTTCATAAGAAAATAAACTTTCAAGGTACAATGATTTATATGTTTCAACATAAAGTACCTTAATTGATTTTCTAAAGGTTTCTTAATGGCTTTTGTGATCGTGGATGTGCTTCAAAAGAACTATTTCCTCTATGTGATAAAATAATTTCAAATATCCTATGCACATATTGAGGGGGAGAATTTACCAAAGAAAATCAAATGGCTTTTTCCATGGAAATTGTGATCAAGAATATATTTCAAAGAACTCTTGCCTCCATGTGCGAAACAATTTCAAAATCATATGCACGTGTTGAGGGGGAGCATTTCTAAATGATCAAAACAATTAAGGTACAAAATGTTTTGATTTTATATCACAAGTACCTTGATTGATTTTCCAAATGATTTTTCAATTGGTTTCATGAAGGAAAGAACAATACCAAAAGACCGACCAATTTACTTTATGCATGGTGTTATAAGGATGGTTAGGTTAGGTATTCGTTCCCACGATCCTGCCAGAGCCGGAGGAATCTACCCAGGGACAATCCGCTAGATAGTGTAGAAGTCCTTAGGTATGATGAAAAAAGGAGAAAAGTGAGAAATGGGAAGAGTGCGGACTGAGATAGAGCTAGAGGCGGAATAAACCCAACAAGGTTCTAGTTATGAAGTCTTGGTAAGCACTGAAGGGGTTGAAGAATGAAAAAGAATTGAATGTGAAAATGGTGAAAAGAAATAGCCCTCTAATAACTCAACCTTAGGGCAGAAACCGGGTTCAATACATATGCTACTGGTAGTTACCAAGGTAACGCCGGTATTGAAGACAAGACGTCATGGACCCAGTGACGCACTGCACCTAACTTCCCAAGCTACTCAAGTTCCTCTTAAAAGGGCTTGTTTCCTTCTCACTCCCTCGTCTCCGACATAGGGAACCAAATGTGCACTATTGAGTCTAGAGCCAAGAGATCATCCACAATATCTCATTAGGACACAAAATTAATGAAGACTTGTTGTTTCACACAATGTGGAAAGTAAGAATATATTAAGAGTCCTACGCATTATCCTTGGGGTATTGCCAGAACATCTGAGTGATATGTAAACATATTCAAAATGACGATGGAAAACCTTCTAGAGCCAACATCAAACAAGCTCTTGGTAGGTGGCATGTGAGATCTATCCAATAGATCAACCATGTGACAACTGAACAGAAACAATGGGGCGATTCAAAATTATGAATCAATTCTTTTCTCTAGCACATCGAATGTGTATTCATATTTCAAACACAAAAATTATCTCTGATTGAAAAAATACTTTTGGAAAAACCGTTCGATGTGCAAATCTTCTTTTCTCTAGCACATCGAATGTGTACTCTTTTCAAATACAAAAAGTATTTATGATTGAAAATTGATCTTTCTCATAAAACCTTTGTCGTATTGCAAAATTCTTTATTCTAAGCAATACGCGATTGTTTTTAAATCAATCTTTCATCAATCAGTGAATCTCAATTCACTGGTTCACTCACTCCGTGTTGTCTTCTTTGAGACGTTCCAGTTTGAGAACAAACTAGAACAATTGTGAAACCCCGTCAAAGAGATTCTTGAATTATACCGACACAGCAAGATTTGTATCGATCAACGGGAACCGTGGGCCGTGTACCTCAATTCAACAAAAGTGATCAAAGACACTTTGTGTGTTTTATTGCTAAGCGTTGTTTGCGGTACATTTGACGGTTGCGGTGATCGAATTGAGAAGTCATTCTAAAGCCGCATGCTCACAAAGATCCACACTTAATTGAAGAAATCATGACTAGTGCATATCCGCATAACTGGCTATGATATTTTTATACTATGCTTCGCTACTGCGCAAATATCATGAACCAAGAAAGCTTCCACTACTCTGATAAAAAGATGTCATGATCCAGAAAGTGTGAGCATGTCGGTCCGAAAGTCACAACATCACATGAAGGCAACACTACAAAGGGTGATCCAGAGATTTACTGTGGCTGATGATCTCAAAGAATGCTCGAAGATCATCAAAGATGTGGATCAGTTCGAAGACCTCCACTGAAAGTACAAAGCAATCGGACTTTGAAGTATCACTGCTAAAGCACAAAGTATGCAAAATTTGAAGAATTGAAGTCTACGAGCTCAAGAACGAAGTCAAGAATAGAATGCTAGGACTCAAAATGTAAATCATGGGGTGACCTCCCTTAGGGGGAGATTGTTAGGAATTATAAATTCCATGGTGAAGTGTCGGTCACCCCAACTATAGTCTAGCACAAGTTAGCTTGTAGACATATCGTTATTTACTGTTTATTAGCTTAGTTATTAGCTTAGTGCAACACCGTGGAGGAAGGACGAGTCTTTACCCACCGTATGCCTGAACCACAGTCCGAAGGAGGACGTTTAGTATGTAACTATAAATACCCTCTACCTTCCAAGGTAGAGGGTTGGACCTTTCATTCTAATCTAACATTTTCTCTTTTGTTTACTTTCTCTCTCTAGAAAGGCTCCCACCTTCCACTTTCTCTCTCTAAACTCTTAAACCATACGGCCCATTTATGTTATGATATGATGTGTTTGTGAAATCCAATATGTTACACTTGATTAACGTCAGTCATCTTGATCAATTAATCCCCAAATTGTGACCTAATTTTGACCAATTTTACGCGCGAAAACGAATACACAACTGAAGAAACAAGAACACACTTTTACAACAGACAAATGGTGTTTTAACAATTTTAGTTCACCATTATTGGTAGCTGTCATATCATGATAACAATGGTGATACAAAAGTAATGAGAGAAAAATGAAATATGGGGAAAACTTTTTAATGATTGTTTACAAGAGTATTTCAAATCAAAATATTTACAAAAGTAGTCCTTCTAATCTACTCGATTTACAGAACAATCCCTCAGATATCCTTTGCCTTCTCTTTTACACAGAAGGTCACTGATACATGTATGCATGCATGTATGCGCTCTAAGAGCATGAGGTGACATTGTATGTTATGCGGTGTTGTAGCAGTTACGTCAGTTTTTTAGCATATAACTCATATCGTATAACTTAAAGCAAAATAATCTCTCCCATCATTTTAAGTTATAAGATCCCCAAGCCTCAAAGGGTGTTTTTTTTTTTTTTTTTTTTTTAACTTTAAATAATTTATGTTTAACAAAACATTACTTTTAAATCAAATTTTATACAATTTACAATTAATAATGTAACAAATAAAATCCAGGGATTAACAATTGAAGCCACTAACACTAGTTGTATAACAAAACAAACTATCAATAGTTTAAAGTTAACAAGGCTTGTGGCCACGACGCTAGCACTTATAACTCGAGCTTCAATACGGTGGCTCGCATCATAAGCGGTGTTATAGCCCTATAACAGACGCGTACCAAGTGCTTTAAGATATATACATGCATATATGGGGAATATATTGATCTTACCTCACAAGCAATATAAAAGAGTAAGGCTACGGAGGGCACTCGTGTGTGTCAGTTGCATGGCTACAATTTCTAGGAACGTAACTTGTAATGTGGAGAAAAAACAAACATATTAAAGTAAAAGCAAAATCAGTAAAAACTTTCATACTTTTCTAATTGCATATTTTAAACATAAAAGTTTACCAATTACGCAATTACTTATATGTTTATAATCTAATAATCATATCATATTTTATACAAAATTTTGTTTAATTTTGGTCAAGTAAATTATTTATATAGATCTTCATCCATGATTGAGATATTAAAATTTCTTTTCTTGAATAATTTATTTAATTTTGGTCAAGTTAATTATTTATATAGAGTTCATGTAAATTTTTTCTGCTCCATAGTGCTAAAAATATTTACACACTTACACACAAATTTCTTTAAATTAGAATCCATTTGTCACTAAAAAGTAATAGTGCTATGAAGTTTTTGAAATATAATCAAAGTAAAAGAAGAGAGTATGTTAAGAATATCGATAAAAAAAAGTTGAAGCTGATGATGAATAAGAGAAGTCTTCGAGGCTTAATTTGACCAAACTTTTCTTTTCCTTTTCGTCATTCACCCCTTTTATTTCCTTCACATTTTTCTTATTTTCTTTCATTTTTTTTCATGTATAATTGTACATATACTGTACACGTTTGAAGTCATTTAGCATTACATAGCAATCTTAATCCTGAGTAATCCCTAGAGCCTATCGAAGAAAATTTTCGAGGCTCATGACTCGCTGCCTTAAGCTCTACAGGTCCTTCGCTTACGTTTAAGATGAATCTATTTGCCTCCCTCCCGCCACAAGGTTATTAACTTCAAATTGCTGATTGAAATTAGTCGTTAGCTCAAGTTACTGAGGGTGTTTCTTTTTTATGTTAAATTCTCTTAATGCTAAAGCATGTGGGCCTAAGCAATATTTTAATATTTTTTCTTGTTAAATAGTCTATATCACAAAGGCAATGAAAAATCATCTACTCCCCATTAAGATGCATTAAGAGAAAGAGACCCACAATCCACTTATTCCACACAAAAAAAAGAAACAAGGCCTAAGATTATAATTGGTAGATATTAAACTTGTCGATATTTAAAGAAAACATAATCCAAACTGGATCGTGGTTTGACACTTTGACATGTTAAATTGTCATTCAAATCCCCTGCTTTAGAAAAATCGATTGATATATTACTTTTTTTTTTTCTAATCCATTGTATTAAATCTCATATATAGGACCGTAAAAGATCACTTTAATGTAACAAACAAATCGTCTTAGTTGATTTAATTTACGAAAAGTGATATCTTTACATTCAAGAGTTAGTGCATAGATTGTAGGCGCATTAATAATTTATTGGGGTCGGGTAAAGAATGATTCTATTCTCTCTTGGGAGATGCTTCCATGCAATTAAACTCACTTTCCTCACTTTTTTATATTTTATTTCTAGCCTTAGAGTAACCTTTTATGTAATAAAATTTCATAAGATAGCTAAAAAAGTTAATGCCACATCGTATGCTTGTAAATCTATAACTATACATATACATGGGAAACTTGGATATAATATTCTTTTTTATAATGAGATAGATGATAATAGAGTTGATTTCATATATCTATAATTAAAACCCTTTAATGTAATTTATAAAAGGTGTAGATGGACGAAAACATACTGATTCCGAGTATTTTTGGCACTAGTCATTGTCCACTTTACAAGAAATAACTTCAGTAACTCTTCTGTTCCAGTGGGGCACCAACTGGAGTGATCACGAGTCAAGATTCAGACCTCTGAGCTCTTATTCCACAAAACTTCTCTAGTGTACCCATAGGTTTTGCGGAAATAGATACCTATCTGAAGCAAATGCCAAATATGGGACTTGAACCTGGCTCTATTGACTCAAACACAAGTGCTCCACTAATGCTACAGTAGTAACGCTTTTGTCCAACCAAAACTCATAATCCCATATATACCCAATTTAATCACAAAAATTGTCATATCTACCCATTTTACTAATTTATTTGTTTTTGTCATTTTAAAAATCCTAATAATAACCTAGAGTCGTTTTATTTTGGAAACCCAAAAATAAATAAATAAATAAAATAAACCAGACTTTCGAAAATAGTCATATCTACACAGCATGCATTTGTTGTGCGTTGTTATGTACTTTTGTGATAGAACCGTGGAATGCATATATGTTATACATAGGATGATATCGTCAGTATCTTACGTGCATGACGCGTAATACTGGGTACAGTTTATCGGGAATACAAAAAACATCTTTTCAGTTATCCACCGCACTAAATATTCGTAATCACATGGTAAACTGATAACATCAAATTGTATAGTGTTTTTAGTATCATTACTTATGTTTAACACCTCAATTTATATTGTTTTATATGAATTTGGTACTTAATTGCTCATATTTGCATAATTAGATTAAAAGAGACATTAGAACGGAAAGAGAGAGAAAAAGACTTAAATTGAAGAAATATGGAGAAAACTGCATTTGAGCCTTCTACGGCGTATTTGGAACTATGTTCTTACGTCGTAAACAAGTGAAAGACTCAGGATTATTTTGATGTAGCTTATATGGTGCAGATGGGACGTTGTCTCTGTGCTGTAGAGAAGATGTGGTTGCACTATTTTTAGCATAACTTCTTCATACAAGCTCCGTTTTTTGTGATTTAAAGGTTATAGAAAGAAAAGAAAGAGATCTACACATTTAAAATATGAGATGCACAAAATTCTGAAGTTTATTTGTGATTTTATTTGCTGGAACAGCTAGCTCGTGGCTATTGGGCTTTTATCCCAATTTTTGCAATTAACTGCTTTGGGCTTAATGTCATTAACAAAGATTGAATAAGCCCATCTTGGGCCTGCTTGTGCTTGGGTTTTGGACGCAGCAAAGAGTTTATGTTTGTTCAAACTCCCGCCTTATTTATTTTATTATGTTGTAGTTTATCCAGTTGTTATAGAAAAACAGTGCTTATCTAGTTACCATTCTGTTAGGGGATTAAGATTATTGCGGTTTACAGGTTTAGGGTTTTTGTAAGCCATCACTGAAGAAGAAAATAATAGCACTACTACCAACACGCTCCGGCCGGTTTTGTCATCATAATCATCTGCGTTAAAAGTATGCGCTTATAATATGATTCATATTCTTAATGAATGTTTTCTCATTCTTAATTGTTTGCTTACATTATTCAAGCCTTGATAAAAAAAAAAATTAATGCCTTAATACAACTTATATGCATGCTTCTTTGTTACATTCATATATATATATTGTGTTCATTTGTTTCAGAATGACTACCAATAATAACTTTGATGGTCAGAAACACTGCACTTGCAAAAAGTCTAAGTGCTTGAAACTGTAAGCTGGTTGATTTCATAATTTATAAAAGGCCGTTTTTTTTATATTTTGTCTATACATGACAACAACACGCGTGAACACATCTCTTTGCAGTTATTGTGAATGCTTTTCAGCCGGATTATATTGTGATGAATCTTGTACATGTCAAGACTGCTTCAATAGAACTGATTATGAAGATACGGTTGATGAGGCACGTCAACAAATAGTATCGCGGAATCCACATGCATTTTCTCCGAAGATTGATAGCCTTAAACAGTCTCCAACAAACCATAATGTAATATATGCATATCGCCTTTTAAGTTTAAATATTAATGATACTTTATTTTATAGATTGTTAACCGCTAATGATTGTTAATAGGAAGATGGAGATAAGCCAATACCAAATGCAGGAAAACACAAAAAAGGTTGCAATTGTAAGAAGTCAATGTGTGCGAAAAGGTACTGTGAGTGCTATCAGGTTTGTTCTCGATCTTGTTCATTCTCTTTATTTTCTTGTGTTAGCCTTGCTGTTCTACTAACGTTATGGCTTCTATCAATAGGCTAATGTCGGATGCAGTAGTGAATGCCGATGTGAAGGTTGTAAGAATGTTTTTGGCAAGAAAGGAGGTAAATAAACAAGTTATCTGCAGTACATTTTCATTTTTCCCATTTGAGTTATTTTACTTCAATTCTTCTTTTATAAAGATTAATTGTGCACATTTTAATATTAACACA